>JAKWJD010001761.1:33863124-34251094 GCA_027705065.1 Solanum peruvianum
TGTCATAATAGGCCCAGTAGTCAGACGTGGAAATGTGCCTATTCCCAATGTTGCATCCATGCGGGGAGCCATAGAAGCCGCATGTCGTATCTCTGAACCGGAGGTGTTGGTGCAGAAACCACTGGAGGTGCTTGACCCTAATCAGACAACCCGCTAAGATAAGCAAGTACTTGGTTGATCATCTCTGGGGTAGGTTGGGGTGGCATTTCCTCATTCTGCCCTTGTTCGGTTTCCCCTTCCTCACCCTCTCTTACTACCCCTCAGTCGGTGGAGGAGTCACCGCCCTAGTATCAGATGGGCTAGGGGCTCGTCGTCTTCCTCTAGAGGACGTCCTCCCACGACCTCTTCCACGACCCCTTGCCGCTGTTCTTCCTCGAGCCACAGCCCCAGTGGCTGGCTCAGTCGTTTCTTGTCTTTCCGTTGTCGCTGCTGGTGCGGTCGTTGCTCTAGTTCTAACCATCTGCGAAATAGAATGAAGATGGTCAGATACCAATTTGTATCACCTAGATACCAATTGGACTCAAGTAGTAGCACGAAAGAAGAATGAAAGAATGGAATTTTCTAAAGTCTTGTAGCCTCTCAAAGAAAAGTAAAGGCGTCCCCCTACCGTTCCTTAAGACTCTACTAGACCTGTTCTTGTGTGATGAGACCAATGAACCTAATGCTCTGATACCAAGTCTGTCACGACCCAAATCGGGGACGCGACTGGCACCCACATTTACCCTCCTATGTGAGCGAACCAACCCATCTAAATCTTAACATTTCAATATATATCAACAGAAATAATGCGGAAGACTAATCTCATAATAAACAACTCAACTATTATTGATATTCCCAAAATCTGGAAGTCATCATCACAAGAACATCTATCTCAAATTTCTAAACTAAAACTGTCTAACAAAAAATACTAAAAAGCTAGTCCATGCCGGAAGTTCAAGGCATCAAGACTTGAAGAAGGAGACCCAGTCCAAGCTAGGCGCATTAGCTCACCCTGAATTTCCGATGGAGTGAAGACTGGCTTGATCTACTGCTGAGTCGAAGTTGACGGAACGTTTGCTGCATAACACAAATAACAAGAGGGGAAAACATAAAAGTAGGGGGTCAGTACACACCACACGTACTGAGTAGATATCATCGGTTAACTCAAAATAGGCGATAATACATATCAAGTAATATTATAAATCAACTATAAACTCAACATGTAGCAACAAGTATTATAATCGTCAATAAATACCATCAAGTTCATCCATGAGGACTCAAGCCTCAATACCATATCATTTGGGAATTAAGTTCATTATGTTGAGTATATTAACATTTTCAAGATTCATTCTCTTTCTTCCTCTTGTGTCGGTAACGTGACACTCCGATCCCCTATATGTGTCGGAACGTGACACTCGATCCCCTATATGTGTCGGAACGTGACACTCCGATCCCCTATATGTGTCGGAACGTGACACTCCGATCCCCTATATCTACGTGTCGGTTCGTGACACCGTCCCACTAATACTATGTGTCGGAACGTGACACTCCGATCCCCTATATCTACGTGTCGGTTCATGACACCGTCCCACCACTAATATGTGTCGGAACGTGACACTCCGATCCACTAATACTATGTGTCGGAACGTGACACTCCGATCCACTAAATTCATTCTATCCGTTCATCAAACCTTCTCTATACCAAGGCATCATCAATCCCATTACTTTAATTCGTCAAGCCTTCTTTTATACCAAGGCATCATCATTAATATCATAGATTAAAGTTTCTTTCAAGATTTGGGATTCAATGGTTTTCATCATGCTTGTTTTATCAAAAATCACATAATCATGTTCATGCAAGCATACAATTAAGCATATAGACAGGTTTACAATATCATCAACACATATTAATCACTATTAAGAGTTCACTACGAGTATCGTAATATAACCATAACCTACCTCCACCGAAGAATTGAATCAACAAGCTATCTTCTCAAAATCCTTGCTATCCTCCTCGTTTCTCTCTCTCTACTCGTTTGTTCTCCTCTCTTTCTGTTCTTTTCTTTTGTTTTGTTTTATTCAAACCCCCTTCTTTTTACCCTAATTAAAGTATAATTAAGTGTAAAGGACGACAATAAAACCCACTAATTAACTTAAGGTTACCCCTTTTAACCCCCAAGTAATTAGACCTATTAATATTAACCCTCAATCTTTATAATTAAGAAAGAATAGTCCAAAACGACCCCTAAAACGTGTAGAGGAATCCTATTTTGCCTGGGGACTGCGCACCCTGTGACGGGCCGTCGTTCCTGCGACGGTCCGTCACGGTGGTCGTCGCAGCTCCCTCGAGCTCAAGTGGCTGTGACGGCCCATCACAGCCGTGACGGTCCGTCCTGTTCCTCCGTCATGACGGTCAGAAACTCGTTTCTTGCACCAAATTCCAAAAGTTGAAGTGTTTTGCAACGGAACTCACGACGGTTCGTCGTGGATGTGACGGCACGTCCTGCAGGTCCGTCACAATTTACAGAGAGTCGATTTTCAGTACCCAATTTCAAAATTCTAAGTGCCATGGGACGACACCTCCTCGACGGGCCGTCGTGACCACGACGGTCCGTCGTGACACTCGTCGTTCCAGCCAGTTTTTCCCAGAAATGCACTCTGTTGCTCAAAACGACTAAACAGGTCGTTACATACATTAGGAATAAAATGGTTAGAAAAAGTTAAACCATACAATATAGAAAATGAACAATTAACAATAACTTGTCAAAATAAGAAAATAATTATAAAAGAACAAAATGATTAATGAAATATTTATACTTGCAAAATTATTGTAGAAGGATATCACAACAGGTATTATACACCTATGATAGATACAGGAGCAGAAGCGATATATGTAAATATAATTGTTTGCCAGAAGATAAATGGGAAAATTAAAAACACCTATGGTAGTAACGGGATTTAACAATGAAGGAAGTATGATTAAATATAAAGCAAAAAATATAAAAATACAAATATGGGATAAGATACTAACAATAGAAGAAATGTATAATTTTGAATTTACCACAAAAGATTTATGTTATTAGGAATGCCATTTCTAGATAGATTTTACCCACACATAATAACAAAACACCACTGGTGGCTTACTACACCATGCGGAAATAAGATAGGAGCAAAAAGGGTAAATAATAAACAAAGAAAACCTATGGAATGGATAAAAGGAGTGAAAAGATAAACAAGAAATGGAAAATATAAAAATAAACAAATAACACATTAGAATTGTTATATTTTACTATAGACAAAATCAAATTAATTAATGAGAACTAGAAACAATTATATAGTGAAGATCCACTACAAGGATGGGAAAAACATAAGACAAAAGTAAAAATTGAATAATAGATGAAAATAGTATAATAACACAGAAACCATTAAAATATAACTTTGATGATTAGAAAGAATTTAAAATACATATAAATGAATTATTAGAAAATAATTACATACAAAAAAGCAATAGTAAACATACAAGTCCAGCATTTATAGTTATAAAACATAGTGAACAAAAAAGAGGTAAAAGTAGAATGGTTATTGACTACAGAAATCTAAATGCTAAAACTAAAAAACATATAATATCCAATACCAAACAAAAATACTAAAAATAAGACAAATACAAGGATATAATTATTTTAGTAAATTTGATTGTAAATCAGGATTTTACAACCTAAAACTAGAAGAAGAATCTAAACAATTAACAGCATTCACCGTACCGCAAGGTTTCTATGAATGGAATGTTTTACCTTTTGATATAAAAATGCACCAGGTAGATTCCAACATTTTATGGATAACTGTTTTAACCAGCTAGAAAATTGTATTGTATATATAGATGATATATTAATATATTCTAGAACACAAGATGAACATATTAAAATTATTAGAAAAATTTATACACATAGTAAAAAATGCAGGTATAAGCTTAAGCAAAAGAAAAGCAGAAATTATGAAATCACAGATAGAATTCTAGGAATACAAATAGATAAAAATGGAATAAAAATGCAAACACATATAGTACAAAAAATAATTAATATTGATGAAAATATAGATACAAAAAAGAAATTACAATCCTTTCTAGGATTAGTAAATCAGGTAAGAGAATATATACCAAAATTAGCAGAACATTTAAAACCATTACATATAAAAAACTTAAAAAAAGATGTAGAATACCATTTTGACAATAAGATAAAGAACATATAAGAAATATAAGAATTTATGTAAAAAATTACCAAAACTATATTTTCCTGATGAAAATAAAACATTTACTTATATTGTTGAAACAGATTCTAGTGATCATAGCTATGGAGGAGTTTTAAAATATAGATATGAAAAAGAAAAATAGAAACACCATTGTAGATATTATTCAGGATCTTATACAGAACCACAAATAAAATGGGAAATAAATAGAAAAGAATTATTTGCATATATAAATGTTTACTAGCATTGAACCATATATCGTTTATAATAAATTAATTGTAAGAACAGATAATATACAAAGTAAAATGGTGGATACGAAAAAAACTAGATGATTCAGTTACACAAAAGAAATAAGGAGACTAGTATTAAATATATTAATTTTTACATTTACAATTGAAGTAATTAAGACTGATAAGAATCTTGTTGCAGACTACCTATCAAGAAAAAGGAACCTCAAAATGAACCAGATACAATGGAAGAGATACTCAAAGCTATTACTACAATTTCTGCGAAAATAGAAGTATGGATAAAGAGCTACAAAAGGTAAGTCAGCAGCATGATATAAATATGCGGAGCTACGCCAACATACAGAACTACGTCGATCGGAAGACGCTAAAAATTCCAGAGCTAGAAGGAGAAGTTGGGAAAACTCCCTAAAACCCATAACACTGTTTGTTCAGATACAGCTGCAGGTACAAGTAAAAGAATTAGTGAAAAACCAAAGAACACAAACTTAAACCAGTTATTTGCAAAACCATTTACCAAAAACCACAAATACATATACCAGCAGAACCACAAACATAACCTATGCAGTAAGCCTACAAAATGACAAAAAGAGATATAATTATATTACCCAATCTTACATTGAAAATATATACAAAATTCAAACATACCTAAACCTTAATCCAAGATCTACACAAACAAAAAATCCCGAAGAAGATTATATAACCCAAAAACTACAAGGACATAACAAACTTATTGCACAACCCAAGACCAACCCCAACCTAGTAAAAACATGTTACAACTACGGATTACTAAATACAGTATACACATACACTGGAGAAGAAATAGCTGGAATACCAGAATTACATAAAGCATTTCTGACATATAAAAGAATTACCAAAGGAAATTTATTCTTTATAAAATGTTATACAGCACCAGCAGAGATATTATACGAAGAAATAAAATCACCAATACAGGTGGTAAAGATAGGATTAACAAAAGATATGATTATTCCAGAAGAGATAGAAAAACAAAATGAGATACCAAAAGTAGAAATACCTAATTTCTATGCAAACAAAAGAGTAATTGGTATAGCTACAATTATACAAGAGCTAGCAAATAATATGGCAATGCTATTTGGAGCTATTATGCAAGAGATCAGGTAATGATATATGCAAACTCCAAAGAATTAAGAAAATCAGATATGGACGAAGTTCAGAGATGGATTTTGTCATTGTTACAACCAGAAGAACAACCATCTATAAGAGCTTTGAAGAAAGGATTTATTTCAGAAGAATTATTAGTAAGGTATTGCAAACTTATCAGTAACAAATATCCAGACCACAAATGCTCCAAATGCAACGGAGAAGACAATGTGATACCTACAGTTGATTTGGAATAAAGAAATAAAGTAATATTAATATGGATAGGAAATGTGTCTAAACAGTTAATAGATAACAAAATAGAAACAGCAAAAACACCAAGATACATAGAAAGAACATTTGTAGGAACAACAAGATTATGGATAGAAAATCTACCCCCAGAAAGTTTAGAAGTACTTTGGAATGATAAGAAAATAGATGGATCCGCATCAGCAACAAATATAGATATACTAGATAAATATGAATCAGCAATAAGAAGTGAATTTGGAGGTATGACTACAGATATAAGAGAACAAAATAGAGAAAGAATAATAAATAGGCAACTTATGACAAAATTAGCTATATGTAAAATGTGTTACTTAGAAGAATATACTTGTGCATTTAAAGATATTATTACAAATCTAATACAATTTAGACGAAGCAAAAGAAATAAGAAAACAATATTATACAAAATTACCAGAACCATTTAGTACAAACGTAATAAAGGATTGGAATAATGAAGGAATGGTAGATACTTTAGGATATAGAATAAAATTTTTAAATCAATGGTTCATACAACTATGTGAAAACCAAAAAGAAAATTAAAAATGGAAAAGGTATTAAACAAAAATTTATCATGTTGTAAAAATAAAATGGCACCACAATTTGGATGCACAACTAAAAAACAAAATCCAAAGATATAAAATTATAGAAAAAATAAAACTAAATATAAATATAAACAACCAAGACGAAGGTATTATGTAAAAAAATTATAAAATAAAAAGACCATATAGACCAAAAAGAAAGATATCCCAATGTACTTGTTATAATTGTGGAAAGATAGGACACATAGCTAAAGATTGTAAATTACCTAAAAATCCAAAAAGAAAACAAATAGCAGAATTAATTATAGATGATGAAAAATATATACAAATAGAATACATAGATTATGAATTAAGTGAAAATGATAGTATATATGAAATATCAGATATAGAAACTGAAAATGAAGAAGAAAATATTAATCTAGATAATAATGAAACAGATGAAGAAATACAATGTCTGAAAATGAAATAAAAATAATATCTAGGGAAGAATATCAAGATGAAGAATCATCAGAACAAAAAATCATATTTGATAACACGATATTTGAACAAATAAAAGGAAAAGAATTAGATTTAAGTGTTAAAAAAGTACTAGATATACCTATTTTGAGAAATTGGTTTAAAAGACAAAAAGAAGAATACTATGTAGTTAGCCAAAAAGAACATATCATAGACTGTAAATATGCAAGAGGAAAAGTATATATACCTATATTAAATAAAAGGATGATAAACAAAGAAATACAAGATATAAAAGCTAAAGCACCAATAAAATATGTACATTTAGGAGGAACAGAAATATTAATAAAAGCCTGTTTTAGAGAAGGAATAGATACACCTATAGAAATATATTTAGCAGATGATAGAATTGTACACCCTATAGAAAAAAGCATAATTAGTGCAGTAAGAGGAAACTTAATATACCAAAAATTTAAATTTACAATAAGTGCTAATTATACAATATCATTAACAGATAAAAATATAGATAGATCATTAGTTTTATATTGGAAAATATCTGGAATAGAACTACCAGGAAGCAAATTATTTACAGCAAGATGTAAAAATTTATATATATTAACAACAAAGCATAAGGTAACAGCAAGAAATAAAATTAATAAAATAAAAATAGAAAATCCTTTTGAGAAAATAATTACTGTAATAGACAATAATGACTATAGCTATAAAGAAATTGATATAGAAGAAGATTTAGAAATAGTAAAAGAAAGATTAAGTACTTCAAGTGTACCAAATACATTGACAAGAGCTACATCATCAAGAATGAGTACATCTAAAAGAAAATATGAAATTCCACAAAGCTTGTTAGATAAAGAAGAATAACACCATATCATTATTTCATAACAGGAATAATGGATCAAAGAAAATATAAAATCTTAATAAATACAGGACAAGAAGAAAATTATATACCAAGAGAGTTAGTAACAGAAGAAGAAATTATAAGAACAGGACATACATGCCCTGGATTACCTAGTGAAATAATAAATACAAATGAAGAAACAACAGAAAAAGAAATAATTATAGGAGGAATACCCTTAGTAATACAATTTAAAATATACCAAGGAAACTATAATATTACATTAGGAATAAAATGGTTAGAAAAAGTTAAACCATACAATATAGAAAATGAACAATTAACAATAACTTGTCAAAATAAGAAAATAATTATAAAAAGAACGAAATGATTAATGAAAATATTTATACTTGCAAAAATTATTGTAGAAGGATATCACAACAGGTATTATACACCTATGATAGATACAGGAGCAGAAGCGAATATATGTAAATATAATTGTTTGCCAGAAGATAAATGGGAAAAATTAAAAACATCTATGGTAGTAACGGGATTTAACAATGAAGGAAGTATGATTAAATATAAAGCAAAAAATATAAAAATACAAATATGGGATAAGATACTAACAATAGAAGAAATGTATAATTTTGAATTTACCACAAAAGATATGTTATTAGGAATGCCATTTCTAGATAGATTTTACCCACACATAATAACAAAAACACACTGGTGGCTTACTACACCATTCGGAAATAAGATAGGAGCAAAAAGGGTAAATAATAAACAACGAAAACCTATGGAATGGATAAAAGGAAGTGAAAAGATAAACCAAGAAATGGAAAATATAAACAATAAACAAATAACACAATTAGAAATTGTTATATTTACTATAGACAAAATCAAATTAATTAATGAGCAACTAGAACAATTATATAGTGAAGATCCACTACAAGGATGGGAAAAACATAAGACAAAAGTAAAAATTGAATTAATAGATCAAAATAGTATAATAACACAGAAACCATTAAAATATAACTTTGATGATTTAGAAGAATTTAAAATACATATAAATGAATTATTAGAAAATAATTACATACAAAAAAGCAATAGTAAACATACAAGTCCAGCATTTATAGTTATAAAACATAGTGAACAAAAAAGAGGTAAAAGTAGAATGGTTATTGACTACAGAAATCTAAATGCTAAAACTAAAACATATAATTATCCAATACCAATGTCACGACCCAAATCGGGGACGCGACTGGCACCCACATTTACCCTCCTATGTGAGCGAACCAACCCATCTAAATCTTAACATTTCAATATAATATCAACAGAAATAATGCGGAAGACTTAATCTCATAATAAACAACTCAACTATTATTAATATTCCCAAAATCTGGAAGTCATCATCACAAGAACATCTATCCTCAAATTACTAAACTAAAAATGTCTAAGAACAAAAATAACTAAAAAGCTAGTCCATGCCGGAAGTTCAAGGCATCAAGACTTGAAGAAGAATATCCAGTCCAAGCTAGAAGCGTTAGCTCACCCTGAAGATCCGGTGTGACGAAGACTCGCCTGAATTACTGCGGAGTTGAAGTTGACGGAACGTTTGCTGCATTACACAAATAACAAAGAGGAAAACAATAAAGTAGGGGGTCAGTACCACCACACGTACTGAGTAGATATCATCGGCTAACTCAAATAGAAGATAATATATATCAAGAAATATTATAAATCAACTATAAACTTAACATGTAGCAACAACAAGTGTTATAATCGTCAATAAATACCATCAAGTTCATCCATGAGGGCTCAAGCCTCAATACCATACTCATTTGGGAATTAAGTTCATTATGTTGAGTATATTAACATCTTTCAAGATTCATTATCTTTCTTCCTCTTGTGTCGGTACGTGACACTCCGATCCCCTACCACTATGTGTCGGAACGTGACACTCCGATCCCCTATATGTGTCGGAACGTGACACTCCGATCCCCTATATGTGTCGGAACGTGACACTCCGATCCCCTATATGTGTCGGTACGTGACACTCCGATCCCCTATATCTACGTGTCGGTTCGTGACACCCGTCCCACTAATACTATGTGTCAGAACGTGACACTCCGATCCACTAATACTATGTGTCGGAACGTGACACTCCGATCCACTAAATTCACTCTATCCGTTCATCAAGCCTTCTCTATACCAAGGCATCATCAATCCCATTACTTTAATTCGTCAAGCCTTCTTTTATACCAAGGCATCATCATTAATATCATAGATTAAAGTTTCTTTCAAGATTTGGGATTCAATGGTTTTCATCATGCTTGTTTTATCAAAATCACATAATCATGTTCATGCAAGCATACAATTAAGCATATAGACAGGTTTACAATATCATCAACACATATTATTCACTATTAAGAGTTCACTACGAGTATCGTAATATAACCATAACCTACCTCCACCGAAGAATTGAATCAACAAGCTATCTTCTCAAAATCCTTGCTATCCTCTTCGTTTCTCTCTCTCTACTCGTTCGTTTCTCCTCTCTTTCTGTTCTTTTCTTTTGTTTTGTTTTATTCAAACCCTCCTTCTTTTTACCCTAATTAAAAGTATAATTAAGTGTAAAGGACGACAATAAAACCCACTAATTAACTTAAGGTTACCCCTTTTAACCCCCAAGTAATTAGACCTATTAATATTAACCCTCAATCTTTATAATTAAGGAAAGAATAGTCCAAAACGACCCCTAAAACGTGTAGAGGAATCCTATTTTGCCTGGGACTGCGCAACCTGTGACGGGCCGTCGTTCCTGCGACGGTCCGTCACGGTGGTCGTCGCAGCTCCCTCGAGCTCAAGTGGCCTGTGACGGCCCGTCACAGCCGTGACGGTCCGTCCTGTTCCTCCGTCATGACGGTCAGAAACTCGTTTCTTGCACCAAATTCTCAAAAGTTGAAGTGTTTTGCAACGGAACTCACGACGGTTCGTCGTGAATGTGACGGCACGTCCTGCAGGTCCGTCACAATTTACAGAGAGTCGATTTTCAGTACCCAATTTCAAAATTCTAAGTGCCATGGGACGACACCTCCTCGACGGGCCGTCGTGACCACGACGGTCCGTCGTTCCATCCGTCGTCCCAGCCAGTTTTTCCCAGAATTAAAATCTGTTGCTCAAAACGACTAAACAGGTCGTTACAATAGATACCAATTTACCCATCGTTCGTCCCTGAACGATCAAAAGAGGAAAAACAATGGCGAAAAGGAGTACCTGAATCCGTAAACAGATGTGGGTATTTTTCTTGCATATCTGCCTCCTTCTCCCAAGTAGCTTCTTCAACCGGTCAATTCTTCCATTGGACTTTGATGGATGCAATCTCTCTCGACCTCAACTTGCGAACTTCTCTATCTAATATAGCAATCGGTTCCTCTTCATAAGTCAAGTTCTCATCCAACAAAACTGAATCCCAACGGATAATGTAGTTTCCATCTCCGTGGTATCTCTTCAACATGGATACATGAAATACCGGATGCACTCCGGACAGCCCTGGGGGTAAGGCTAATTCATAAGCCACCTCCCCTATTCTCTTAAGTACCTCGAATGGTCCAATATACCTTGGACTTAGCTTACCTCTTTTTTCCAAACCGCATCACCCCTTTCATGGGCGAAACCTTCAACAAGACTTGTTCACCTTCCATGAACTCCAAGTCTCTAACCTTTCGGTCTGCATACTCCTTTTGTCTACTTTGAGCCGCTAAAAGCTTTTCTTGAATAGCTTTCACCTTCTCCATAGAATCTCTTAACAGATCAGTCCCCCAAGGTCTAACTTCAAATGCATCAAACCACCCAATGGGAGATCTACACCTCCTCCCATACAATGCTTCAAATGGGGCCAGGTCGATACTGGAGTGATAGCTATTATTGTATGAAAACTCTGCCAACGGTAAGAAGCTATCCCAATGGCCACCAAACTCTATCACACATGCACGAAGCATATCCTCCAACACTTGAATCGTTCGCTCAGACTGACCATCGGTCTGAGGGTGAAATGCAGTGCTAAGGTCCAACCTAGTACCTAATTCAGCATGTAATGTCCTCCAAAACTTAGAAGTAAACTGCGTACCTCTATCTGATATGATTGAGAGTGGAACTCCATGCAACCGAACGATCTCTGAGATGTAGATCTTGGCTAACTTCTCTGCATTGTAGGTCACCTTGACAGGAATGAAGTGAGCAGACTTAGTCAACCTATCAACGATCACCCAAATGGAGTCATACTTACCCAAGGTCTTTGGAAGACCAACCACAAAGTCCATTGCGATTCTCTCCCACTTCCATTCAGGAATGGGCATTCTCTGAAGTATTCCTCCGGGCCTTTGGTGTTCATACTTTACTTGTTGACAATTTGGACATTTGGCGACAACTCAACAATATCTCGCTTCATTCTACTCCACCAGAAGTGTTGCTTTAGGTCGCGGTACATCTTGGTTGCACCAGGATGTATAGAATATCCGGAACTATGAGCTTCTGTAAGGATAGTGGTGATCAAATCATCGATGCGGGGTACACATACTCTTCCCTTAATCCTCAAAATACCTTCCCCATCGATTATTGCTTCCTTGGCCTCTCCTTGCAACACTTTATCTCGAATTCGCCTTAGTTTCTCATCATCAAACTGTTTCCCCTTAATCTGATCAAGAAAAGAAGATTTTGCCTCTACACAAGCTAACAATCCTCCCTTCTCGTTTATTTCTAACCTCATAAGGTCATTAGCAAAAATCTGCACTTCTCTAGCCAATGGGCGTCTAGAAGCTTGCAAATGAGCTAGACTTCCCATGCTTCCGGCCTTTCTACTTAGAGCATCCGCTACAACATTAGCCTTCCCCGGATGATACAAGATAGTGATGTCGTAGTCCTTCAGTAGTTCCATCCATCTCCTCTGTCTCAAGTTCAAGTCTTTCTGAGTGAAGACATACTGTAGACTACGATGATCCGTATAGACCTCACACTTAACCCCATACAAGTAGTGTCTCCATTGCTTTAGTGCAAATACTACCGCGGCCAACTCCAAATCATGGGTCGGATAGTTACGTTCATGCACCTTTAATTGCCTCGAAGCATAAGCAATCACATTCTTCTCTTGCATTAGTACTGCACCCAACCCAGAATAGGATGCGTCACAATAAACAATGAAGTTTTTACCCTCTATTGGCAAGGTAAGGATAGGTGCGGTAGTCAACAAAGTCTTAAGCTTCTGAAAGCTTTCCTCACATTCATCTGACCATACAAATGGAACATTCTGCTTAGTCAAGTTCGTCAATTGGGAAGCAATGGAAGAGAATCCCTTGACGAATCGGCGGTAGTAGCTAGCTAACCCCACAAAACTCCTTATTTCTGACACGTTTGTAGGTCTTACCCAATTCTTTACCGTCTCAATCTTAGATGGATCTACCATCACTCCATCCTTAGAAACCACGTGCCCCAAGAAGGACACTGAATCTAGCCAAAACTCACACTTGGAGAATTTCGCATAAAACTTTTTCTTTCTCAACAACTCTAACACCATTTTCAAATGCTCCTCATGTTCTTTCTTACTTTTGGAGTATATCAGTATATCATCAATAAACACAATCACAAAGAGGTCCAAGTATGGCTTGAAAATCCCGTTCATCAAGCTCATGAAGGCAGCAGGGGCATTCGTAAGACCAAATGACATTACCACAAATTCATAATGCCCATACCTAGTTCGAAAAGCAGTCTTTGGAATATCCGTTGCTCGTATTTTCAATTGGTGATAACCGGATCTCAAGTCAATCTTTGAGAAGACACAAGCACCTTGTAACTGATCGAACAAGTCATCAATGCGAGGAATGGGGTACTTGTTCTTAATAGTTACCTTGTTCAACTGTCTGTAGTCGATGCACATTCGGAAACCCCCATCCTTCTTCTTCACAAATAGCACCGGAGCACCCCAAGGAGATGCACTTGGTCTAATGAAGCCTTTGCTCAACAACTCTTGAAGTTGTGCCTTTAACTCTCTTAATTCGGCGGGAGCCATTCTATACGGGGGTATAGAAATGGGGCGAGTACCGGGTTCCAAATCAATGCAGAAGTCTATATCCCTATCTGGTGGCATACCGGGAAGATCTGCAGGGAACACATCCAAAAACTCACAGACCACTGAAACCGACTCGATCGAAGGTACTTGGGTAGTGTCATCCTTGAGATGTGCCAAGAAAGCTAGACAACCCTTACTAACCATCTTCTGAGCACGAATAAAGGAGATGATACGCACCGGATTGGGAGTGTAGTCACCCTCCCACACTAACGGATCTGCCCCAGGCTTGGCTAACGTTACCGTTTTAGCATTACAATCCAAAATCGCAAAGTTTGGAGAAAGCCAAGTCATACCCAGAATTACATCAAAGTCACCCATTTCTAAAATAACCAAATCTACATAAGTGTTGCTCCCCACAAAATTCACTAAACATGACCTATATACCTTTTCAACTATCACCGACTTACCCACCGGAGTAGAAACACGAATAGGCACGTCAAGTAATTCACAATGCAAATTTAGACCATTAGCAAATGATGAAGATACATAAGAAAATGTGGATCCAGGATCAACCAATACGAAAGCCATGCAATCACAAATCAGAAGGTTACCTGTGATAACTGCATCAGACGCCTCCGCTTCAGATCTCCCAGGGAAAGCATAACAATGGGCCCCATTATTTGTCTGTCCGTTGCCCCTACCATGTTGTGTAGTAGTGGCTCCGTTTTGCCCATCACCTCTGCCGTTTTGGTGACCGCCATTACCTCGACCACCACGTCCTCCAGAAAAACGGCCTCTACCATGACCACCCCTACCTCTAGCTAGTGGGGCTCTGTAACTCTGTTTTGGACAATTCCTCCTAATATGTCCAATATCCCCACATCCATAGCACTCTCTGGAGTCGGGCATAGGTCTCTCGGAGTAGTGTTGACCGTTCTGAGGTGGACCCCCAACTACAGTCTGTAGTGAAGACTGTATTGGTCGAACTGAGTGACCTCCAGAGTTCTGTCCTCTAGAGTAAGAACCATTACTCTCGCCTCCCCTTCGAAACCTCTTTGATGTCGATGTCGTGGTGAAGTCATCTGGCTTCACTCCTTCCACCTCTATCACAAAGTCTACCACCTCTTGGAAGGATGTTGCCGTTGCCGCTACCTGTAAGGCTGAAATCCGCAATTCTGACCTCAACCCCTTCACAAAACGGCGGATCCGTTCTTGTGGACTGAAACAAAGTTGGGTGGCATATCTGGATAGTGCGCAAAATTTAGCCTCATACGCGTTTACTGTCATCCTTCCTTGTTCAAGACTCAAGAACTCATCCCTCTTTCTATCTCTCAAGGTCCTTGGGATATACCTCTCCATAAACAGGGTAGAGAATGATTCCCAAGTCATAGGTGGTGCCTCTGTTGGTTGACACTCAACATGTGAACGCCACCACATTTTGGCGTTCCCTTGGAACTGATAGCTCACGAACTCGACACCAAACCTCTCTACTATCCCCATCTTGTGTAGTAGCTCATGACAATCAACCAGAAAATCATAAGCATCCTCAGATTCTGCACCCTTGAAGACTGGGGGTTTCAATTTCAAGAACTTACTGAAAAGTTCGTGTTGATCGTTTGTCATAATAGGCCCAGTAGTCAGACGTGGAAATGTGCCTATTCCCAATGTTGCATCCATGCGGGGAGCCATAGTAGCCGCATGTCGTATCTCTGAAACCGGAGGTGTTGGTGCAGAAACCACTGGAGGTGCTTGATCCTGATCAGACAACCCGCTAAGATAAGCAAGTACTTGGTTGATCATCTCTGGGGTAGGTTGGGGTGGCATTTCCTCATTCTGCCCTTGTTCGGTTTCCCCTTCCTCACCCTCTCTTACTGCATCCTCAGCCGGTGGAGGAGTCACCGCCCTAGTATCAGATGGGCTAGGGGCTCGTCCTCTTCCTCTAGAGGACGTCCTCCCACGACCTCTTCCACGGCCTCTTGCCGCTGTTCCTCCTCGAGCCACAGCCCCAGTGGCTGGCTCAGTAGTTTCATGTCTTTCCGTTGTCGCTGCTGGTGCGGTCGTTGCTCTAGTTCTAACCATCTGCGAAATAGAGTGAAGATGGTCAGATACCAATTTGTATCACCTAGATACCAATTGGACTCAAGTAGTAGCACGAAAGAAAGAATGAAAGAATGGAATTTTCCTAAAGTCTTATAGCCTCTCAAAGAAAAGTAAAGGCGTCCCCCTACCGTTCTTTAAGACTCTACTAGACCTGTTCTTGTGTGATGAGACCAATGAACCTAAGGCTCTGATACCAAGTCTGTCACGACCTAAATCGGGGACGCGACTGGCACCCACATTTACCCTCCTATGTGAGCGAACCAACCCATCTAAATCTTAACATTTCAATATAATATCAACAGAAATAATGCGGAAGACTTAATCTCATAATAAACAACTCAACTATTATTAATATTCCCAAAATCTGGAAGTCATCATCACAAGAACATCTATCCTCAAATTACTAAACTAAAAATGTCTAAGAACAAAAATAACTAAAAAGCTAGTCCATGCCGGAAGTTCAAGGCATCAAGACTTGAAGAAGAATATCCAGTCCAAGCTAGAAGCGTTAGCTCACCCTGAAGATCCGGTGTGACGAAGACTGGCCTGAATTACTGCGGAGTTGAAGTTGACGGAACGTTTGCTGCATTACACAAATAACAAAGAGGAAAACAATAAAGTAGGGGGTCAGTACCACCACACGTACTGAGTAGATATCATCGGCTAACTCAAATAGAAGATAATATATATCAAGAAATATTATAAATCAACTATAAACTTAACATGTAGCAACAACAAGTGTTATAATCGTCAATAAATACCATCAAGTTCATCCATGAGGGCTCAAGCCTCAATACCATACTCATTTGGGAATTAAGTTCATTATGTTGAGTATATTAACATCTTTCAAGATTCATTATCTTTCTTCCTCTTGTGTCGGTACGTGACACTCCGATCCCCTACCACTATGTGTCGGAACGTGACACTCCGATCCCCTATATGTGTCGGAACGTGACACTCCGATCCCCTATATGTGTCGGAACGTGACACTCCGATCCCCTATATGTGTCGGAACGTGACACTCCGATCCCCTATATCTACGTGTCGGAACGTGACACCCGTCCCACTAATACTATGTGTCGGAACGTGACACTCCGATCCACTAATACTATGTGTCGGAACGTGACACTCCGATCCACTAAATTCATTCTATCCGTTCATCAAGCCTTCTCTATACCAAGGCATCATCAATCCCATTACTTTAATTCGTCAAGCCTTCTTTTATACCAAGGCATCATCATTAATATCATAGATTAAAGTTTCTTTCAAGATTTGGGATTCAATGGTTTTCATCATGCTTGTTTTATCAAAATCACATAATCATGTTCATGCAAGCATACAATTAAGCATATAGACAGGTTTACAATATCATCAACACATATTATTCACTATTAAGAGTTCACTACAAGTATCGTAATATAACCATAACCTACCTCCACCGAAGAATTGAATCAACAAGCTATCTTCTCAAAATCCTTGCTATCCTCTTCGTTTCTCTCTCTCTACTCGTTCGTTTCTCCTCTCTTTCTGTTCTTTTCTTTTGTTTTGTTTTATTCAAACCCTCCTTCTTTTTACCCTAATTAAAAGTATAATTAAGTGTAAAGGAGGACAATAAAACCCACTAATTAACTTAAGGTTACCCCTTTTAACCCCCAAATAATTAGACCTATTAATATTAACCCTCAATCTTTATAATTAAGGAAAGAATAGTCCAAAACGACCCCTAAAACGTGTAGAGGAATCCTATTTTGCCTGGGACTGCGCAACCTGTGACGGGCCGTCGTTCCTGCGACGGTCCGTCACGGTGGTCGTCGCAGCTCCCTCGAGCTCAAGTGGCCTGTGACGGCCCGTCACAGCCGTGATGGTCCGTCCTGTTCCTCCGTCATGACGGTCAGAAACTCGTTTCTTGCACCAAATTCTCAAAAGTTGAAGTGTTTTGCAACGGAACTCACGACGGTTCGTCGTGGATGTGACGGCACGTCCTGCAGGTCCGTCACAATTTACAGAGAGTCGATTTTCAGTACCCAATTTCAAAATTCTAAGTGCCATGGGACGACACCTCCTCGACAGGCCGTCGTGACCACGACGGTCCGTCGTTCCATCCGTCGTCCCAGCCAGTTTTTCCCAGAATTAAAATCTGTTGCTCAAAACGACTAAACAGGTCGTTACAACCAAACAAAATACTAAAAATAAGACAAATACAAGGATATAATTATTTTAGTAAATTTGATTGTAAATCAGGATTTTACCACCTAAAACTAGAAGAAGAATCTAAACAATTAACAGCATTCACAGTACCGCAAGGTTTCTATGAATGGAATGTTTTACCTTTTGGATATAAAAATGCACCAGGTAGATTCCAACATTTTATGGATAACTGTTTTAACCAGCTAGAAAATTGTATTGTATATATAGATGATATATTACTATATTCTAGAACACAAGATGAACATATAAAATTATTAGAAAAATTTATACACATAGTAAAAAATGCAGGTATAAGCTTAAGCAAAAGAAAAGCAGAAATTATGAAATCACAGATAGAATTTCTAGGAATACAAATAGATAAAAATGGAATAAAAATGCAAACACATATAGTACAAAAAATAATTACTATTGATGAAAATATAGATACAAAAAAGAAATTACAATCCTTTCTAGGATTAGTAAATCAGGTAAGAGAATATATACCAAAATTAGCAGAACATTTAAAACCATTACATAAAAAACTTAAAAAAGATGTAGAATACCATTTTGACAATAAAGATAAAGAACATATAAGAAATATCAAGAATTTATGTAAAAAATTACCAAAACTATATTTTCCTGATGAAAATAAAACATTTACTTATATTGTTGAAACAGATTCTAGTGATCATAGCTATGGAGGAGTTTTAAAATATAGATATGAAAAAGAAAAAATAGAACACCATTGTAGATATTATTCAGGATCTTATACAGAACCACAAATAAAATGGGAAATAAATAGAAAAGAATTATTTGCATTATATAAATGTTTACTAGCATTTGAACCATATATCGTTTATAATAAATTTATTGTAAGAACAGATAATACACAAGTAAAATGGTGGATAACGAAAAAACTAGATGATTCAGTTACAACAAAAGAAATAAGGAGACTAGTATTAAATATATTAAATTTTACATTTACAATTGAAGTAATTAAGACTGATAAGAATCTTGTTGCAGACTACCTATCAAGAAAAAGGAACTCAAACTGAACCAGATACAATGGAAGAGATACTCAAAGCTATTACTACAATTTCTGCGAAAATAGAAAGTATGGATAAAGAGCTACAAAAGGTAAGTCAGCAGCATGACTATAAATATGCGGAGCTACGCCAACATACAGAACTACGTCGATCGGAAGACGCTAAAATTCCAGAGCTAGAAGGAGAAGTTGGGAAACTCCCTAAAACCCATAACACTGTTTGTTCAGATACAGCTGCAGGTACAAGTAAAAGAATTAGTGAAAAACCAAAGAACACAAACTTAAACCAGTTATTTGCAAAACCATTTACCCAAAAACCACAAATACATATACCAGCAGAACCACAAACATCAACCTATGCAGTAAGCCTACAAAATGACAAAAAGAGATATAATTATATTACCCAATCTTACATTGAAAATATATACAAAATTCAAACATACCTAAACCTTAATCCAAGATCTACACAAACAAAAAATCCCGAAGAAGATTATATAACCCAAAAACTACAAGGACATAACAAACTTATTGCACAACCCAAGACCAACCCCAACCTAGTAAAAACATGTTACAACTACGGATTACTAAATACAGTATACACATACACTGGAGAAGAAATAGCTGGAATACCAGAATTACATAAAGCATTTCTGACATATAAAAGAATTACCAAAGGAAATTTATTCTTTATAAAATGTTATACAGCACCAGCAGAGATATTATACGAAGAAATAAAATCACCAATACAGGTGGTAAAGATAGGATTAACAAAAGATATGATTATTTCAGAAGAGATAGAAAAACAAAATGAGATACCAAACGTAGAAATACCTGATTTCTATGCAAACAAAAGAGTAATTGGTATAGCTACAATTATACAAGAGCTAGCAAACAATTATTTAAATGGCAATGCTATTTGGAGCTATTATGCAAGAGATCAGGTAATGATATATGCAAACTCCAAAGAATTAAGAAAATCAGATATGGACGAAGTTCAGAGATGGATTTTGTCATTGTTACAACCAGAAGAACAACCATCTACAAGAGCTTTGAAGAAAGGATTTATTTCAGAAGAATTATTAGTAAGGTATTGCAAACTTATCAGTAACAAATATCCAGACCACAAATGCTCCAAATGCAACGGAGAAGACAATGTGATACCTACAGTTGATTTGGAATAAAGAAATAAAGTAAAGAAGATAGAGAAAGATATTTGTAAAGTCTTTTTATGTTTGTCGTTTTGTGTCGGCTGAATATCAGCCACATGTAAAAAAGTATTGTAATAGTATGTCGGCCATCTTGGCCAAAGTTTATTTCGATTTTTGTAAAAAGTCATAAAGTAAATAGTTACTATTTTGTCTTTTTTGTTTTAAAAGTCGTAAAGAGTACTATTCATGAATAGTAAATGTCCTAATCATGAATAGTAAAGGTCAAGTAACTGTGTAAATAGTAAGAGTCAAGTTACTGTGTAAATAGTAAAGGTCAGTTTGTATGTCTATATAAAGAGGCATTTGCCTTCATTAATAAAATCATCCTTCTCCCAACTCTCTTTTCTTCCTCTCTTTAATATAATCCGCTTCCATCCCCCCCGTGTAAGTATGTGTACATAGGTCAGCATGATCATACAGTGGCTAAAAAAAACATCGAGTCATCCACCCTCTAAAGACCACACTTCACATTCATGCATAGACAACACATTACATACTAGTATAGAAGACAAGACAACTTCATCCTTTGCATTCAAGACTCCTAGCATTATCTAATCACACATTCAAATAGGGGTACATAGGTCGGGGGTCATTCACCATTTTTACATCATCAATGGTGGTACCTAATCCACACCTAACCCTAACAACTTAATTTAATTGTAATAGATATCAACAACACCTAGATTATGTTACTAGAATAAAAGACAAGACATACTAATCCACTTTGTGATCATCATACCATAATCAAAAAATATATATATTTACAAGAAGTAAACACCACCACCATAAGTGGACGATACCACACAATGCCATGCAAGGCCCATTCTACTAGCAATACAATAGAAAAATATATGAGTAGAGAAATCGTACCCAATATTCCTTGCTTTGATAGTCAATGATGAATATTCATAATTCATCAATAATACAAATACAGGGAAGTATCTAAGATATGATAACATACACGAAATCATGTTTCAGTTATAATAGGATCAAAATCACATTGAATTCACTACACTAGCAATCTATAGAAGTAGAAGAACATCGGTCAATCCTTACCAATTCCTCACAACTTGTTCCACATTGATAAATTACACATAATTCAACATCAATATACATAATAGGCTGTATTTATAGGCAATTGAACATGCTATAATCATAATTGAATTAACATAAAGTCAAGATCACAATGCCCATAACATAGACTCATTTGAGAATTGGAGGGAACATGAGTTAATCATGAAATTGGATCAAAATTCACATTAAAATCACTAAATTAACATCAATTTATCATAAGCAAGTTTTTGAAAATGTTTTGAGAAAGAACCCATGGCTAGATTGATAGATAAGAGGTTTGATCATAGAATTCTCTTTCAAACATTGGAAGGAACTCCTTAGAAGAAAGGTCGACTAAGGATGAAGGAATACCATACCTCATTTTAGATTAGATACACGAAATCATGGTCAAGAAATCTTGAGAATCTGTCAACATGGCTCTTCTTGATATTCATCTCTAATGGAGCTTTCTAGAGAGCTTTCTTTTTGAGAGGGGAGTCTAATTTTATATCATTGATTAGGTATGGCGTTTTCATGTTATAAATCAACTTTATATACCAAAAAAGAACCTAAATTAACTTCCTAAGGTCAGGTTAGTACGTGGGTAAATTTCTCATTCACCCCTTAATAAAACAGTGCGCAAGGCCATTGGATTGCAGCCGGCATCGATGGATCAACCTACACTTCATAGGCCGATCGACGGGCCATTATGGTGGCCGTCGTTTGGGTATATGGCATGGAATTTGTTTCCTTGGCTCCTAGACTTAGTATGGAACGACTCCCCCCCATCGACGGGGCATCACCATACCTACGATTCGTCGTTTGCTAGGTTTAGCTAAGTAGTTCCAAGGCAGTGCCTAGGCAGCCTTTGGGTTCTCCTTGAGGGCCTTTTTGGGGGCCCTTGGGGAGTTGTACCCAAACTTTTTCAATGTAAATACACTCATATACAAGTTAAATACCTTTCATATAAGTTTCAACCAAAACAAACATGTTAAACAAGTCAAGAAACACCAAGACATACATGAATTTTTTAAGGTTCCAACCAAAACAAACATGTAAAACAAGTCAAGAAACACCAACAAAAACATGCATATCTAAAGATTTATTTACAAACTTCATCGGACGTCCTTGTATGTTGGACCTCCAAATGGATTCAAATAAAGAATGCATACTATAAAATACTTAATTAACATGTTTTAATCCTTTTTAGACACATATGAGGGTCTAAGAACCTTAACTTATTTTTAGGGTCATACCAACTTCATAGTCTATTGTGATGCATGTGGTGTTGCTTTTGGTTGTGTATTTATGCAGTGGGGATGAGTTATTCCCTATGAAATTAGGTAATTAAGATACATCCTCACAACTATCCCATTCATCATTTGCAGATGGCAGTTGTTGTTTTCATGGTTAATATTTAAATATTATTAGTATAGAGCTTGGTATGAGATCTACACTGATCACATGAGTCTTTTGCATACCATGAGTAGAGTGACCTTAATACAAGGTATAATCATTATATTGAGCTTTTTAAGGACTTTTATATATTTATTCTTAATCATCTGGGAAGGTGAATATGTAAGTACACACATTGAGACAAAAGACTGTGAGTATGGATAGTCTATCCTTCCTATCCATTATTGAGTGACCTTTAGCTTTGTATATTCAATACTTAGCTTAACAGATGGTTTAATGTGATATTTAAGATCTAGGAATGTCTAAGCCTATGTTAGAGCTCATTTTTCATTGCTTGATCAAATTTTGAGCCATCACATTGAGGATGAGGGCTTGGTAGAAGTTTAAGGTAAGGAGTTAGCGATTGTTGTTGGTCACACAACTTTTGAATCATATGGGGTTTCGAGTTTCTAAAGTCTAATTGTATTATGAGAGTATTCATAATTTTAGATAAGGGTCTTCATTTCAGGTAAAATTCTAAACAAACTTGGATTATGTTATGCCTATTTGGGTATATATAGAAATTGACTAACACCCCTTAGCTAATTTTTTATACAGTGCCCAATATTTTTAAATATTGAGAATTGGGACGCCTATGTACCCCCTAATACGCATTCTTAAAGACCTATTGGATTTTAACTAGACATGTAATTTTCCAGAATGTTACAATTTGGAATATCAATTTCGATAGGGTTGCATACAAACTTTGTATTACTATTTTGCATAGTATAGTAGCATTCGGAGGCCATTCAGAAAGGAAAACCTTCAACCGTATGATTTGGAGCGTTATCCATAAACATATACATAGGCTACAATATCCTTCCTTATAACATTGATAATAAAGGTGTAAATGTATGTCTATTAAAGTGAATTAGGGAAGGTACCTAGTAGTTCTTATTTATCATTGTATATAAAATGTTTGTGGATTTATAGACATTTGTTTCATGTTTAGTACAATACTAGTTGAGGCTTATATGTGTTGTTGCATGCTATATGGAACAAATTGTATTATTTTTTAATGCAATGAGCTTGATCGACGTAAGTGTAGGACTATACTAGTGTTTCCTTAGACTTGTGATACTTTAGCTTTATTTTGTCTCAAACTTATTTGGGACAAATAAGATCCTTGTAGTCTGGAATAAAAGACTTGGGTCAACATCTTTAGTTTGGAAAATTTGCGACTTTATTGATATATAGTGCTCTCTCCTCTATTTATATGGATTTGATATTTACAGTGGTTTTGTACTTTTGTGGTGATATTAGACTAGATTGTTGTAGTCTTGGAGCCTTCTTTTGAGTCTCTATGAGTTGACATCTATGATTTTGTACTTTTATTTGAGATCCACTTTAGAGTAGACATTCCCCTAGGCCACTCTTTCTATTTTGACTTCTTATGCCTTGAGGAAATGACATGTTTTCTAATTGTGGCCTTGATATATGAGATTTTCATGGGAGTCAATGTACTCCGTGTCACTCTTGTTAGTTAGGATGGGACTGGACTAACTTTCAGGGTGGCATGTATTGATTGTCATGCTTCATAGCTTGGATGGATGTTTATTATACTTACATTGAGAGCCCAAGTTTCGTATTATGGCACTCTTTTCTCAATAGACATTAGTAGATATTTTTTGTAACTATCAGGCTTAGGGAGGTCCAATTGGATTTTATTTAAACTAGCTCAAGAGTACACCTTATGGTCTTATGGAGTTTGATTGTGTTTTAGTTCAGTTTTACCTAGATTTATTTTTGGTATGCTTGTATGTTTTCTTTAATGTATGATTTAACCTTTGTTTATGTGTAGACTCCATCCTTTTTTTTTTTGCCTTTCCATCTCTTTTTCAGTCGGCCTATGATTCCTACTTAGTACCTTTATTTTTGTATATATAATATACTGTGCATATATATCGAAAGTTAGGTCCTAGTACATGAACAACAGTGATTGGTCATGTTCTTTTGTTGCTTTTAGGAATTTGAGATGAGGGTGAGATATTGTTGTCTTTAATTAGCTTGTCTCCTTAGGTATGTATGTATGTGTAAAATTGTTTGGCCTTGAAGAAACCTTGCTATAATCCACTTTTGGGAATTTTATTTTCATGTTAGATAGTTCTTTAGATGTAATTTCCATCTTTTCAAAAGGATTCTCTTGTATATAGATTTTTTATTTGCTTTCTCTTTTGTCTTGTCACATCCTGATACCAAACTCTAGAAGATATGGCACTCTCGGAGTGTAGCCGGTGTACTCGACCTCTAGGAGGTCTTATACAATCCCTTCCATATCGCTCATCGCATATAAACATTTGAAAAGTAGTGCAAAAGTAAAACTTTTCACAAACATTTGCATAGTCTTTAAAATCTCTTTCATATAAAACTCATAGGAAATACTAAGTCTCATTTAATCAAATCTTAGACAAAAGAGTACTTTGGGACACGACCCATACATAATAGAAATATAGTACTACGTAGTATGTTACAATACTTCGAAAGTGAAATAAAGGACATCGATGCCCTCGAGCAAAATGAGGACATACTTTAACTTGCTTGGACAATCTTCTAATCCAAGCTTAGCTCCCGAAAACAACTTCACCTACTAATCACTTTAGAGATAGATAAAAGCATGAAATTAGTTAACACATGTACTAAATATGACATAAGCACAAAAATCATGAAAATTGATATTTATTGGAAATATGAATCATTTTAAATTAAATATCATATCACAAGCATAAGAACAACATTTAACACCTTAGCAACATTCACATTTTAGAAATATTTTAGTAAAAATTCATGCCAAATTACAGTTTACTAACTTCAGTGTTACACTGAAGTTTCTCAACATCACAAGGGATACTTTATAGCAAGAAATCCTCTCAGTAAACTTATCCTAAGACTCACCAAAGTAAGACAAAGAGAGACCACCTATACACCCTCTCTAGGCCCAACCAAATGATACTTAAGACGACCCATATTAAGATACACACACTTACAATACACCAACGACCTGAACATTATATCATTCTACAAAACGTGATTCTAAGGCTCACTTGAGTGAGTTGTAAAGCGACAACCCATACAATCTCTTAAGCACACACTTCAGAGATCCTATAGAGTACCTAAATATAATAATTCTTACTCATTACAATAGCATACATATAATAGGACATTCTCCCTTCCAAAGGTTATCTAAAGACTTATTTAACTAAGCAAGGAAGATAACGTCCATGATTGACCTCTCCAAGATTACCAAAATAATCCTTAAAACTACCTAAGTTTGGATCATGTCTAAATAATCAACCATCTTCTCTAACTAGAGTACTTCTTAAGGCTTATCTATGTAAGATACGAAGTGACCATTCCCATGACACCTTCACACCTTTACCAAACTACCCTTAACTACTCTAGATAAGCACTATTTCATTTATCATGCATCTTTTACTTAAGTCATTACATTTATGAGTTTAATTAAGACTCATTCATCACAGAATAATATTCAAGTAATGGTCTTGGAGAAGACCTAGGGACTGACACTAACATCTTCAAAGTCTATTGTGCAACGTCTAGATAGCGTCCCATACCACAATATATACTTCATTAAACTTCTGTAATGCTAGTAGGTATCCTACATGATGAGAATAGGCAATAACCGACATAGACCATATAAAAACACGAAATCAAGAGTTCTGACCTACTCCGATGAGGGTGTTCTACTTGCCAATGGTAGAACTTGGACACATCCCATGTAGGAACATGGTTCGAGAATATGAAGGTATTACTTAGTACTCTAGCTCGTTCTGTAACTAGATCTACTTACATTTTAGTACTCACTCGGTGCTACACTACGTTAAAATAGAGTCATTTACATTAAAGGTTCATCCAAAGGGGTTCCATATCAAATTCATAAACCAATCACATTCACCCTACAAAAGAGGACCTCTAGGGATACCTTACAATGGAGACAAATATATATCATCTTGACTTTTTAAGGATGATATGATTTCTTTCCAGCCAATCAACCCTAAGGCCATCATTCAAGAAGAATACCGTTACGGGTTTCGACTTTAAGTTCATTACCTTCCCACTAGGTTCAAGGTTTCACATTGATGACCTTTCTATTATCATCGAGGTCTCATATAATTCACAAATACAAGACAAAGAGGATTTATCATCCTAAGTCAAGACATCTCATATTCACATTCATACATATATCAAGTAAGGGACACAAGTCTACCAAAACCAGACACCACATACTTCACATTAGCACATCTTGCATATTCATTCTAGAAGCATATAGGAATGTCCATTATCATCCTTAAGTAATCCTATATACTACCATATCATCATCATTATAACCATCACAAAGTCATATAGTCAAGTAGGAACAATCATGTACCAACTCTAAGACTACGAACATACGCACATACTAATAGTCGAACATGATTATCTAATATCAATAATAGAACACATACTTTCACTTAATCAGAAGTAAATGAATATGATCATACATCACATAATTCAGTACACACATCATCATAGTACTTCAAGTAGTTCCGACAAGTCCATGATCATCATAATGCATAAAGTAACGTCAACAAGGCCACATCATTTGTAAGTAAATCACATAGCACCACCACCATAAGTGGACCATACCAATAACAATATAAATCAAGTCTAATTAAAATAAAATAAAGATAATTAGGGCAGCGTACCACCAATCTGTTCTCACCACTTCAATCCATAGCTAAATCATCAAATTCAATATCATAAGGCCCTTACTCTTGGGCATGAACATCAATTCAATACAAATATCACAATACTCAATGTATCTAAGTAAATTCTATATATGTTTATAAATCTAAGACAAATTATACATCAATTGAATACAATTCTCACATCAATCAATAGCCCATAGAAAAGTACACTAGAATTCATAAACATTAAGTCCATATCGCTTAACCCATAAAGTAGTCAAACACTAGGGTTCATCAGTACATGTGTTAATAGGTTAATTAAGTTTAAATAATCTTATTAAAAACAATTCATTTAATATTCAATGATTTAGAACCTTTAATGCAAGAACCGATTGATAGATCATGAAAGTGGACAAGTTCATCTTTCAAAACTTTAGAGAACTCTTTGAATGTTGGGATCCTTTATGAATAGACTTTCAAGGATTAAAAATCATACAACAATTATTTGAATCAACAAATTTGATAAAGAATCACCAATAAATTTTCCAGTCCAAGCTCTTCCTTGAGTTTTGACTTTACTGGATTCCTAGAGAATCTCTAGGATACTTTCAGTTATGATTTTGAATAATGAATTCTTCTAACTCTTTATGGCGCATGAGAATGTTTAAAATAAATAAAATACCCCTAGGTAAAAACCATTTATATTATTTGGACATGAGGCTAAATTACCACTTCACCCCTAGCATTATAGTAAACAAGCGCAGGAACAAGCCTCACAAACAGTTTCCAAACGACGGACCGTCCTCACATCTGGTTGTTTGGTTCAGAGACATGAATTTGGGAGATTGAGCTCCCTATTATAAGTATTTGCCCACGACACCCATCAATAGGGCCTCCTATGGACCACAAGCTGTCATTTGCCTCAGTCGATTGGGGTCTTGTCTAGGCATCTTTTTCTCAAATAAAGGGTCTTACCTCAAGGGACCTTGTGGACTTTTTATCGAACATTTCCAACTATAATATATTTTTATACGAATTTAGGTACTACCACATCAATTTAATCCAAAATGAACACGTAAAACTCCACATAACATGCAAAGAAACACATCGTCATTTCAAGGCAAACCTTTCAAACGTCATGTACGTTCTTGGACGTTGGACCTCCAAACGTAATGAAACTTGACACACTGCCTTAAAATAATATAATAACTCATATAATGACATCATTAACTCAATAAACACACATATAAACACATAACTACACATAGAGCACATAGGTGACTTACTCGTCAAACATCTTGTTCCTCCGTTGACGTTTAACTTCCAAATCACATAAAACTCTAGACGGTGACACAATACCACATTATATACCATTTTAAGACCTTATACCCTCATTAAAAAAATGTTACTATATAGATTAACCTATGTCATTTTCGAGGTATTACATTCTCCCCCAGTTGGACAACATTCATCCTCGAATGACATTTGCCACCCTCTAAACACTTCCAAGACTAGAGATTCAACTTAATAGCTCATGACCACACAATATAACACCTTATACAATACAAACTTCTAGGAAAATATCAACTTCACATAATCAAGAGAATCATAACACTACAAGAAACTAGAATAAATTCTACAACTCATCATGACATAAAACTCATATCCTACATTCCAATATAGAAAATACTCATTTTATATTCAATATTATGCTCATATGCATCATTTCGAACCAACTTACCACAATTTTTGACCAAAGAATTAATTTGTAAAATTTTAAAAAACCTCATAGTTAGCAGGTAGTTCATTACAGTGACTTAGGCAATTTTCCAAAAATTAAACTTTTAGGCAATTCATGATAGAAACATCCTAATAAGCAATATAAAATAACATAAACACATATTAAAACATAATCATAAATTAATAAAATACTCAATGAAGGAATTCAATGAAATTCAATTTCAACAAGACTCCTAAACACTATGCACATGCAACAAGCTTCTATGACTTTCTAGCCCATCTATTAACCGTACTCCCCCACTTAGAAGGAACTCAGATCACTAAAGAAATACAAGAACTTACCATCATATTCATCCAAAATATTAGGAGGAACTTTCTTGGCGTTCCTTCCTCTTAGTCACAAAAATAGGACAATCTCTCCTCTTATGTCCTTTCTTACAACAATCAAAGCAATTCTAGGTACCAACTAGACACTCCCCATAGTGCTTCTTCCTACAAGACTATCCCAAGATTCTTCTTTGAAGCACTATCTCCATCTTGAGTTTGATCCCTCTTCTTGAAAAAAGGTTGACCTTGCTTTGTGGCTTTATCCTTCTTCAAAGTCCTCATGCTCCAGTTAAAAACCCTCATGCTTCTCGTAATATTGGGTTCTTTAACATTCCCCTTATCTTGAATAAAGTCAAAGAACCTCCCAATCTTCACCTTCCTCCTCACATAGAGAAAGTACTTCCATTAGAAACTCCTCCTGAATTCCTCCTACACAATGAGATTCGACTCAATCGGCTTATTATCTTTTCATTTAGTGTACCACACTTGACAAACCTTCCATAACTGATACGAAGCTAACTCTGCCTTCTCCGTAGAATTCACCCCCATGGCACTCAACACCTTGTAGGAACTCTTGGGGATCCTCTCCAACCATAAAGCGAAGAAAGATAGGAGGATTCATCCTGACGAAGTCTCCCAACCTAGACGTCATGGTACCCCCTAAAGCTTCAACTCTAGGCTAACCACCCCAATTCACATGAGTTGTTATGACTCGGGCTGGTAAAAAGAGAGACTCTATAATCACTCCATTGGTCATGTTTGGGAGAACAACCGGAACACCATTACCTCCACCCACAACAGGGACTTGATCAGCATGAGCACCTTGAGGAACTTTCTCAACTTAAGGAGGTTTCTCCTCATTCACATCATTATCCTCAACTCTCCTAAGCGGTGTCCTCCTTGTATTCATCTTTCTAGAAACCGAAGGAAAACCATAAGAAAAGAGTACTCATAACTTTTACTCTACAACTCTACATAGGTGTATAAAAGAAGGGAAACTCTTTCGTCCTATAGCCTCACTCCCATAGATGTGTCGTGACTAACACCAATGGTCAAGACTCTACTAGACGTGACTTGATAAGACTTTTTGATTCTTAAGACCACTTTAATAACCTAATGCCAAGCTTTCACATTCCGAGAACACACCGTACAAGATATGACACTCTTGGAGTGTAATCGACGCACTTGACCTCTCGGAGGTCTTGTACAAGACCTTCCGTATTGTTCATCGAATATAAACATATATAAAGTAGTGCAAAATTAAAACATTTCACAAACATTTGCATAGTCTTTAATATGAATTTCATATAAAACTCATAGGAAATACTAATTCTTAGTTTATCAAATCTTAGATACAAGAGTACTTTGGGACAAGACCTATGCACAATAAAAATATAGTACTACTTAGTTTGTAACAATAAAACAAAAAAGAAACAATAAACATCTATGTCCTCGAATAAAATGAGGACATACTTCGAGTTGCTTTGATAATCCTCTAATCAATGATTTTCTCCCAAAAGAACCTTTATTTATGAATCACTTTAGAGATAGATAAAAGCATGGAATTAGTACAATAGATGTAATAAGTATTACATAATGTATAAAAATCATGAAAACAGACATTTATTGGAAATACACATCTTTTTCACTTAAATATCATATAATAATCATAAAAACAACATTTAACACCTTAGAAAAACATAAGAAATCACTTAGACAATTATTCACATTCTTGGCAACATTACCACAAACTCATGCCAATTTACAGTGACCTAACTTCACTGTTACAGTGAAGTTTCTCAACTTCCCAAGGGATACTGTCTAGCATGCAATCCTCTCACTAAAGACTATCCTAAGACTCACTTAAGTAAAACAAAGAGAGACCACCCATACACCCTTTCTGGGAACACCTAAATCATCCATAAGACCACCCATAATGAGATACACACACTTATAATACACCAAACATGTGAATATGAGATCCTTCTACCAAAGGTTACACTAAGGTTTACTAAAGTGAGTTGTGAAGCGACCACCCATACAATACCTTACACACAAAATTATGAGATCGTATAGACTACCTAAGGTAGAAGCATTCTCACTTAATACAATAGTAGACAAATAAAATGACATTCTCTTCTTCCAAAGGTTATCAAAAGACTTTCTTAAGTAAATAGAGAAGATAACTTCAATGATTGACCTCTCCAATATAACCTAAATAATCCTTAAGACTACCTATGTTTGGATCATGTCTACATAATGAACCATTTTCCCTAACTAGAGTCAATCTTAAGGCTCATCTAGGTAAGACACGAAGTGAACATTCCTATGCCCCCTTCAAACCGTATCTTGATAACCCTTACCTACTCTAGATAAGTACTTCTTTATTTAACATGCTTCTTTTACTTAAATCATACATTCATTATTTCATTTAAGACTCATTCGTCACATATGAAAATTCAAGTAATGGTCTTGGAGAAGACCTAGGGACTGTCACTAACATCTTCAAAGCCTATTATGAAATGTGCAAATAACGTCTCATACAACCACCTAAACTTCATAGAACTTCTCTAATGGTAGTAGCTATCTCACATGATGAGAATATTCCATAACTCACATAGACAATGATTGCTAAGCATGGAATTCAGAATTCTAACCTAGTCCTATGAGGGTGCTCTACTTGCCAATGGTAGAACTTCGACACATCCCATTTAGGCACATGGTTAAGGAAGATGAAGGTCATGCTTTGTTATCAAGCCTCATTATTTAACTTGAGCTACATACCATATTATAATCACTCGGTGCTAGCCTTTGTTCTCATAGAGTCATTTATATTAAAGGTTCATATAAAGGGGTTCCATGTCAAGTTCATAACCGAATCACATTTACCTTATCAAAGAGGTCCTCTAGGGCTACCTTACAATGACGACAAAGATAGATCATCATGAATCTCCTAGGAATGATATGATGTCGTTCCAGCCAATCAACCCGAATTTCATCATTCATTACACGAAGAAGACCATTACGACTTTCGACTTCAATGTTCATTACCTTACACTAGGTTCAAGGTTTCACATTGATGACCTTCCTAACATCGTCAAGGTCTTATATCATTCTGTAACGACCTGTTTAGTCGTTTTGAGCAGCAGATTTTATTTCTGGAAAATTGGCTGAGGCAACGGACCCCACGACGGACCGTCACAGGCACGACGGACCGTCGCAGGGTCTCGTTTCAATATACTTAGGAATTCTAAAATTAGGTACTGAAAATCGACTCTCTGAACTTCGTAACGAACTTGCAGGACAGACCGTCACAGGTGTGATGGACCATCACAGTCCACTTGGGTTCTAAGAGGCTGCAACGACCTGCGAGATGGACCGTCGCAGTCACGACGGGCCGTCACAGGTTGCGCGAATCCCAGGCAGATTCGGATTTCTTTACACGTTTTAAGGGACATTGTGGACTATTCTTTCCTTAATTATAGATTTCGTGGGTTTATATTAATAACTCAAATTCTGGAGGGATAAAAGAGGTAACTTTGGGTTAATTAGTGGGGTATTCTTGCCATCTTTTACACTTAATTATATGTTAATTAGGGTAAAAGAAAGAGGGTTTGAATAAGAAAAAGAGAAAAGAAAAGAGAGAGAGATAGATTGATCGATTGAGAGAGTCGAACGAGGAAGAAGAATATCAAAGCTTGGGAAATTGCTTGTTGATTCCAATTCTTCGGTGGAGGTAGGTTATGGTTTCTTTTACGATATTCGTAGTGAACTCTTAATAGTGAATGATATGTATTGGTGGTATTGTAAACCTATCTATATGCTTAATTGTATGCTTGCATGAATATGATTATGTGATTTTGATAAAACAAGCATGATGAAAACCATTGAATCCCAAATCTTGAAAGAAACTTTAATCTACGTTATTAATGATGATGCCTTGGTATAAAAGAAGGCTCGATGAATTAAAGTAATGGGATTGATGATGCCTTGGTATAGAGAAGGCTTGATGAACGGATAGAATGAGGTTAGTGGATCGGAGTGTCACGTTCCGACACATAGTGGGACGGGTGTCACGAACCGACACGTAGAATTAGGGGATCGGAGTGTCACGTACCGACACACATAGGGGATCAGAGTGTCACGTTCCGACACATATAGGGGATCAGAGTGTCACGTACCGACTCATATAGGGGATCGGGTGTCACGAACCGACACGTAGAATTAGGGGATCGGAGTGTCACGTACCGACACATAGTGGTAGGGGATCGGAGTGTCACGTACCGACACAAGAGGAAGAAAGATAATGAATCTTTAAAGATGATAAATATACTCAATCTAATAAACTTAATTCCCAAATGAGTATGGTATTGAGGCTTGAGCCCTCATGGATGAACTTGATGGTACTTGTTGATGATTATAGTACTTGTTGTTGCTACATGTTGAGTTTATAGTTGATTTATAATATCACTTGATATATATTATCTTCTATTTTGAGTTGGCCGATGATATCTACTCAGTACTTGTGGTTGTACTGACCCCCTACTTTCATGTTTTCTTCTTTGTTATTTGTGTAATGCAGCAAACGTTCCGTCAACTTCAACTCAACAGTAATTCGAGCCAGTCTTCGTCATACCGGATCTCAGGGTGAGCTAACGCCTCTAGCTTGGACTGGATCTTCTTTTGCTAGTCTTGATGCCTTGACTTCCGGCATGGACTAGCTTTTTATGTATTTTTAGCTCTTAGACATTCTTAGATAGTAATTTGATCATAGATGTTCTTGTGATGATGACTTCCAGATTTTGGGGATAATAATAATAGTTTGAATTGTTTTTATTAATGAGTTTAAGTCTTCCGCATTTCTTTTGTTGATATTGTATTAAAATGTTAAAGGATTAGATTGGTTGGTTCGCTCACATAGGAGCGTAAATGTGGGTGCCAGTCGCGTCCCCGATTTGGGTCGTGACACATTCACACATTCAAGACTAAGATTCTTAGCATCCTAAGTCAAGACATCTCATATTCACATTCATACATGTATCAAGTAAGGGACACAAGTCTACAAAAACAAGACACAACATACTTCACTTTAACACATATTGCCTATTCATTCTAGAAGCCTATAGGAATAAAAATTATCATCCTTAATTCATCCTATAGACTACCATATCATCATCATTATAACCATAAAAGACTCATATAATCAAGTAGGAACAATCATGCATCAACTCTAAGACTACGAATATATGCACATAGTCATAGTCTAAAATGATGACCTAATATCAATAGAAGAATACATACCTTAAATTAATAAAAAGTAGATGAATATGATCAAACTTCACCTAATTAACTACACACATCATCAAATTACTTCAAGTAGTTCCAACAAGGTCATGATCATCATAACTAACGCCGACAAGGCCACATCATTTGCAAGTAAAGCACATAGCACCACCACCATAAGTGGACAATACTATTCACAACCAATGAAGTCTAATTAATATAAAATAAAAATAGTTAGGGAAGAGTACCACTAATCCATTCTAACCACTTCAATCCATACATCCAATTCAATATCATAAGGCCCTTACCCATGGGCATGAACATCAATTCAATACAAATATCACAATACTCAACGAAAATAAGTCAATTAAATATATATTTATAAATCTAAGACAAATTATACATAAATTGAATACAGTTCTCACAATATTCAATAAACCATAGAAAACTCTACTATGAATAATAAACATTAAGTCCACATCACTTAACCCATAAAGTAGTCAAAACATAGGGTCCATCAATAACATGGGTTAATAGGTTAATTGAGTTAAAATCATTTAATTGGGTTAATTGAGATAAAATCATCTAATTAATAAAAATGCAATCAGTATTCAATGATTTAAAACCTTTAATGCAAGAACCCATGGATAGATCATGAAACTTGACAAGTTTATCTTTGAAAACTTTAGAAACTCTTTGAACGTTGGGCTCCTTGATGAATAGAGTTTCAGGGACAAAAAATCATACCTCAATGATTTCAATCAACCAATTTTATGAAGAATAACCAATCAATTCTCCAATCCAACATCTTTCTTGAGTTTTGGCTTCAATGGAGTTCTAGAGAATCTGTAGGATATTTTGCGTTTTGATTTTGAAGAATGAATTATTGTAAGTGTTTAAGGCTTATAAACATGTTTAAAATACCTAAAATACCCCTAAGTAACATCCCTTTGTATATTTTGGACGTGGAATGAGATGACCTCTTCACCTTTGCATTATAGTAAAGCTGCGGAGGAACCATCCTCATAAAATGTTGTTAAATGACGGACCGTTAGTCCACAAATTTACGTCGTAGCATCGTGTCGTTTGGTTTGAGATTAGAATTTGGGAGATTGAGATCCCTAGTATATTTATTTACCCCACAACACCCATCGACGGGGTGTCGACTAGCCCACGAGCCGTCGTTTGCCTCAGTCTATTGGGGCATAGTCTAGGCAGCATTATCTCAAATAAAGATTCCTTCCTCATGGACCATTGGATGGTCCTAAGGGGATTTTTCCAGATTTTTCAACCCGAATATGTTTACATACGAGTTTAGGACCTACCACATCAATTTCATCCAAAACAAACATGTAAAACTCGATGAAATATGCCAAGACACACAAGGTTGTTTCAAGGCAAACCTTTTGAACGTCATGGACGTTCTAGGTGTTTGACCTCAAAATTTCAATAAACTTGACACAATGCATATAATGACCTCATTAAGTCATGAAACACATAAATAGGCACATATCACAACTTGAGACACATAAGTGACTTACTCGTCGAAAGTCTTGGTCGTCCCTTGATGTTTCTCTTCCAAAATCACCGAAAACTCTATACACTGTCTCAATACCAAATTATAGAGCATTTTAGGACCTTATATACTCATGAAAACCATGTTATTCTCTAGATTCACCTAAGTTATTTTTGAGGTATTACATGTCTTATTTAAGTACATAGTGTTATTTCTTTTTATTCTACATTTACTCTCATGAGATGATGTATGTTACGGGTTTACTTGCTTAATGATTAGATATAGCAGGTGCCATAATGACATGATGAATCATTCATGATACTAGGTATCAAGGACCAATATTCATCGATCACACTTTTACATAGCTAATAGCCAATAGAGTCATATGGATCAGTGTTCAGACATTCATATGCTACATTTCAGTTGATACAAAGTGTATTTAGGAATTCCTCACTTCTTATCACATTCGTGCATCCTATGTGTTATTGGAGTCTTGTAATCTCACTTGTGTCCCTCTTTTCATTGGATAAATCGTAAGCATCATATGTCACCTGATTTGACCTTCCCTATAATATTTGGGTGCATTATCACCTCGGATAGAAAAATAGGCCGAAACAGGGCATTGGACATTCTAATAATTATATCATCTAATAGGGTATGGGACTACTTAGTCACCACATGAACAAGATATTGCTCCATCTCATTAGGCATTCATTACTCACCTCCTGATTTTTCTTGGAGGCATGCATCAAGCCAAGCACTAAATACTAGGATAATCCTTCATATGAGGCAAATACTACCAACTAATACATGTGAGTGCCAAGACTGTGATTGTGGACAAAGATATGCCGCTAAAGGAGAAAAAGATGCTCAAAGTGTTCCTAGAGCTTTCACTTCTATGATGTTTAAGGGTTGTGGGTGAGGATGCCCACACGTTTATACTTTTTTACAAAGAGCTTCTTTATACCTGATACGCTCAAACTTACTTCTCAAATAAGAAGTAAAGCGGTCGTGTCAAGTAAATAACCTAACCAGTGATGTTGGGATCGTTCCCACGAGGAAAATAGTCTAGACTTAACTTCAACCTGTTATTACTATTGTTTGGTCAATGCCTTCCTTGGAAAGTAAAAAACAATAAAAGGGGGGTTTATAATTCTAAATGAATGAAAATAACTAACACAATTGAAGGAGAGACTTAACATCTTGAATGTTGGATTTTAATCAATTAATCAAATTAACTAGGGTTAACGTGTTCCCCACAGGTTCATAACTTGATAATTCTTACTATAATAATTATTTCCTAGTATCTTGCATGCAAAGTAATAAGTTATGTATTTCTAAATCCTTGGTCCGTCATCTAGAAAATCTCACTCCTCACCTTGGTCCGGCTACGTATGTTGCTTTCCTAACCCTTATCTTAACCTCATATTAAGCATCGTATTCGATATTTAACTAAGTTATTACCTTGTACCGATCAATACTAGCCTATTAGATAGTATATACTAAATGTATGTTGATAATTCTTTTCCTATTATCTATCTCCTTGGTCCGTCAAGTAGCATTAAGGCGAGTTCTAACATTGGCCATTCGTTAAAAAGACTTCTAAGTGAAAGAATTATAAATACATGCAAGACACCATTCTAGAATTGTTATTTTAGTTAGGTTTTATCTCATTATTTGCCTATGGTTCCCACAACCCTAGTTATGGAGTTTAGTTACTCGTAGTCATAATCACAATATTCAAATATATTAAATAAAAATTCATGTACATACTTCAATGAGAAAGTATAAAATGTGAAAGTTTGCTTCGTTAATCACCAAAAATCACCAACAATCAATGATAATCAAAAGTCTTACAATACAATGTTTTCTAATACAGTGTCTAAGAATACAGAGTCTAACAATGATCAAGAGTCTAACCTAACAGAGTCTAACTATCCGGAGTCTAACCTAAAAACGAGGATTTTCAAAGTATTTATAAAAACCAAAAACCTAATTGAACAAGGACTCTATTTGCTGGAAATCTGCCAAAACGCGGCTGGGTTGACAGACCTCGCGACGGATCGTCATGGTCACGATGGACCGTCATGGACTCCGTCGTCCCATACTTGTGCAATTTCTTCTGCTGCTCTTCTTCATTACCCTCGACGGCAAGTATGACGGACCGTCATAGGCACAACGGTCCGTCAAGGGCCTTCGTTCCAAAACACTTGAACTCTTGGAATATGGGTACTGGGATTACTTCTCTGAACTTCATGATGAACCTGCAGGACGGACCGTCATAGACACGACGGACCGTCACAAGCTTCGTAACCCAACACTTGGTCAGACTTCCCCATCTTCCTTCAGCAGCTGCACTACGCTGCCACCTTCAGACCGTCACAAGCACGACGAACCATCATAAGCTCCGTAGGTGGTCTCTTCTGCATTTCTTCGCTCAAAATCTCCGCATTCAGCTTTGGACAGATTTCCTGCAAAATAAAAAGAAACTTATATAAAAATTAGCACAAAAAGGCTTTTGGACACACTAAACTTAAGGAAAAAGTATTAATAATACCGTGAAACCACGGTATATCAACACCCTTAACTTAAATTTGTTTTCCTCAAGCGACGCACTATGACTCAATACAAAATCTTTGTACAATAGTATCCATGTTTTATGCTTATAAAATCTATGCATTGCTATCACTATTAGGCTTGAATTATGTGGGATCAGAACATGACACAGACTCACCATGCACTAACACCTATCCTCTTCAATTTCTCACCAAGGTGCTAACAATTCCGCTATTGCAACTAGTGTCCTCACTTTAAAACAAAATCCTCCTTTTTCACACAATGATTTCAGTTTGAGTATAAGGATTACTTTTCAACACTCGCTCTTAGAACAAAGTCACACTCATTCATACCTCTTGCCGTAAGCTTGCCCTTATTTTCACTGCCTTAAGTTCGCTATACAACCCTTAGGATCACGATTGGACTTTCTTAGCTTGTAACATAGGCTCAGGGTAAGGTAGGGTATATTTAGGTATACTTTAGTGACTTTTTGCCCTCCTTGACATATCGGCTAAACCTTCCACTTTCTATCATTTTATCTCGCCCAGTTTCTCATATTCTTTCACCTTGATATTTTCTCTTCTTTCTTAATTCGTGTATGTGACTCTCTTCTTTTCTTGCTTGTACTTCTTGTATATTTTTATTTTTCTTTACTTTTATTTCAACTAATTCTTGAGTCACTTTACTGTTGTTCTTTCTCTCTCTTTGTTCTTTCAACCCCACATTCCAGAGCATTCCTCATAATAGCCACCCTCAACTCATGGCTTTGCCATGATTCAAGGTACACAATACCCAAAGTTGGGTCAGGTCCATAACGAAGGTTGTTTACTGCATTAGCCACCCTCAACTTATGCTTTTGGCATAAGTTGAGGTGCACATGTCCAAGGAGGGATCAGGGCCAACACATTATTCCCAGAAACGATAAGTTGGGGCGAAAAAGAAAGGTCTAATTTAAGTTCAGATAATTTGGATCAAAGAAGGATAGATTTCATTTTATTTTCTTTTATTTAGTCTAAAAATGGGCTATATTGAATAAGGGCCTATGATCCTTTCCTAATTGTCTATTACAACTTACTTTTAGCAGGACTAAACAGACAAGTTCTAGCTCAGTACAAATAGTGGACTATTCAAATCTTCCTCATACTCACTTGACATATCATCACTCTACCACATTATCAAACACTTAGTTCGAATTTTAGACTTAGGGTAATGCAATGGTGTACCTCTATGTCGTGCTTAGAGCCACACATTTATCAGTTACTATGCCTAGTCGTGCATCATTTACCAATTTATCTCGATATCATTTTAGCCATCATGCTCTAGAATTAAACTATGTACAAAAGATATAGACATGCTGGTTCAACAAAAAAAGTAATCAGTCTCTTGGGGAAAAATAACACAGGCAAGAAAACCCCAAAAGAGGATAGTGAATTGGGCTACTAAGACTTCACCCTAGCACTCAATTTCCATTTACCCCCCACCCCAACAAAAAAGACATGCAATTGTCCCCAGTGCATAAAAAATTTTGAAATACAAGAGTGGTAGGTGAACAAACCTGGGGCGCAAAGCGCCAACAATCAGCACGAACCGTTGTCGATGTACGTCGTGGGAAACAAAAAAAAATGGAGACCCTTAAGAGAGGGGTCTCTGACCATCATGATTGTTATGCAGGATGGACCGTCGAGAGTATGACGGTCCGTTGTGGACTCCGTTGTCCCATACTTGTGCAATTTCTTCTGCTGCTCTTCTTCATTACCCTCGACGGCAAGCATGACGGACCGTCATAGGCACAACGGTCCGTCGAGGGCCTTCGTTCCAAAACACTTCAACTCTTGGAATATGAGTACTGGGATTACTTCTCTGAACTTCATGACGAACCTGCAGGACGGACCGTCATAGACACGACAGACCGTCACAAGCTTTGTAACCCCACACTTGGTCAGATTTCCCCTTCTTCCTTCAGCAGCTGCACTACGCTGCCACATACGGACCGTCACAAGCACGACGGACCGTCATAAGCTCCGTAGATGGTCTCTTCTGCATTTCTTCGCTAAAAAATCTCCGCATTCAACTTTGGACAGATTTCCTGCAAAATAAAAAGAAACTTATATAAAAATTAGCACAGAAAGGCTTTTGGACACACTAAACGTAAGGAAAAAGTATTAATAATACTGTGAAACCACGGTATATCAATACCCTATGATTACTAGAGTCGAGATAAGATGAATTCACTATATATCAGTAATATGGGAAAGCTAGAGTGTGCGGGTGTACCTTTCTTGAGACCACATTTGTTGGGGTTTCCATTAGTCACTTGAACCAAGTTTGTTGTGGCCTTCTTAGCCAAGATAGTTTCTCACACCATTAGTGATCACCTCTAGGAAAAGTTTTCCAGGGTGGACTACAACTCCATGATCGTGTCGTATTATGAAGTAAGGATACATGAGTTATCACGTCATGCCACTATGATTCTACTTTATTAGAAGTAGAGAGTTTGATATTTTATTCGAAGGTTGAAGCTTTAGTGGAAGAGTAAGACTTAGCCTATTGTCTCTACGGTTGAATAATTTCTCAATGTTAAATGCACTTTCATTACTGAGTATATCCACTGTGAGGACCAAAGGGGCATCGATAAGGGAGCTAGATATAAAGGTATATACAACATGTTATGTTCTAGGTCTAATGACATAAATGTTAGGGCATGAAAACGATTTCAATAGGGCTAGACGAGTCGTCCTTGGTAGGCCATATTGTTGACCTTAGAGGGTTAGTGGTACTGTAAGAGTAGAGGTCCCACTTTTGTTTTTCAGGCCATGGTTGTCGTTCTTTTTGGAGGTAATCAACTATGGGTCACTTTGATACTGGAGAGTTTATAATCATAAGTTGATTCTCCCACTCCAGAAGAAACTCCACCAAATCTACCATCTCCCCCTACAACACCTCAAACTAGTGCTCGAGGTCAGGGTCAAGGTCATTGTAGTGTACACTAGGGTATAATGGGTAATTCGTGAGGAGGCATATTGATTTATTATACACATGGATAATATAGAGATTGATAGGTATATTTCTATGTATATTAAATGAGGGTGGATGCTAGATCATTGTGCTATATGATCATAAGTACTATTCTTTTATGCCATTTCCCTACCTCATCTTTAATTTACGTGAGATATACCTATTGCTATATGTCTCTAACGATTTCTTCTTTTCTTGGTATGAGTTATTAGCCTATGGAATTATTTCGTGTGTCGACCTCAAGATAAGTCACTTCCAATCCCTTATTTTGTAGTTGTATTTCTTGCTAACATACCTAGCCTACCCGTAAAACGTAATATTGATATCCTTAATGAGTGTGAGGAAGGAAATCGACCCATTTCTATTCAACAACATCCGACTTCTCTTGAATATCGTATGGAGCTCATAGTTAATCTTAAGGATCTCTTGGATAACAGGTTCATCAATCTTAATGTACCATTTTAATGTGCTCCCATTCTCTTAATGAAGAATACATACAATACTCTGCAAATATGTATTGTTTATAGGCAAGTGAATAAGGTGACAGTGATAGACCATTACCCCATGCTCAGTATTGATGATTTGTTTTTGCTAGGTTTAGGATGCCACATTAGTTTTGAAGATTGGTTTAAGACTTTTTTACCGTCATATAATAATTCGGACAATAACTATACCTAAGAACACACTTAGCACTCAATATGGCCAGTACCAGTCCCTTGAGATGTATTTTAGGTTTACTAATGCCCTTGCCGCCCTAAAGAACTTGATGGAATAGTTTTTCAAGACTTATGTTGATTCAATATTTATTTTGTTAATAGATGACAATTTATTATACTCGCAGAGTAAGAGGGATCATGAGAACTATTAGAAGATTGTGCTTCAAATTTTTAGATATCAACAAACTTTTGACATGTTCTCAAAGTGCGAATTTTTGAATTTGTCTGAAGAATTCTTAATTCACGACATGTCCAAGGATGGTATAATAGTGGATCAAACAAAGATTGAGGCTATTCATCATTACAATAGACCTACTATGATTACTGACGTCTAGAGATACATCGGATTTGGTGATTTCTCCACTATGATAATACATATGACCTGGTTTACTCAATTTGATTTTCCTTTTGAGTGATTTGTAGAAAATGAGTTGATATGTATTAAGATCAAGGAGTTCTTGATTATTTCTTCCATCTTAAATATTCTAGTGGAGGTCAAGGGTTTCACGATCTATTGTAATGCATTCAACATTCGTTTGGGTTATGTACTAATGCAGCACAGACATGTTATTGCTTATGCATCTAGTAAACATAGCATACATCCAGCACAACTACCCCACTCATGACTTGGAGTTTTTGTTGGTAAATTTCTGGTTAAAATCGGGAGGCACTACCTTTATGGAGTTTGTTGTGAGACCTACACTGATCACATGAGTCTTCAATGTTCATGATCCAGAAGGAACTTAATTTGGGGCAACATCACTATATTGAGATTCTGAAGGACTATGATCTCTATATTCTCGATCATCTAGGAAAGGTATATGTGGTAGAGGATGCTTTCAGCCTGAAGGTGGTGAGTATAACTAATATAGTCTTTTTGTCTACTGTGGATCAACCTGAAGCTTTGTACATGTAACGACCTGTTTAGTCGTTTTAAGCAGCAGATTTTATTTCGGGAAAAACTGGCTAAGATTACGGACACCACGACGGACCGTCATAGGCACGACGGCCCGTCGAGGATGTCTCGTTCCAAAACACTTAGAATTCTGAAATTTGGGTATTAAAATCGACTCTCTATAATCTGTGACGGACCTGCAGGACGTGCCGTCACAGCTACGACAAACCGTCGTGAGCTCCCGTTGCAAAACACTTCAACTCTTGAGAATTTGGTACGGGGAATGAGTCTCTGAACGTCATGACGGAAGTGCAGGACGGACCGTCACATGTGTGACGGACCGTCACAGACTCCTTAGTGAAAAATAGAGTTCTGGTCCTCGCGACGACCTTCGTGACGGACCGTCGTAGGCACGACGGCCCGTCACAGGTTGCGTAATCCCAGTTGGAGTCAGATTTCTTGTTAAGTTTTAAGGGATGCTTTGGACTATTCTTTCCTTAATTATAAAGTTAGAGGGTTAATATTAATAAGTCTAATTACTTGGGGGTTAAAAGAGGTAACCCTAAGTTAATTAGTGGGCTATTATTGCCATCTTTATTCTTAATTATATGTTAATTAGGGTGAAAGAAAGAGGGTTGGAATAAGAAAAAGGGAAAGAACAAGAGAGAGAGAAGAGAACGAATCAAGAGGAGGAAAAACCCATCTTTGAGGAAATTCTTGCTTGATCACTAATCTTCGGTGGAGGTAGGTTATGGTTTTTACGATATTCGTAGTGAACTCTTAATAGTGAATAATACGTATTGATAGTATTGTAAACCCTGCTATATGCTTAATTGTATGCTTGCATGATTGTGATTATGAAATTGTGAATAAATAAGCATGATAAAGCTATTGAATCCTAAATCTTGAAAGAAACCCTAATTCACTTGTTAATGATGATGCCTTAATGTAAAAGAAGGCTTGATAAATTATATAATGAGATTGATGATGCCTTAGTATAAAAGAAGGCTTGATAAATTATATAATGAGATTGATGATGCCTTAGTATAAAAGAAGGCTTGATGATTTAGGGGATCGGGTTCCACGTTCCGGTACCAGGATAGAAATAGAGGATCGGGTGCCACGTTCCGGTACCAGGATAGAATATGAGGATCGGAGTGTCACGTTCCGACACCAGGATAGAATATGGATCGGGTGCCACCTTCCTGTACCAGGATAGAATATGAGGATCAGAGTGTCACGTTCCGACACCAGGATAGAATATGGATCGGGTGCCACGTTTCGGTACCAGGATAGAATGAGGATCGGAGTGTCACGTTCCGACACCAGGATAGTATATGGAGCGGAGTGTCACGTACCGACACAAGAGGAAGAAAGATAATGAATCTTGAAAGATGATAAATATACTCAATCTAATGAACCCAATTCCCAAATAGGTATGTTATTGAGGCTTGAGTCCTCATGTGTGAACTTGGTGGTATTTATTGATGATTTGATATTTATTGTTGCTACATGTTGAGTATTGTAGTTGATTTACATTATTATTGATATATACTATTCCCTATTTTGAGTTGGCCGATGATACTTACTCAGTACCCGTGTTTTAGACTGACCCCTACTTGTTTGTTTCTTTCTTTGTTATTTGTGGAATGCAGCAAACGTTCCGTCACCTTCAACTCAACAGTAGATCTAGCCAGTCTTCACTCCATCGGAAATTCAGGGTGAGCTAACGCGTCTAGCTTGGACTGGATCTTCTTCCTTAAGTCTCGATGCCTTGAACTTCCGGCATGTACTAGCTTTTCATTTGTTTTAGCTTCTTAGACATTTTTAGTTAGTAATTTGGTTATAGCTGTTCTTGTGATGATGTCTTCAAGATTTTGGGATATTAATAATAGTTTTGAATTGTTTTAAGTCTTCCGCATTATTTTCTGTCGATATACATTGAAATGTTAAGGTTTAGATTGGTTGGTTCGCTCACATAGGAGGGTAAATGTGGGTGCGAGTCGCGGCTCGGTTTTGGGTCGTGAAAAACTTGGTATCAGAGCATTAGGTTCGTTGGTCTCATCACACAAGAACAGGTCTAGTCGAGTCTTAAGGAACGGTAGGGGGACGCCTTTACTTTTCCTTGAGAGGCTATAAGACTTTAGGAAAATTCCACTCTTTCTTTCTTTCTTTCGTGCTACTACTTGAGTCCAATTGGTATCTAGGTGATACAAATTGGTATCTGACCATCTTCACTCTATTTCGCAGATGGTTAGAACTAGAGCAACGACCGCACCAGCAGCGACCCCGGCAAGACAGGATGCGTCAAAGCCAGCCACTGGGGCAGTAGCTCGAGGGGGATCAGTGGCAAGAGGCCGTGGTAGAGGGCGTGGGAGGACGTCCTCTAGAGGAAGAGGACGAGCACCTAGCCCATCTGGTACTAGGGCGGTGACTCCTCCACCGACTGAGGAAGCGATAAGAGAGGGTGAGAAAGGGGAGAATGAACAAGCACAGAATGAGGAATTGCCACCCCAACCTACCCCAGAGATGATCAATCAGGTTCTTGCTTATCTTAGCGGGTTATCTGATCAGGGTCAGGCACCTCCAGTGGTTTCTGCACCAACACCTCCAGTTTCAGAGGTACAACATGCAGCTACTATGTCTCCCCGCATGGATGCCTCATTGGAAATAGGCACATTTCCACGTCTGACTACTGGGCCTATAATGACAAATGATCAGCATGAACTTTTCAGTAAGTTATTGAAATTGAAACCTCCAGTCTTCAAGGGTGCAGAATTTGAGGATGCTTACGATTTCCTGGTTGATTGTCATGAGCTACTACACAAGATGGGTATAGTGGAGAGGTTCGGTGTTGAGTTCGTGAGCTATCACTTTCAAGGGAACGCCAAAATGTGGTGGCGGTCACATGTTGAGTGTCAACCAACAGAAGCACCACCTATGATTTGGGCCTCATTCTCTAGTTTGTTCATGGAGAAGTATATCCCCCGGACTTTGAGGGATAGGAAAAGGGATGAATTCTTGAGCCTAGAGCAAGGTAGGATGTTGGTTAATGCATATGAGGCTAAGTTTCGTGCTTTATCAAGGTATGCCACTCAACTCTGTTTTAGTCCACAAGAGCGGATTCGCCGGTTTGTGAAGGGGTTGAGGTCAGAATTGCGGATTTCAGCCTTACAGGTAGCGGCTACGGCAAAATCCTTCCAAGAGGTGGTAGACTTTGTGATAGAGGTGGAAGGAGTGAAGCCAGATGACTTCACCACGACATCGACATCAAAAAGGTTTCGAAAGGGAGGTGAGTTCAATGGTTCTTATACTAGAGGACAGGGTTCCGGAGGTTACTCAGTTCGACCAATTCAGTCTTCACTACAGACTGTAGTTGGGGGTCCACCTCAGACCGGTCAACACTTCTCTGAGAGACCTATGCATGAACCTAGAGAGTGCTATGGATGCGGGGAGATTGGACATATTAAGAGATATTGTCCAAAAACAGAGTTATAGACCCCCAATAGCTAGAGGTAGAGGTGGTCATGGTAGAGGCCGTTATTCTGGAGGGCGTGGTGGCCGAGGTAATGGTGGTCACCAAAACGGCAGAGGTGAAGGGCAAACTTGAGCCCCTACAACGCAACATGGTAGGGGCAACGGACAGACAAGTAATGGGGCCCGTTGTTACGCTTTCCCTGGGAGATCTGAAGCGGAGACATCAGATGCCGTTATCACAGGTAATCTTTTGATTTATGATTGCATGGCTTCTGTATTGTTTGATCCTGGATCCACATTTTCTTATGTATCTTCCTCATTTGCTAATGGTCTAAATTTACATTGTGAATTACTTGATATGCCTATTCGTGTTTCTACTCCGGTGGGTGAGTCTGTGGTAGTTGAGAAGGTATATAGGTCTTGTTTGGTGAACTTTGTGGGGAGCAACACTTATGTAGATTTGGTTATCTTAGAAATGGTTGACTTTGATGTAATTCTGGGTATGACTTGGCTTTCTCCGCAATTTGCGATCTTGGATTGTAATGCTAAAACTGTGACGCTAGCCAAGCCTGGGACACACCCATTAGTGTGGGAGGGAGACTACACTTCCAATCCGGTGCGTATCATCTCCTTTCTTCGTGCTAAGAAAATGGTTAGTAAAGGGTGTTTAGCTTTCTTGGCACATCTCAAGGATGACACTACTCAAGTACCTTCGATTGAGTCAGTTTCGGTAGTCCGTGAGTATCTGGATGTGTTCCCTGCAGATCTTCCTTGCATGCCACCGGATAGGGATATTGACTTCTGCATTGATTTGGAACCGGGTACTCGCCCCATTTCTATACCCCCTTATAGAATTGCTCCCGCGGAGTTAAGAGAGTTAAAGGCACAACTTCAAGAGTTGTTGAGCAAAGGCTTCATTAGACCAAGTGCATCTCCTTGGGGTGCTCCGGTTTTGTTCGTGAAGAAGAAGGATGGGTGTTTTCGGATGTGCATAGACTACAGACAACTGAACAAGGTAACTATTAAGAACAAGTACCCCATTCCTCGCATTGATGACTTGTTCGATCAGTTACAAGGTGCTTGTGTCTTCTCTAAAATTGACTTGAGATCCGGTTATCATCAATTGAAAATACGGGCAACGGATGTGCCAAAGTCTTCTTTTCGAACTAGGTATGGGCATTATGAATTTGTGGCAATGTCTTTTGGTCTTACAAATGCCCCTGCTGCTTTCATGAGCTTGATGAACGGGATTTTCAAGCCATATTTGGACCTCTTTGTGATCGTGTTTATTGATGATATACTGATATACTCCAAGAGCAAGAAGGAACATGAGGAGCATTTGAGAATGGTTTTAGAGTTGTTGAGGAAGAAGAAGCTTTATGCGTTATTCTCCAAGTGCGAGTTTTGGCTAGATTCAGTTTCCTTCTTGGGGCACGTGGTTTCTAAGGATGGAGTGATGGTGGATCCATCTAAGATTGAGACTGTGAAGAATTGGGTGAGACCTGCAAACGTGTCAGAAATAAGGAGTTTTGTTGGTTTAGCTAGCTACTACCACCGATTTGTCAAGGGATTCTCTTCTATTGCTTCCCAATTGACGAACTTGACTAAGCAGAATGTTCCATTTGTATGGTCGGATGAATGTGAGGAAAGCTTTCAGAAACTCAAGACTTTGTTGATTACTGCACCAATTCTTACCTTGCCAGTAGAGGGTAAAAACTTCATCGTTTATTATGATGCATCCTATTCTGGGTTGGGTGCAGTGTTAATGCAAGAGAAGAATGTGATTGCTTATGCTTCGAGGCAATTAAAGGTGCATGAACGTAACTATCCGACCCACGATTTGGAGTTGGCCGTGGTAGTATTTGCACAAAAGCAATGGAGACACTACTTGTATGGGGTTAAGTGTGAGGTCTATACGGATCATCGTAGCCTACAATATGTCTTTACTTAGAAAGATTTGAACTTGAGACAGAGAAGATGGATGGAACTACTGAAGGACTAGGACATCACTATCTTGTATCATCCGGGAAAAGCAAATGTTGTGGCGGATGCTTTAAGTAGAAAGGCCGGAAGCATGGGAAGTCTAGCTCATTTGCAAATTTCTAGACGCCCATTGGCTAGAGAGGTGCAGATTCTGGCTAATGACCTTATGAGGATTGAAATAAATGAGAAAGGAGGATTGTTAGCTTGTGTAGAGGCAAGATCTTCTTTTCTTGACAAGATCAAGGGAAGACAGTTTGATGATGAGAAACTAGGTCGAATTCGAGATAAAGTGTTGCAAGGAGAGGCTAAAGAAGCAACAATTGATGACGAAGGTGTTTTGAGGATTAAGGGAAGGGTATGTGTACCCCGCATCGATGATTTGATCACCACTATTCTGACAGAGGCTCATAGTTCCGGATATTCTATACATCCTGGTGCAACCAAGATGTACCGTGACCTAAAACAACACTTTTGGTGGAGTACAATGAAGCGCGACATTGTTGATTTTGTTGCCAAATGTCCAAATTGTCAACAAGTAAAGTATGAACACCAGAGGGCCGGAGGAACCCTTCAGAGAATGCCCATTCCTTAATGGAAGTGGGAGAGAATTGCAATGGACTTCGTGGTTGGTCTTCCGAAGACATTGGGTAAGTTCGATTCCATTTGGGTGATTGTTGATAGATTAACTAAGTCCGCTCACTTCATTCCTGTCAAGGTGACCTACAATGCAGAGAAGTTAGCAAAAATCTACATCTCAGAAATCGTTCGACTGCATGGAGTTCCACTCTCCATTATATCCGATAGAGGTACGCAGTTTACTTCTAAGTTTTGGAGAACATTGTATGCTGAATTAGGTACTAGGTTGGACCTTAGTACTGCTTTTCACCCTCAGACTGATGGTCAGTCTGAGCGAACGATTCAAGTGTTGGAGGATATGCTTCGTGCATGTGTGATAGAATTTGGTGGCCATTGGGATAACTTCTTACCCTTGGCAGAATTTTCATACAATAATAGCTATCACTCCAGTATTGACATGGCTCCATTTGAAGCATTGTATGGGAGGAGGTGTAGATCTCCCATTGGTTGGTTTGATGCATTTGAGGTTAGACCCTGGGGTACTGACCTCTTGAGGGATTCGTTAGATAAGGTGAAGTGCATCCAAGGAAAGCTTCTAGCGGCGCAAAGTAGGCAAAAGGAGTATGCAGACCGAAAGGTTAGAGACTTGGAGTTCATGGAGGGTGAACAAGTCTTGTTAAAGGTTTCAACCATGAAAGGGGTGATGCGGTTTGGAAAAAGGGGTAAGCTAAGTCCAAGGTACATTGGACCATTTGAGGTACTTAAGCGAGTAGGGGAGGTGGCTTATGAGTTAGCCTTGCCTCCAGGGTTGTCCGGAGTGCATCCGGTACTTCATGTGTCCATGTTGAAAAGATACCATGGGGATGGAAACTACATCATCCGTTGGGATTCAGTTCTGCTTGATGAGAATTTGACGTATGAGGAGGAACCAGTTGCTATTTTATATAGAGAGGTTTGCAAGTTGAGGTCGAGAGAAATTGCATCCATCAAAGTTCAATGGAAGAATCAACCGGTTGAAGAGGCTACTTGGGAGAAGGAGGCAAATATGCGAGAAACATACCCACATCTGTTTACAGATTCAGGTACTTCTTTTCGCCCTTGCTTTTCTTCTTCTTGATCGTTCGAGGACGAACGATGGGTAAATTGGTATCTATTGTAACGACCTGTTTAGTCGTTTTAAGTAGCAGATTTTTTTTCGGGAAAAACTGGCTAAGATTACGGACACCACGACGGACCGTCATAGGCACGACGGCCCGTCGAGGATGTCTCGTTCCAAAACACTTAGAATTCTGAAATTTGGGTATTAAAATTGACTCTCTGTAATCTGTGACGGACATGCAGGACGTGCCGTCACAGCTACGACGAACCGTCGTGAGCTCCCGTTGCAAAACACTTCAACTCTTGAGAATTTGGTACGGGGAACGAGTCTCTGAACGTCATGACGGAAGTGCAGGACGGACCGTCACATGTGTGACGGACCGTCACAGACTCCTTAGTGAAAAATGGAGTTCTGGTCCTTGCGATGACCTTCGTGACGGACCGTCGTAGGCACGACGGCCCGTCACAGGTTGCGTAATCCCAGTTGGAGTCGGATTTCTGGTTAAGTTTTAAGGGACGCTTTGGACTATTCTTTCCTTAATTATAAAGTTAGAGGGTTAATATTAATAAGTCTAATTACTTGGGGGTTAAAAGAGGTAACCCTAAGTTAATTAGTGGGCTATTATTGCCATCTTTATTCTTAATTATATGTAATTAGGGTAAAAGAAAGAGGGTTGGAATAAGAAAAAGGGAAAGAACAAGAGAGAGAGAAGAGAACGAATCAAGAGGAGGAAAAACGCAGCTTTGAGGAAATTCTTGCTTGATCACTAATCTTCAGTGGAGGTAGGTTATGGTTTTTACGATATTCGTAGTGAACTCTTAATAGTGAATAATACGTATTGATAGTATTGTAAACCCTGCTATATGCTTAATTGTATGCTTGCATGATTGTGATTATGAAATTGTGAATAAATAAGCATGATAAAGCTATTGAATCCTAAATCTTGAAAGAAACCCCAATTCACTTGTTAATGATGATGCCTTGGTGTAAAAGAAGGCTTGATAAATTATATAATGAGATTGATGATGCCTTAGTATAAAAGAAGGCTTGATAAATTATATAATGAGATTGATGATGCCTTAGTATAAATGAAGGCTCGATGAACTAGGGGATCGGGTGCCACGTTCCGGTACCAGGATAGAAATAGAGTATCGGGTGCCATGTTCTGGTACCAGGATAGAAATAGAGGATCGGGTGCCACGTTCCGGTACCAGGATATAGTATGAGGATCGGAGTGTCACGTTCCGACACCAGGATAGAATATGGATCGAGTGCCATGTTCCGGTACAAGGATAGAATATGAGGATCGGAGTGTCACGTTCCGACACCAGGATAGAATATGGATCGGGTGCCACGTTCCGGTACCAGGATAGAATGAGGATCGGAGTGTCACGTTCCAACACCAGGATAGTATATGGAGTGGAGTGTCACGTACCGACACAAGAGGAAGAAAGATAATGAATCTTGAAAGATGATAAATATACTCAATCTTATGAACCCAATTCCCAAATGAGTATGGTATTGAGGCTTGAGTCCTCATGTGTGAACTTGGTGGTATTTATTGATGATTTAATATTTATTGTTGCTACATGTTGAGTATTGTAGTTGATTTAAATTATTATTGATATATATTGTTCCCTATTTTGAGTTGGCCGATGATACTTACTCAGTACCTGTGTTTTGTACTGACCCCTACTTGTTTGTTTCTTTCTTTGTTATTTGTGGAATGCAGCAAACGTTCCGTCACCTTCAACTCAACAGTAGATCTAGCCAGTCTTCACTCCATCGGAAATTCAGGGTGAGCTAACGCGTCTAGCTTGGACTGGATCTTCTTCCTTAAGTCTCGATGCCTTGAACTTCCGGCATGGACTAGCTTTTCATTTGTTTTAGCTTCTTAGACATTTTTAGTTAGTAATTTGGTTATAGATGTTCTTGTGATGATGACTTCCAGATTTTGGGGATATTAATAATAGTTTTGAATTGTTTTAAGTCTTCCGCATTATTTTCTGTCGATATACATTGAAATGTTAAGGTTTAGATTGGTTGGTTCGCACATAGGAGGGTATATGTGGGTGCCAGTCGCGGCTCGGTTTTGGGTCGTGACAGTACATTTATTCCTTAGCTAATCATATTGTTAATTTGATATCACAGAATTTAGGCACATATAATCCTATGTTCTAGTTAAGTTTTCTTTTACTTATTGGATCTGTAGCCATCAGTTTGAGGATAAGGCCCTAGTGTCACTTTAAAATAATGTATTACCTTGTGATGTTGATCAGGTGATATTGATTTACATGGGGTTTGGAGGTTTCCATTTTGTAGTTGATCAGGTTATATTGATTTACATGGGGTTGGGAGGTTTCCATTTTGTATATTATTAGAGTTGGGGGTTTGATCCCATCATTATTTTTTGATGCCTATGATACTACATACTCTATCAATCTTGGCATCACAATGATATATCATAATTATAGGGACTGTTGCCCGTAGAGAGACATTAGGAGGCATAGTGCTGACTACATGTGCCATTTGCTTATTTGCAAGTAGTAATGGCTGAGAATTATAAATGGTAGTGGTAAGTTTCAGAGATTACCCGTTTCATACTGGATGTGGGATCATATCACCATAGATATTGTAGAAGGCTTGCCTCAAACTTCTAAAGGTGTTGATAACATGCAATGACTTTCATAATGAACTAGGTTGAACTATAGCTTCCCTAGTGTTACACTAGTTAATATTTTTTTAAAAAAATAACTAAGTTTGATGTTTGAATGAGGTCAAATGTCAGGGGATGGACAAGACGTTTGATGACTAGATATCTATGTACTTGTTTTAATTCTTGTGTGCCTTTGCATGCTTTATGAATTGTTTGGAGTCCAAATTGATACGGGAGGAACCTAAGACTTAGATGACCATTTTAAGGGGTTCAAAGTTTGGGTAGGTATCCACCTAGAACCCATGAGGAGTCATATAGAAGGACCTAAGACTTTGCAACAAAACTGCCAAAACTACACCAATTACGACCCATCATCAATGGGTCGTGCATCAAAAGATTCCCCATAGTCATGGGAGTATCTCCAAACTTTGTAATTGTAATATTATCCCCATGGAAATATCCTCTGAACAAATGACGACCTAGGAGGACGGGCCATCGATCAAACGATGCCCCATTGCCAGGATCCGTCGATTTGTCATTGTAAAGCTGTCTAATAATCGACCTCACTTGGGTTATTTTTGTAAATTCACCCCAAGTATTTTATGAACCATGGATGTTTTTTAAGGTTATTTATGTTATTTTATAGTCGTAGAACCAAGGTTATTCCTCATTTTAAAAAATCAAAACCCCTCACTCAAGAAACAACCCTCTCAAATTCCATAAAAGCTAGAACCCAAGGAAAGGCTAGAAGTGAAGGTATTGGATGTTTTATTCACCACATTTCGTGGTTTTTTTTATAGTGATGTATGGTAGTTCATCCTTGAACCTTCTTTCATTCAAGGATCCATTTTCATGATATTTCAACGAGGGTTTTCTTACTCCAACTTCTTTTATCTTTAACTCTAAGCATTGGTCATTGCCTGTAATGTTTTAATGATTGAAATATTTATTTTTACTGTTATTTGATAATTTTAATGTAAAAACCCCAATGAACCCATGCTCATGCATATTTCAATCTTTTATTTATGAAGTGGGTTTTGTGCATATATCTAGATAATGATAGAGGTTTTAAGAGTTGTATATCATTATGTTATATTATGAATAGCTACTGCCATAAATTCTATTTTATGATGAATTATTCATGAAATTGAGGAAAGGTGGTGAAAGATGGGATAAATGCGAAGTTTGTTATGTTGTTTAGTTCTTATTGCAATGTGATCCACAGTGGTATGGTCCACCTTTTGTGGAGATGTTTAGTTGAAGTATATGAAAGTAAGTATGAATGTTTGTTTTGTAATTATGGACTTGAAGGCATAACGTGTGGAGTGAAGTTATGATTTTGAATGATATGCATGTGATGCTCTTATGAAGATGTTATTATGTTACTTCAAGATAAAATACCTAAATGAAGTATATGTATATGTGGATCATGATAGTATGTGAAGCATGGTTGTGCTTAAGAAATGATAGTATGTGAATGATAATGAATGATTGTGTAAGCATGTTTAGGAGTCAATGTTATGAAGAGAGTGATTATGTGAAAGGTGTTCTCACATGTACACACATACACACTTTGAATGAATAAATAAAGTTAATTAATTTCAATGGAGGATGGTAGGGTTGACACTCTTCATGAGTAAAGATGAAGTGTCTAAATCTTTCCCTACTGTTGCAAAGTAACTCTAGTAATGAACGGGAATCTTTGGGTGAACACTCTTCGTGAGTTGAGTGAAGTATTTACTAGAAACCTCACTATTCCTAAGATCTTTCTAAGATAGGTTGGAGGTTGAATAACTTTCGTGAGTTGAGATGTGGCGTTCAAAAGTAAATTCTAGGGATAAGTACCCTTCGTGAATTGAGATGTGGTGCTAAATAACTATCCCTTAACCTACCATTAATGAAGGTTTAAGACTCCGTGGAGGTGTTATTCTATGAACCAAGAGCATTAGAAGAAGCGGTGGATACATTTCGTGAGTTGAGATATTTTATCCAATGTACCTCTTGGTATTAGTACTCCTCGTAAGTAGAGAATTAGTTACACAGAAGAAATATCCTTATACCTTAACTATGCTCCCGCATAGGAGTAGCTATTGGAAGCCCCCTGTAAACACTCAATAATGACCCTACCTTAGGCAAGTAGGGATACCTCATCCGATAGGGGTTAATGCCGGGATTCCATATCTATCACTCATAATCTATGTAAGTTATAGCTAGCCCCTACAAAAGAATGTAATGAACTAACTCTTCTAAAGGGTGCACTACTTGGGTAGGTGGTGGTATAGAATGATTGGAGGTTGAATACCCTTCGTGAGTTCAAATGTGGTGTTAAAAATGAGTATCTAGGGATAAGTACCCTTTGTAAAATGAGTAGTGGTGCTAAATAGCTATCCCTTAACCTATAATTATTGAATGTTTAAGACTCCGTGGAGGAGTTATGCTTATCACAGAGAAAATTTGAAAAAGGGGTGGATACATTTCGTGAGTTGAGATGTTGCATCCAATTACCTTTTTAGATTAACAATCCTCATTAGTAGAGAATGAGTTGCCTAGAAAAAATATCCTCATCTCTTTACTATGCGCCCTCATAGGAATACCTACGGATGAACAATGTAATGTCTCAAGAATGACGCTACCTTAGGAAACTAGGGGTCCCTCATCCAGTAGGAATTAATACCGGTATGCCATGTATATCTCTCATGGTCTATGTCAATCAAAGCTAGCCCACCTATAAAAATTTAATGAACAAAATCTTCTAAAGGGTGCACTACTTAGGTAGGTTTTTGTATAGGACGCTATCTAATCCATTGCACAACTACGGATTTGGAGGGAGTCTTGGTGTGTCCGTATGTGAAAATTAATTAATGGGTCTTTTTATGATGTAAATGAAGTAATGGGACCTTAAGTCTAATGAATGTGAAGTATGATGATTTATGTGCAAGAATTATGAAGATTATATAAATGATGAATGTGATGTGCCTAACCTAAGGGAATCTTCAAGGAGTACTTGGTAGGAGTAGTAGTATGGGATGCTATTCCACATTGCACTACGTATAACTTATGGGTTGTCTTGGAGAATGGTTCTTATGTGAAGTCCTTAAAGGCAAGTATACTCTAATGTCTTTGTTATCGAATATTTTCTTATAAACTGTTGTGAAGTATGCTTATTATTGGTAGTCTTTAGGATAACTTAGGTGTGTATTGAAGGGATTGTATAAGCGATTTCTTCATGTCTTACCTTAATGATTCTTAGGATAACTTTGTATAGGGAAACTTCAAAGGAAATAAGTTCACTCTAAGGTTTATATGAGTTCACTGTGAAGTATAGTCTTATGATGAAATTATATGAGTTTTACCTTATGTGCTAAATGATTATTTTATATGTCGTCATACTACTATATTCATGAAGGTTTTACTTAAATAACATGAAAGCTTATTTAAACTAAAATGTCCCTTTTTACATGTGCTTTTTGCATTATGTCATACTTAGTACAGTGTTTATACTAACCCCATACATTTCTATACTCTATAAGTATAGCTTGATGGAAAGTGAAGGTTCCTAGAAGGAAAACATGGAAAGTTGACTCTCTCAAGACTCGGTATGTCCTCATAACTAGAGGACATAGTTTATGTTTCTTTAGTTTCTTATTTAACACTTACTATTTATCTCTTTCAATGTAAAGGATTGTGACCCTAAGATTTTTAAGTTGTATCTTTGAGTTAGTTTGTGAATATGAGACTTACTCCTTAATATTTTATAAAAAACTTCTTATTATTATTCTTGTCAATGGTTTTAATTCCGCACTACTTTTCATATCTTATTTAATGAATGATAGCTAAGAGGCTTGTATAAGAGCTCTGAAGGGTCTAGTACGCCTTGTGACGAATCAAGAGTGATCCTTTCTTCTAGGGTGTACCTGCGGGTTGTTAGACCACATTTGTTGTATCCTTGACCGGTAGTCAATCCAAGTCTATTGTAAAGATTCCTGACGATATGTTGGCAGCATGTGTTTTGGAGTTTCAAGGTTAATGGGACTAGTTCTTTCTCTAGGAAGTGTTTAGCTAGAACAATTGTTACTACTCTAGAATTTAGATACCCCTATTCTAGGCCTTATATGATAGGTTTTGTCGCTCATTAGTTATTACTTTTTATCCCACAAAGCCAAGAATGTGTGGTAGATGCTTTCTATGGGACGTTTTTAACCATGAGAGGGTTATTTAGGACATGCTTCGGAAACTCTGAGTGGTAAAAAAAACTATGCTTATTGTCGGTGGAGGATTTTGAAGTTTTATGTTGGTGACAGAGTTTCCTTTCATGTTTCACTCATGAAGAGCGTGATGAGGTTTAAAAGGCAAAGACATCTTAGCACCACTTTTATTGGGCCATTTATGATCTCCTCGATATTGTTGAAGTTGCTTATGCGTTAGTCATACCTCTAGTATTCTTAGCTATCCACTAACTATTCCATGTGTAAATATTACGTTTGTATATTATTGAAGAGTCTAGTATGCTCTTGTATGATCTAGTAGAGTTCAATAATCATTTGATTTTGGTGGATGAGCCACTTTCCATTTAATTGGAGACATTGTCCAATTTAAGAGGCAACCCTGGAGACTGAGCATGATATACATAAGCGGTTCTTGAGTTGTTTGAGCCTTCAAGTACTTCTTGACACTTACTTTCACAGATAAAGTTCCCTTAAGTTGTAGATGTAGTAATGACCCTTTAAGTCTTTTCTGTTTTGCTGTCTACTATAATGACTTGCAGGAAAAACCAATATTGTCACATGGTCGTTCATTTTTATTTTATGCTCCTTTCAATGTTTTGGAGATTTTGAACTTTGAATGGTAATTTCTATCAAAACTTTAATAAATGTGACCTCAAAATCTAATTTCATCAATTCCATCGCTTGAAGGGTCATTAATACTAGTTACATGGTAAGCGTGATTCCCGAGCCTTTTTGCACAAGTCTGTATGATAAGGCAATTTATTATTCTAGTTAAGGACTCAGTTTGGCGTTAGTAAATATTCTAAGTAAACAAGATCATATGAGAATTTCGTCAATGCGGTAAACACTTACATCTTGAGTTAAACCTCGAACAAGCCTTCATTCGAATCTTGAGGCTTCTAGGCTAATTCTAATACCCTTGTAGATTTATTCATAAAAGAGCATTTGGGTGTGGGATGCATTTTTTTTAGATGAACATATGTGAATTTTCACTGGTACGTTGATTCCATAATATCATATTCGGTTGTGTTTAAAATTTAATAAGAGTGCATAGGTTTTTGAACAAATTTGGTATACCTCGCCGGAGATTTTGACTTGGCAAAAACCTGCTAATATGCATCAGATAGTGCAAGTCTAAAATATCCTTCACGTTAGGGGATCATTGACCACAATCATGATGGTGTGAAGCCTTTTTGATACAATCGCAGGTGCTGGCCGCTTTTGTGGATACCGGATTCACGGAGGTTGAGCTCTCCCATAGTCATGTTCATGATGTCATTTATGCATTTACGAGGTCCGCGATCACGGGATACCCTCAACATTGGCGAAGAGGTGCGCGATCTTGTTTTTTTTTATAAGGAATAATAAGGTTTGAATATTGAGCTCCAACTTGTTATTACGATATCTTGCTCAATTAAAGTAAGAATTAGGTGACTCGATGTCCCACATGTCCGGAACCATGAAAGCACAATAGGGAGTGATCAAATACTGTTGGTAAACCGTCTTTTGAGGTGAATTTGAGTTTAAAGTGGTTCCTTCTTATTTGTTTGAGTTTATTATACAATTCTCGCATGTTGATTGAATTGGCTGTTCCTATGTTCGATTTATGGTTAAGGACATTTTCACAATTTCAATTTCGTAAGCTTGATCTGTTTGAGATTTTGACTTAGTTAGGATCCTTTGGTGCAACCATTAGCAATATTTTGCAGCTATAAAGGTCAAAAGACAAGGCACTGATGAAATCATACAAAAAGAGAGCAAAAACAATGTAAAAGAGTCAAGATCCCAAGTGGAGAATTACCAAAGGTAGTTGGTGAAGTGAATAACCAACTATTCTCAAATTCCATCGAAGTTGACTGTATTTAATAGTAACATGTTAATGAAGTTTAGTGATAAAAGAGGATAACAGTGATTTACCGAATGTGATAAGATGATATTAATCTCATAGCCAAAGATAAGAGACTTTTAAGATAAAATGAAGGATAATTGGGTGAACATAGATGGTATACTCAGGGACTCACCAAACCTGAAAAGTTTGCTTAATCTAGTTTGCAAATAGAGTTTCAAACATTTGAAGCCTTAAGCGTGAAGACAAAAAAAAGTGAGCTGAAGAACAGAACAACCATTTAAAAATCAAGTAGGTGAGCGTCACTAATGTCGCCTATCAGGTCGTACATAAAATATAAGAATAATTATTTGCAAAAACATAAATATACCAAAGGAGAGAAATAGTATATATCTACATCTAGCTTTCTAGACTGCAGAATATATTTCAAATTTTCATCTTTCTTTTTAGTTTTTGGGTTTTGAATAATTTGTAATTGACAAGTCAAGGTTTAATTTTTTTTATAATTGAATTTGTCCAAAGTACATTTTTATACATAAAAAAAGTTTGATAAAAGGAGTTTCATGTCCCTAAAAAGATAATTGAAAATAAAAGCATTAAAACAGCAAAGAAGCTAAAGATAAAACTAAAATATTTCATAAGAGTAAAAGGAAGAGTCTCCAACAGAGCTCTTCCACATTCTTTCACTGTTAATGACATTATATTCTTCATCATGCACAAGATAAATTTGAACTTTATGCGAAAAAGACACATTCGTCCACCATTTATTCCTTATCAATTTGTTTTTCATTTGGCTCATTCCAAAAATTTTCGATCTCCATTTTTCTATCTTTCTTCATCCATTGACTATTTCTTTATCTTTCCAGTACTGTCCATGTTAAATTTCTCATCTCAATAATTTTTTTACAATATTGTTCCCAATACCCTTTACGCTTTTGTATCTGTTTCCATTATGAAATTTTGGTGAAGTGATTGAGATTAAATTGTTTTTGTACTCATGTTCGAAGCTATTGATTTTTCCTTTACTAGTTTGGACTGTAATTTTTAATTCTTTTCATCTTGTTCTTTTTGTTTGTGTTTTCCTTTGTATTGAATTTAAAAGTTAGTGACTTGAGCTTTGTTAATGTTGACTTTAAACTTTGCTTTGCTTCTTAATTTTTTGGACCCCCAAAATTTTAGTCCCTAGTCAATTCTAATGTTGAATTATCCATGTATTTGCTAGTTTGTCATCTTCTTTGTATACCGTAAGTATTTGCGTATCGCAATAATTCAAAATTCCCTGATATCCTCAATTATAGTGTTGATCGGCAAAGGTGTTTGGGATTCCCCTTCTAAGATATTCTTTTGTAATAAAGAGTATGTCTCTATTATGTATATTCCATATCCCTCCGCGTCACCTTATATTATATCCTATTGAAATTGTCCCTTCCTATGTATTGGTAGGTTCACGTCTTAAATTCTGTTGCACAAAAATAATGTCAATTCTACTTCTGATACAAAAACCGTATAAGTTTCTTCTTAGGATTCCCCTACTTGCACCATCTGTGTAGAACTTGATTGTGCTAATAGACAGTGTATACCACATGACTATATGATGCTGCAATATAGTTTTTAATCTATCTAGGAGTTCCATTATATTTGTCCATTGAGATGGTATATTTCACACCTTTGGGACTTAGACTTTACCAATTGCCATATATTAGTGTTTACCTGATGCACTAATTTGTTGAAGCTGATTGTTCCTCCATGCTTAAAGTTATTTCTTCGTATCCATTATTTATAAAAGAAGATAGCAGGTACTGCCTTGATGAATTTTTTTAGTTATGTAGACCCATGCCATATCCACCGATAATTATTTGTTTTTTTAATTGCATTCCATCATGATTGATACCTCAACACATTACAACTTTCTCCATAACCTTTCACTTCTATAGGAGGCTATTAATACATGAGACAATCATTCTTTTGGGTTGTTGAGAACAATGACATCTACAATACATACTATTTCACATTCTTTTCCCAAAATCATCAAAGGTAGTCTAACTTCCATGCCCTTAATAGTGTGAAAGCCATCTTAAATGGCAATTAGTGGATTTAGATACTTAAATACCTCCTGTTTCTCCTCCTTTTTTATGATCAAATGCCAAGCACTCTTAACAGAGAATTTTACCATTTTATTCCAACATCCAAATTTCTGTATCATGTTCATCATCATTTTGGGGAGGATTGATGGTTGTAAGTGTATATGTTGCACTGCCTCTTCTGGTAGGTGTTGATTTAATAGATCTTGCCTCCATCTTCCTTCCTCCACAAATTTGTTAATCTCAATTTCTTTATCTTCTAATACATCTGGTTGCCAAAAAATATACAGCACCTAGCGATTTCCAAAATGATACCAAAAACTAGTCTCCACTCGTGACTTTCCTCAATATTTTTTACTCAGCCAATTCTCTATGTGTCAAAATCTTCTTTGATGTTGTAGATGCTCCTCTTGTAGTGGTAATAACAGGGTGTAACTTTATGCAATAATGCTTAGCGATTAGGAGCTCCACTTTGATTGTTTACTTGTAAAATACAACAATAGCTTACAAAACAAGGCTTTAGACATATCAAGTAAGGATCTTAAACCAATAAAACATTCATCGTTTGTTTAGCACAAATATTCCAATTTAACCCAATGTATTTCCTACACATTGTATTGTTACCCCCAAAAAATCTTTCAAAGATTCTATTAAGTTTATTAACAACCCCTTTTGGTGGATTTTAAATTGTCATTAGGTGAAGTGGCATACTTAGTAGAAAATGGTGAATCAACATTGGTCTTCCTCTTAAGCATAATGGTCAACCTTGCCAAGAGTAAATTCTATTTAACATTTTCTTCACCATATTGTCATAGTAAGAATTTTTTTTCTGCTGTAAAAAATAGCACATCCTAGGTACTGAAAAGCAAGACTTCCTTGTCTAATCCTGCAATCTGTTTGATTCTAGTCACAATAGTTGTGACAATCTTCTCATAGAGATAGAAGGCAGATTAGTGTAAGTTAATTAATTTACAAGAGGTTTTTTGGTACTTTGTAAGACATTAATAATAAACTTGATCAATTATTCCTTAGCACTGGCAAGTAAAATAGTATCATCTACATAAGCTAGATAGCTAATAGGAGTACTCCACTTTAACTGATTTGTTTTCGATCGGAGTTTCAATCAGCACTACCCTGTTCTACTTGACTAAACCCGTTCTCCTCCAAGGAGAGAGTTTGCTTTAACCAACTCCCTTTTTGATAAAAAGGCTGAAATCCCCCTATTTATTCAGTCCCCTTGAAAATACTTCAACATCCAATATAAACAAGATTGGAGAAAAAGGGTAACCTTGTTTTACACCGCTAGATGACCTGAAAAATCCGTAAGCTTGACCGTTATGTAATAATAAGTAGAAATCATTACACACCAACCAGAAAACCATGTCAACTAGTATTTCAATGAAACCAAAACATCTCACACTTTTAGGAAGAAAACGCCAAGAGACTATCATATGCTTCTCTCATATCAAACTTAATGACTATATTGGATGTTTTTGTTCAGAACCTGGTGTCTCTTAGAATCCCCTAAATTTAATTCAAAGTGAGTGTTCATGCTTATCATGTTCAATGACACTAACCTACGATTTTGTGTCTACGATCATTAATAGTTTAAACCAAATTATGGGTTGGAGTCGTGTCCCAAGGGTGCGGTTTTGAGAAGATGTGGTCAATAAGATTCTAATTCAATTAGTCGTTGATAAAGAGATTAATGGATAAAAATATTATATAAATTAGGAGGGTGAGACAAAAATGTCAAATATTGATAGGGGGTTTCATCACAAGTATAGTAAAAGAGTAAAAGTGATGAAAATCAAGTATTGGGAGAAGTTCTTCGGATGTTACCGCGACACAAGTTGAGACAAATCATTGGTTACATGCTTTCGATATGATATTTTCAAGATAATAGTGACTAGGATAAGTGTTATATGGAAATAATTGCTCTTTTGATCAACTTACCCATTTAAAACGTGTTCCTCTTGGACAATTATTTGCCGCGTGAAAGCTATCCTACGTCTTGCCCCACATACTCTCTCAAGCTGTTTGTTAGGATTTGGAACTAAGGCTCACCCACTCGAGCTAAACTTAATGTCCACCCACTCCTTAGGAAATAAATATAGCAGTCTTGTTTTCACGATCTCCCTCTCGGGCAATACAAAAACACATGGATGGATTTGTATTTGCAACTACACATGTAAACGACAACCTCAAGGGAAAATCATTGTTAAAATACATCTAACCTATCATCAAGCAAAAGACAACAATGATATCAACTCATACTTGCTATATGACACCCCAAGAATAGGTTTTTAGTCACACATCAAGCAATAACAATATACACCTAAAATGATACAAAAACCAAATAGGTATATGAAATTAAACCTTGATTAAAGTCAATGAAGAATAATTGAGAAGAGACACTTCCAACTTGAGGAAAATGAAATCCTTCTTTATTAAAGTCACCCAGAATCCCTCTATAAACATGAGAGAAAATACAAGAACAATAGTATTCTAAACTGAAAATTATGATAATCTTAGGATACCATAAAAATAACTAAGGCTACTATTTATATCTTTTAGATTAGGTGTTGTGGCAGACCATTCCGCGAGATGAGTCAAGATTTCCGAATGACATAGTGTCTCGCCCTTCTTCCGATTCATTGTTATTTTGTGCTTGCCTTCAATATCTTCATGTTATGGACCATTGGGAAGTATAACACTGTTTCACAAAACTGTTTCGTGAAGCGCCGACTGCTTCTTTCATCACCTTTTTGATCCACTTCCTCCAAGGCTTCACATGCTCGAACAAAGGGTGGAGTACGTCCATTCGATGACTCACCAACTGTACTTGGCGATGCACATGCTTCCGTTTCTTTGTTCTTTTCATCTTCGTTTTTCACTTTTGCACGTAAGTGTCTATGCTTGCATTAAAGTTTCATATATCTCAAACTTAATACTTTTCATTTGATATTGAGACAAAATAAGCATTTGAGGACAATATTTCTATAAAAATCAAGACCTAAATGAGTACAGTTTTTGGACTCATAAAGTGTTGAAGATTATTTCTGATTATCAACACTTTTATGGATGAAAAATAATAAATGTTATAATTTCTTTTCCTTTTATGTTGTTTGACTAAAACCCCAATTCTAGGGGTGTGATTATGGAGGTGGGTGTTAATTAATTTAGTGGGTCTTGTGTTGTGTTCTATTTTTCTACTACTTACTTATGGACATGAGCTACTAACATGGAATCAAATTCTAAGTTATGTTTCAAAATTTAATCCTAGCTCATACATTTGATTGATGCTCGGAAGTGGTTAATTGAAGTGTTTAAATATTTAAATACATGCTAATTTAGTTTGGTTATTATAGTTTGCTCAAAATAGAAATTGCAGTTTTAATCCTAATTTGCAAGTCTTCTAAAAAGATAGATATTTGTAATGTCGTAGCTTGATTTCTATATTATATGGATGAAAAAAAGATTCGATGATATAATGCATTGCAATAGAATGAAGATTTGTGTCGCTCATGATTACCTTTCCTATATCCATGTTTGTCTAGTATTATTAGGCAAAAAGTTGTACCCCTATTTAGTTTTAATACTAACTACGACACCCCTAAATTATATTTTACTTTTTTGAACCCTGTTAAGCTCAATTGCGATAATTATTCCAAAATCATTTTCTTAAATATGGTAGAAATATGTAACCCCCAAGATTCGGGAAGGTCAAGGCAACATTGTTTTCTGGATATAGCAGGTGCCATTTAATGGAGGCCACCGATAGCCCGTGGATGGGACCATGACCCCTAGGTGTGGTCTTTGGTTGGTCACCCAAATTTAAGGTAGAAAGTCCTGATCCATGGCCTGAACAAGAGACTGTCGAGGGATTCACATTCCGCGGTTCAGCGTCTATAGGTCCGGACCGCAAAATCATAGCTTCTGGCGGCTGACAATGGTGGTGTAGGGTTGAGCGCCGGTAGGTGACCACAAATCAATATGTTGGCAATAAATTTAAGGGCAGTTAGGTATTTTCCTAATTAATCTTTCCTATTACTATATAATTTTACCTTCAAGTCAAGTCTCTGATCCTTTGTTGAAGATATGCAATTGCCTTCAAGGTGGCATTGTTTTAATCCATGGATTCCTTGCATTCATGGCTTTTTCAGATCCCTCTACTTTCTATGTTAGAAATCCCCAATTGATTTAGGATTTACATCAGCTGTCATGAGTTCTATTGATTATTGATTAAAATGATTAGATTATGAGCTCTTATGCAATAAATAATGAATGATTTATTATGACTCCTCCGTGAACTCATGAAATTCCTAAGTTTTCTAAATTTGGATCATATGATGTGGGTTTTCTGTATCAAATTACATGAATTTATGATGGAATTCATATCTTACCCATGTTTTATAAATTTTGATGATTGAAAGTTGATTTTGAACATTGAAAGGTAAATTATGGAATTTTTCATGTTATTATGAAATATTTCCCCACCCGAAAAACATTCGTCTTCAAATGAAACTAACAAACTTCCAAATTTTTGAAGGTTTAGAGACACAAGATAGAAGCTCATGACCACACCACATCAATACACATACACATCATTAGGATTAATATCAACTCCGCATAATCAAGAGACTCAAAACACAACAAGAGAGTAGGAACACCATCTAAAACAAATCATGCAATTAGACTCTACCTTTCTCATTTCACTTAAGAGGAACTTCTATCTCAATATTTCATATAGATCATAATGTTATTTCTAAGATCATTATTCCAATATGTCATTAAATCACATTTATGTGACATTCTCAAAAGTTCACTGCTAAACATGCTCATAAGCTCACTCATGCTACATTTAGGCAATTTACTATTGAGGCATAACAATATGATAGATAAAATTCAACAAATATCATTTTACCATATAAACATAAATTCATGAAAATATGACAAAGTCTATGGGAACCATGAAACTCAATTTTCACAAAAGTATTACAATTCATGCACACGCGACTAAAAAGTTCTAACTCTAAAGCTTGAATAGAATTGCAGAGAAGAGAAAAAATCCATCCACCCAACTATTCCGCGTACACCCCGTATTGGCAAATACACATCACTCTATCAAGAACAACACAATACATTCTTATACCTAAGGTAAGAAATTATAACTTACCAGTTACCTCATCTGGATTTTCTTCCTTGTTAGTTTGAAGAGCATATAAACGACCATAATTTCGAGGAATAGGAGTCATACCCTCATTAAGATCTTTCGTGGCATCTCTTTATCTAGACGCAATAGTAAGACAATATCACACCTTATGATAATTCTTCCCACATCCGTAGCATCCACAAGTACCGACTAGGAACTTCCCATGGTGCCTCTCACAATAAGTCGGACTAGGAGACCTAACTAATTTAAACCCACCACTTCTCCCTTGGTCAACCTTTAGAACACTTATGCCATCTTGATTTAGGGCCCTATTTTAAAACCTAATTGGCTTTAAAACTTAAACCTACCTATTTTTAAATCCCTACCTAACCTATTAAGTTTCGATTCTTTGATGGATTGATCATACACCATGATTCTACAAATATTCATTTCATTATGGAGCATTGTCGTATGACACTCTTCCTTAAAAAGATGGAGACACCAGTCAAGAACCTACTCATCTTATCTTTAACATTAGACACCAAGGATGGAGTATAATTATACAATAGGGTAAACATCAAACAATACTCCTCCACACTCTTATTACCGTGTCTAAGGTTTAAAAATTCTTCAACCTTAACCTCTTTCTTTTCACAGGGAAAGTATCTCCCTAAGAATGCTTCCTTAAGCTTTTCCCACTCTATAGGACTCAATTCTACTCGCCTATTGTCTTTTCATTGTGCGTATCACACTTAATCAATCTATTTCAATTGGTACGAAGCCAACTCCGCCTTCTCCCAAGAAGATGCACCCATAGCATGAACTGTGTTATATATGTCATACAAGAACTCTTGGGGATTCTCTCCCACCTTAAATCCAACAAAGGTAGGGCTATTCATTTGCACAAAGTCCCTCAACCTAGAGGCTATGGTACTTTGAAGAGCATTGACCCTAGGCCTCACATCACTTTTTGCTTGAGCTCATAGCTCGAGTTAGGGTAAGAAGAGCCCCTCTAACCTCCTTATTTGGGAACCATCGAAACCTCATTCCCTTGATTATCTATATGGACTTGTTCATCTTGGGGACTTCAAAACATAATCGAACTTGTTCACCTCAGGGAGGAACTCCCCCATTTACCACTGTCTCTTCTACTCTTCTTGCAGGTGTTCTTACTGTATTCATATCCTATAAAAATAAGAGCAGGTACTAGGAAACAAAACATATAGTATAAACTTTATGACATGACACAATAGTAATGAATAAACTGAAAATTATATTGTTAATAACCTCTTTCTCATATATGTGTCGCTACTCAATACCGATGAACAATACTCTATTAGATGTGACATTATGATACTCTGAATCCTAAAAACTACTTCATAACCATATGGCCTTGTACAAGGTTTGGAACGATCTAAGAGTACCCCTAGACGGCACACGACGTACTTGACCTGTCGGAGGTCTTGTTCAAGCCTCTGATAATTCATTCATCACATTGGTGTGAATAGTAGTGCAGATTCAAAACTTTTCACAATAATAGTCAATAAACAAAACTTTTTTATAAAATTTAAAAAAGAAACTAAGTCTCATCATAAGTCACCTTATACACAAGTCAATATCATACGGTGACAACACTTTTATCTATTTGAAAAGAAACTAAAAGTCTATTACAAAATAATTAGAAAAGGAATACTAGAACTAATATCCATGTCTTCAATCATATGAGGACTTACAAATCTTGAGAGAAATATACTTCCCAAGCTTCAAATTCTAGAAAATCCTCACTCTCCACCTACACTTGTAGACATAGAGAAACATATGGAATTTACACGATTAATGTACTAAATATGGTGAACATCCAAGAAAACCATGTAAAATGGGAAATTTAATTAAAGATATGCTTTTAATGCTATTTTATTAGAAGCCTTCATCATATGTGTTTAAGATACATAATACAAGTCAACAAACATATATAAGACAGATTCCATTTTCAACAAGTAAGACTTTTAATTACTTTAGACCCTCTACCTAAGGTCACTCTAAAAGTTTCTTAAGTAAGACATGAAGAGACTGCCCATACACCCTCTTCAAGAACACCTAAGTGATCCTTACTACTACCCTAGAGAAAGACCTTTCTGTTTAACATTCTTGTACTAAGTGAAAAACATCCTTAAAATAATTTAAGAGATATTTAAATAATTAGGGGACTTCAAATAATGGTCTTGGAATACTTAGGGAGCTTATTCTAGAATCATCAAAGCCTACTCGTGCTATGTGTAGATAGCGTCCCATTTCACTACCTAAACGTCATAGAACCTATTAAATACTAGAGCAAACATCGCACATGATGAGAATACGCATTAACCGACATAGACAACACTAGCTAGGTATGGAATCTGGTGTCGTAAGACTTCACATCGTGGAAGGTGTTCTACTTTCCAAAGGTAGAACTAATGACCCATTTCATGTCGGCACATGGTTTAGAGGATATCAAGCTCTTCTTTATATTCTAGTCTCTTATTTCAAGTAGAGCTACTACCACAAGTAGTGCATTGCCTTGTTTATCATAGAGTAAGTTAATTCACGTAAGAGTATCATAGAAGGTACAATCTCTAAGTCCTAAAAACTCAAAATACCAGTACCAAGTAGGGTTGCACAAGGGTCTACCAAACAAGATTCATTAGGATAGCTCATTCATGAGAAAATAACCACGCTAGGGCTATCTGATTCACTTCACCATATTTACACTAGGTCTATCTGACTCACTTTATTATAAACCTTCATTTCATATTAAAGGTTCCATATAAGTCTTTCATGAAAGGGTACCTCCATTAGGTCTACCGATTATAGACTTACATTCTTTAATTAATTCATGACAAGGGTTCCTAAGCCTACCACATTAAGACACAACATTCATCAAATCGTTTATTCAATATAATCCAAGTACCAAGTTAGGACAACTAAGTCTACCAACACAAGGTACATCATAATTCTATTAAGACTCTATTTAATCCTTCATTATCATATATAAACCGTTAGAGAGAAAATACATTCAGTCATATCATTATACAAACATACAATATGATATATACATCACATGAGCACCTTCACCATATACATTCACTCGTACCATGTTATGATAATACTATAATTCACATAATGATCCTGACAAGGCCATGTTCATATCACTTATAAAAACAAAACACTTCCACCATAATTGGACCATAACAATATATCAATTATACATCAAATTAAGGAGTTAGATCAACTCACCACCTCCTAATAGACACAATAAAAGCTATTTAGCTTTTCCAACAAATTCACATAACAGAAGATCTTATATATGATAATGTCCATATGACTAGGTCAATAATCCATCCATATAAATGATCCAAAAAAACCCAACATAGATATCAATACTATAATAAAAGCTATGAACAATTTCAACAATGATAAACATATAATTAAATATCCCATTACTATCTAAGCATGAATTCAACACAGTTGGTTCATAATCAATGCCTTCACTTTAGAGCAAAAATTAAGAATTCAAAGAATACATGGGTTCGTGGAATTTTTTTATCATTAATTTATCAATCAATTTAAACCCTTTTCCCCTTTTATGCAAGAAACCATTCTTCGAATTTGAAATTGGATTTTAAGGTTTTTTAGATCTTTTGAAAAGCCTTTGAAATTGGCTCCTTGAATGAGAAGAATCAAGGATGAGATCACCATACCTTTCTAGTAGAAATCCAACAAAATTGATTGAGAAACCAATGAAAATCTTCAATCCTAGCTTCAACTTTTTGTACAAGCACTCATGGAGTCTTGAAAGAATTCTACTTGGAAGAGGGGTTTTAATTTTTAAGAGTGAAGTCTAAATTTAGGTCTAGGTGTTTAAACAAACTAATAATACATTAAAACGCCTAAAATAACTGTTAATGAAATAATTAGGACGTGGGGTGAGTTTACCAATTCACCCCTACGTTGGTCCAGACCCTGCAAAAATTGTTGTCGTCAAACGATCAACTCTAATGAAGGGGTGTCGACTGAACAACCGACCATCCTGCCTGTCCGTTGTTCTTGTAAGAGACCTCTCATTTGGGGGCTAAGCTCCCACGACTAAGTGTGGATCTACGCCCTCTTTTGACGGGGCGTCATTTGATTGAAGGGGCATCATTTGTATCCGTCAACGAGGCTGTCTAGGCAGCATCTTGGCAAACTTCTGGATCCTCCTCAAGGAACCTTAGGGTGTTCCTATTGGGGAGTAGTACCTGAATGTTTCGACCTTAAATATGACCATCTAGATGCTAGGGTCTCCTCATTTCATTTTAGGCTTCGAACGACACATCAAAAGACATAAAACAGGGAAAGGCACACTAGAAGATACAAGACTAGTTTCCGAATGTCTTTTTTTTTTTGACATTTGACATCCTAACTTACGAAACTTAGTCGAAACACTAAAATTCACTATTTAAATACATCATTGAATCATGAAACACATGTAGAGCTTCACATTTGTTTCATGAGTTAATAATGTGTTAAAATATTTAATTTTAGTGTTTGAAGTCAGTTTGGTAAGGTTTGAAGTCAACTGTCAAGGGACGACCAAGACATTCGAAAACTAGCCTTGTGTGTGTGGTAGTGTGTCCTTGTTTGTTGTGCATGATTTTTGGTGTTGTTTGGAGTCTAAAACCAGTGCGGATGAACCTGACACCTTGATAAAGATATCATGGTCGAAACGTTTGAGTACGACTTCCTTAGGACCACCCAAACAACCTTCGAGGAGAACCCAAACATTTGTCAAGGAAGCTGCCAAAGGCACCATACAGCACCAAGAAGTGGAGGCCAGCTCGCTTCACGCGCCTGGCACACAAGTTCCCTGTGCGTTGCACGACGGACAGAAGGCTCACTACCTCAAAAATATTGAGAAGCAAAATTAAGAGTTGCCTCTGAGACACGCAGCCACTTCCCAAATTTTGTTGTGTCGGTTTTAAGTCAACTTAGACTTTAGAAAAGGTCCAATTAGTGTAGTGTTCTTTTGGAAACTTTGGGGATTATTTGAGATCGATTTTTAGTTACCTTAAACTCAAATTCCCACATCAAAACTGTCACTACCGAGGAGCACCCCCTAGAAGTAACATGGTGTACTTGACCTGTCAAAGGTCTTATACAAGCCCATAGTTATCATTCATCGCATCGTCATAGGTAAATTAGGGGAAAATTTTAAACTTTCTTAGTACATCATATGCTAGAACATCAGTTTCATTATATATAATATATCATAATACATAGTTAATGAATCAAGTATATTTTTTCCATCCTACACTCAACATAATAAGAGTACATTAGGGACACGACCCTTACAACATCATACAAAAGTACAATATTACTACACTTAACCGTACACCATAGTTTTGGATATCCTTGGACTTAAGGATTCCTTTTCTATAGCTTGGGAATCACATATCAAGATCCTCATCTTTTAAAGACATCCCTTAAGCATCCATAACCTAAATTTTGTGCAAACAGAAGAGAAGAATGGAGTTAGTACAAGAATGCACTAAGTATGACAACCATGCAAAAACATGCATTAAAAAAATATTTTATTTAAAATCATGTTGCATACTTTTTTGAGAAATCATCATAAAACTTTGATACAATAGTATTTAAACAATCCACATACTTCATATATACATATTCAAAGCTCAAACATAATATAAAATCACACATAGAATTTAATCACATTCAGTCTCACTTTACAACTTGTTATTTCAACTTTACAGTTACTAAATTCCCTTTATAGTGAACATGTTTTCTCTTACTCCTTAACCCCCCAAGAAACCCTCTTGTTATACTTTGTGCAATGCATTACGTTATGGCCACAAGGAAACCATACATACAACCTACACAGGTCAATATATACAATCATACAAGAATAATACATGCGAGACACATTTAGATCAAGAACATTGGGATATCACAGTGAACTCTATTCACTTCGCACACATACTAATCTCACTTCAAATAGAACCTTATGAAGCCTTACTCACAATCCCAATTTAAGTATACTAGTACAATGTACATGTGAAGCTCCATAACCTCACACATACTTAGTAAACCTATCATGACACTACAAGCCTTAACATCCAATTTATACGCTAAGAGAATACGTGAAGACAACTTCATTCATATCAACAAAATTTCAACATGCACTCATTAAGACAATTATTATACATATAAAACAATACCATTTCATATAGGCTAACACCATGCATTTCATCACAAAAAGTAGACAACACTACAAATCATGCATAATGAACATCTACATAGATACGTGCATTAGAAAAACTTCCTAGGACTTCCCTGACGTGCAATTTGTGCAATGCATAGATGAAGTCCCATACCCACACTTACACTATGCAACTACCCTTACTTTATCCTAGTTAGAGTCCTTACTTTACTTCCATTTCCATTTTACTTTAGGGAAACTATAGCCTTAACCGACACTAAGACCATAGGTGCTACATGAGATTTGGTGCTGTAGAGACTTACACAAAGGAAGGGTGTTCTTACCTAGCCAATGTAGAACATTGACATATGTTTGCCTACTAAGTGAAGTCAGTTGCTAGATCTTATATGGCAAGCATAGTTATGGAACTTGGAGGTACATGTGAAAACCATATTTTTGCCAAATGGGGCATTATGTTTATTCATTTATGCAAACCCTCTTTATGCTTATTGAGGCATTCTAGTTACCCACTCACGAGGATTACGATGACCTTCCTTCCTACAATGGGAAGGTACACCCCTCATCATCAAGTTCACTCAGTGCTAAGGTAAGTCCCCTTTTTATCAAAAAGTCATTATCAACTTTATTTTATAAATTTAGGCTAAGGAGAGTTATATCCTCATACGCTTAGCTTATAGATCATAGATGAGAATTCATTAGCCTAAATTATGTGAGCAACCCTTTCACATGGACAGAGGATATGTAATCACCTATCTAGTTTAAGGTACACTTGAGAACACCTTTCAAGGTCCCTCAATGGACTAGATTATCATACATATGTGTGTATGTATACTTGTGTGTGAGCACACCTTTCACATAACACAAAAATGTCACGCATGTTCATACTTCATGTCATTCATGCATAAGTGTAGAAGTGTAACTATATGAGCAATCCTTTCATACCAACAACATAGAATATATGTCATATTCATACCATGTTCATACAATCCTATTCATGTAATTACCAGACGAACCTAAGAACTATCCTATCAAGGCACACATGTGAATTGCATAGACGAGGTTCCATACCCTTGCCCATAGTAGTACACCTATAATGTCATCCTAGTGAATGATACATCACACAACAACATAGAATAGATAGCATAGCACAAGACTCATTTATTCAAGACTTACAACATCTTCAAGTAAGCTTTAGTCTCTATGCACCTATATTAACTTTACTTCACATATAGAATTATATGACCTCATCATATTCCGTAATTATGCACAAACATAACATAACCATTTACATGCTTATGACATTTGAAACAACCTAGATTATAGGTAGAATAGGAAACTAGGAATAGGTTTCAAATAGGGTGAGCATAACCAACACAGATTCATACTCTAATTTCCTTCAAGTCCATGTTAACATCACATATATATTTACAATTAAGTAAACACCTCCACCATAAGTTGACAATAACACACAATTCCATACAAGACTTTCATCAACTATCAATACTATAAGAAAGTAGAGAGGAAAAACCATTCTTACAAATTTCTTACTCTATGATCATCCTTGATAAATACTCATTTTTCATTCACGATTAATATAAAGGTAGTTTATAAATATACTTTAATCATAAAAGAAACTATGCATAAGACACTATAAGACCAAGCTACAATCTATTATAATACATCACCAACATAGTAGAAAGTAGACGAACATATATATTTTAACCAATTTCACTTGCATTGAAAATCAATCATATTTAATTACTCGTAGCTAAAGACATAATAATCAATTCTAACTCATGCTTCACTACCCTAGAATTAAGATCACATCATGTAGATTACCATATCAAGTCTATTGTCTAGAAGAACATAAACCAATCCTTACCAATTCTTCTTTAGTTTGATAACGAATGATTCATACCCTAAATGCATCAATAACATCAGTATAAGGCAATAGTTGAAAAAATCATAACGTAAAACAAATTCTACTACAATTGCCATAAACTCAAGATTACAATTAACATGCTAAATTAGGAATCCATGTAAGATTGAAGAACATAGGCTAATCAAAACATGATCCACATGGATCACTCACCTACAATTCATCAATAACAATATAGTAAGGTAGTAGATATATAAATCTTTATAGTAACGAACCCTATATACATGTACTAAAGAATCAATGTTATAGTGAAGTCCATATACTTTAAGAATCAATAGATAGTAGAGATCAAGTATTCAAGCATTAATGTACATGGATCCAATATCATATAATTAATCATAACATTACTATGTAGGCAGTAGATATAATCAATTCAACGTCATAGAATCAGAATTTCATCTATACAAATTCACGATCACAATGCCTAAGCATAGGTTAAATTGATAGTTGAAGAAAACGTCGGTTCATAATGCAATTTGATTGAAATTTACGTTATAACCAATATTTATAATCAATTCATCATAGGAAATCCCTTGAACATGTTTTGAGAAAGAACCCATGGCTACATTGAAATATAGAAGGTTGGTCATAAAATCTCTTCGAAATTTTGAGATTAACTCTTTAGACGGAAGGATAAAAAGAGATGAAGGATCACCATATGTTCATGAAGAATAAAACCTCTAATACATGATGAATAAACATATATAAATAAAATCTCCAAGCTTTTCTTGAGCTTCACCTTTGATCGAGGTTCTAAAGAGAATATTTTTGGAGGGAAAGTCTAATTGGTGAGGAATGGGGTAATCACATTTTATCACTTAAATACACCTTCAAATAACCAAATAAAACATGTAGGATCAGTTTAGTACGTGGGATGGATTTCCCAGTCACCCCTTTAATAAAATAGATGCTAGGCAGTAGCTGCAGCCTATATCGACGGCCAGCAATCGATGCCCCTTTGGCCCATCGACATTCCATTTGTGGCTTTCGTCTTTTGGGTCTTAGGATGTCGTTTGGCTGAGACTTCCACAATCTAAGTTTCCATCGACGCCTCACCATCGAAGGGATGTTGGTGGACTCACCAGGCGTTGTTTGTCTTTGTCGATTGACACTGCCAAGGCAGTGTCTAGACAACCTTTAGGTCCTTCTTAAGGACCTCATGCGAAGCCCTTGGGGAGTCGTAGCCTGGTGTTTCATACGTAAATATGAACATTAAAAAGTCAAGTACATTACACATCACCCAAAAATATTACACGCAACACGTCCAACAAGGCTAGGCACATCTAAGACACACACATGCATGTCTCAAGGGCTAACATTCGAACGTCTTGGACGTTTGACCTCTAAACTTCATGAAACTAAACATACTGACTTAAAACATAAACATGACTTATTTAAGCACCTAATATTCTCATTATACACACATAAGAATATAAAAACACATAAGGCCCCTTCGGTGACTAGTCATCAAACGTCTTGATTGGCCCTTGACGTTTGACTTCCAAATTAACTCAAATCACCCAAACATACATTAAAAAAGTTTATTAACATGTTAACAATATCATAGGGACAAGTGAGGTTCTAGACACCCTAAATCATTTTGGGGGTCTTATAATATCCCCCACTTGGGAACATTCATCCTCGAATGACAATTAGAACATTTCAAGCATAATAAGGATTTTCAACGAGTCATAGAGAAGATTAAAACATTCATAACACCATCATATAGGAGTTAATGAATCAAATGTACAAGGAACACAACTTAAACCCATTTGGCACTCAATATAACAAAAGCAAGCAAAACATTAATTCACTCACTCTTTAATGCATCATATGCATAGGCTCTTGTCATGTTCTTAGGAGGAAAATCCTTCTACTAATTATAACCTGTTCTTTACATTTCAATACATTAGGAGCTCATCATGTAAACATCTTTAAGTCACACTTAGTCGGTTTCAACAACACTCAAGAACAAGTAGGCACTCATACATCAATGCACATAGACTTTGGTTAAATAGGTTGAATATGTGTTCTTATTAGAATAGGCATAATGCCATAGGACCATACTCAACCATACCATGTTTAGATGTGTCCATGAAGGAATTTCCTTCTCCTAAACACACCTACATGTCTCATGAGTTCATACCCCAGGGAATACTCAAAGGTCAACTTTATTGTAACATGAGAATTTCTCAATTTAATCATGGCATGTTCAAACATCCTTCTTAGTGAAGTCATAATGGAAATTCTCACCATACACATCACAACAATAGGAAGTCTTTTGACAAAATTTCAATTTCTATCATAACACTAGCTTTCATAAACATGCATACATTAGGGAAAGTCTTGCAATTTGTAGGGACACACAAGGACACAGCTAGACATGCCTTCACTTTTCAAAAGTGAGCCTACAATTATGCTTTCCAAATCATAAAAATCACATAGTTTTCAAAAGACGCATCACTTCCATTTTTATAAGACTCAATTTTTTCATTAATGGCTTAAACACCGCACATTCTATATAACTTCAAACATGCTTCTTACCTTATCTCATGAAGTTTGATGCACAACTAGTATTTGAAGATGTACTATCAACATGAGAAAACAATGAATTTAATCAAAATTTCTTTTCAAGTACTTTAAAATATTAAAAATACTCTCAAGATACTGTTAGTCAAAACATACTAAACAAATAGAGGTCATGCACTTCATACATTAATGCAAGACTCTTATCATGAATAAGTTTACTAAAAATTATTACATTTAAGTTCAAATAAGAATAGAAGGACAAGATAGACATATATACAACCTTCCTACTCCATCACTATCCCCCACTTAGGATAAACCCAATTAAGAACAACTTAGCCCAACTTTTAGAGGATCTTAACTTATTAACCTTGAGTTTCATCACTTATAAGTGATACCATTTTAGAAGAAATTACAAAAAGTCAATGAGAACAACAAGGGCATTGTAAACCTTACCATCTAGGCAAATTATCCCCAATCATAATGTTAGGTCATAATACCAAACTACATAACATTATTTATATAATACAATAAACACCAAGGTCATACAACATTTGGGGAAGCAATAGAGGAGACTTATTCATAAGGCCTTTTTCTTTTCTTTCAACATTAGAGTAAGGTAACTTCTAGGTCAATCAAACCCACATCAACACCCTACAAAGACAAATATGCTACCCTTACTTCAAAGGACCAATTCTATAAAAAAAAATCCAATCCATGCAAAACAATCATGAAGATTCACACATATAAACAAAGGCAACGTTTGAACCATTATACATATAATACTACAACATGCTTCTTGGGAAGTCACTAAGCATATCAACTAAAATCATAACATTAGACTACCATCATGCAAAACCATATAGCAATACACCATTCCCAAAAGACACTCATTTTAATCATAATAACTTCTAAGATGCTTAAATTATATCATGACATAATTCTCAACAAAACATGCCATTTCACATAGGTCTCATATATATATATATATATATATATATATATATATACATAAACACACAAGGACATCATATAATCAATGTATACCAATGTTAACCTTCACACATAATCATGAAACCATAAAACCAAGATAAGAATCAAAAACTCACTTTTTCTTCCTCAAGCATATAGATACCATCTCATCCAAGAAATGACATATAAAAGACCGCTGGACAAGAAAACATGAGAGAGAGATCCTATATAGTTAAATTTGAGGGACAAACATGAAAATGATGAAGAAGGAAAACTATATCGTCTTATAGCCTCTCACTCATAGATGTGTCGCGACTCACACCGATGATCGAGACTCTACTAGATGTGGCAATATGAGACTATTAGAACCTAAAACCACTTTCATAAACCTAGTGCTCTGATACCATGTTTTTCATGACCGGGGAGCACCCCCTAGAAGTAACATGGCGTACTTGACCTCTATGAGGTATTATGCAAGCCCATATTTATCATTCATCAAAATCATCCTAGGTAAAATAGTGGAAAATCTAAAACATTCTTAGCACATTATATGCTAGAACATCACTTTCACTATATATAAAATATCATATTACATAGTCAATGACTGCAGTCTCATTTTTTTCATCCTAGACTCAACATCATAAGAGTACTTTAGGGACACGACCCTTAAAACATAATACATAAGTACAATAACCCTACACTTTAGAGTAAAGCATAGTTTAGGAGATCCTTGGACCTAAAGATTCCTTTCCTTGATCTTGGGAATCAAATAATAAGCTCCTCATCGTTTAAAGACGTCCCTTAAGCATCCATAACCTACACTTTGTGTAAATAGTAGAGAATAATGGAGTTAGTACAATAATGTACTAAGTATGACAACCATGCAAAAACATGCATTAAAAGGGATATTTTTCATAAAATCATTCTTCATGACATTTTGAAAAATATTCATAAAACATTGATACAATAGCATTTATACAATCCACATAGTTGATATATACATATTCCAAGCCCAAACATCATATAAAATCATACATAGAATTTAATTCACAAGTGGTCTCACTTTATAGTGACCTATTTCTATTTTACAGTGACTAATTCCCTTTTACAGTGAACATGTTTCCTATAAGTCCTTAACCTCCCAAGTAACCCTCTAGTGATACTTGGCGCAATGCATCACCTTAGGGCTTAAGAAAACCATACATACAACCTACACCAGCCAACAAATACCATCATCAAAGTATAATGCATAATAGACACATTTAGGTCAAGAAGTTGGGGACATCCCAGTGAACAATATTAACTTTGCACACATACTAATCTCACTTCAAATAGAACCTTATGAAACCTTGCTCAAAATCTCAATTTAAGTCTACTAGTGCTATGTACATGTGAAGCCCCATAACCTCACACATACTTAGTAAACCTTACATGAAACAACAAGCCTTAACATCCATTTCATATGTTAATAGTAAGTGAAAACAACTTCATTCATGTAACAAACCTTTAACATGTAGCTACTAAGACTAATATTATGAATATACAACAAGACAACTTCATATAGCTCATACCATGCATTTTATCACAACAAGTAGATAAATACTACAAAGTCATGCATAAGGAATATATACGTAGACACATGGATTAGAACACCATCTTAGGACTTCCCTGAAGAGCCACTTGTGCAATGCATAGGTGAAGTCCCTAAACCAAACTAGCCATAGGTCATCCTAGTTAGAGTCGTTGCATTACATCCATTGTCAATTTTACTTTAGGGAAACTATATCCTTAACCGACTCTAAGACCATGCGTGCTAAATGGAATTTGGTATTGTATAGCGTTAAACCGAGGGAAGGTGTCCTTACCTAGCCAAGGTATAACATTACCACATGATAGCATACTAAGTGAAGTGACTTGCTATATCCTATGTAGCAAGCATTGTTATGGAACTTAGAGGTACATGTGAAAACCCTCTTTATTCCAAATGGGGGAATATGGTTATTCACATATTGAAACCTTTTTATTCCTATTTAGGCATTGCACTTATCCACCTCATTTGGATTATGGTGACCTACCTTCACCAATGGGAAGAAACCCCACTCATCTTCAAGTTCACTTGGTGCTAAACTAAGTTCCTCTTTTATCAAAAACCCTTTATTAACTTTTATTTTATAAATTTAGACATAGGACAATCATCTCCTCATATTCTTAGCTCATGAGAGTTCATCAACCTAAATAATGTGAGAAACTCTTTCACTTTGACATAGCATACGTAAGTACCTATCTAGTTTAGGGTACCTTTGAGCACACTTTTCAACGCCCTTCCATTGACTTGATTATGATACATGTGTGTGTGTCTGTATGCTTGTATGTGAGCTCACCATTCACATAACACATAAATTTCACACATGCTCATACTTCATCTCGTTCATGCATAAGTGTGCAGTTGTAACTATATAATCAATCCTTTAATGTAAACATATTTAGACACTGGTAATAATTATACATCATCATACCATATACTTAACAAGAAAGAATATAAGTCATATTCATAGAATGTTCATACAATTCTATTCATGTACTTAGAAGACCAACGTAGAACCTATCCTATCAAGGCACACATGTGCAACACAGAGATGAGGTTCCGTACCCTTGCCCATACTAGTACACCTATAAAGTCATCCTAGTGAATGACATATCACACAACATCATGGAATAGATCGAATATCATAAGACTCATTTATTCAAGAATTACAACACATTTATAGCAAGTTCTAGTCATTATGAACCTATAATAACTTCATTTCACATATATAATTATAGGACCTCATTATAGTCAGCATGTATACACAAACTTAACATAACCATTTACATGCTGAAGACATTGGCAACACAACCTTGATTATAGTTAGAATAGGAAACTAGGCATAGGTTTAATAAAATGTGACCATCGCCAACACACATTCATAATACATTTGCTTTAAATTCCATGTTCACATCAAATATACATTTTCAATAAAGTAAACACTGCCACCATAAGTTGACCATACCACACAATGACATACAAGTCTTCATCAACTATCAATACTATAACAAAGTATAGAGGAAATGCCCTTCTTACCAATGTTTTATCCTTTGATCATCGTTGATCAATACTACTTTTTCATAAACAAATAAAATAAAGTCAGTAGCTAAATATGATTTAATAATCAAACATACCATGCATAATACACTACAAGACCAAAGTACAAACTAGTACAATGCATCACCAATATACTAGAGAGTAGAAGGACATAGATCTTTAACCAAATTCACTTTCATTGATCATCAATCATATTTCATCAATAGTATAAATCTATGGCTGTAGCTAGATACATAATAATATATTCTAATTCATGCTGCATCTACCCTAGAATTAAGATGTACATCACGATATAAAGTCTATAGGATAGAAGAACCTTAATCAATCCTTACTAATTCCCCTTTACTTTGATAATTAATGATTCATTCCCAAAATGCATCAATAACAAAAATATAACTCAATACTTAAATAAATCATAACCTAAACCAAATCCTACTCCAATTTCCATAAACTAGATATCACAGTGAGCATGCTACATTAGGAATCATTGGAAGATAGAAGAATGTAGACATATAAAACCTTGATCCACATGGATCAATATTATAAAATTCATCAATAACTTCCAAATAAGGCAATAGATACTATTATATTTATATAAACGGACCGTATATACATACTATAGAATTGATGTTACAGAGAAGTCCGTACTTAAATAATAAATAGAAAGTAGAGATAAATTATTCAAGTATCTATGTACATGGATGTAATATTACATCATTCATCATCATATTACTACGTAGGAAGTATATATTATAAATTCAATGTAATAAAATCAGAATTTCATCAATACAAATTTACGATCACAATGCCTGTGCATAGGCTAAATCAAGAATTGAAGAGAACATGAGTTCATAATGCAATTGGATTGAAATTCACGTTATAAACAATATAGTATTGTCAATAAATCATGATAAATATGTTGAAAACATTTTTAAAAAGAACCCATGGCTATATTGAATGATTAAAGGTTTGATCATGAAATCTCCTTGAAAACATTGAGATTACCTCTTTAGTTGGAATGTTAGCAAGAGATAAAGTAGCACCATACATTAGTGTAGAAGAAAACCTCTAAAAAATGATGAATAACATATAGAAATAAAATTTTCAAGGTGTTCTTGATCTTCACCTTCAATGGAGGTTCTAGAGAGAATATTTTTTGAGGAAAAGTCTAATTTTTGAAGAATTGATTGGGAATGGGGTGATTACGTTTTTGATAACTTAAATACACCCAAAAATAACCAATTAAACCATGTAAAGTAATTTTATAACGTGGGGATAATTTTCCATTCACACCTTTAATGAAAAAGTCACTAGGCAGTAGCTGTAGTCTACATTGACGACCAGTCATCGACGCCCCTTTGGCCCATCGATGGACCGTTTGTGGCTTTAGTTGAGTGGGTCTTAGGTTTTCCTTTGTCTGAGCCTTCCCCACTATAAGTTTACATCGACGCCTCACCATCAACGCCCCATTGGTGTATTGATGACGCATTGTTTGGCTCACTCGATTTACACTGCCTAGGCTGTGTTTCGACAACATTTGGGTACTTCTTGAGGCCGTCTTGCGATGACCTTTGGGAGTCGTATCCGTGTTTTTACAACGCAAATATGAAAATTAAATGTCAAGGACATTCCACATAAGTTTCACCCAAAAATATTACACGCAACACGTCCATACATGCTAGGCACACTCAAGACACACACATGCATTTCTCAAGGGGTAATATTCAAACATCTTGTACATTCTTGGACGTTTGACCTCTAAACTTCATGAAACTCACCATAGTGCTTAAGAATATCATCGATACTCATTTAAGGACCACATACAATCTTGAAAAACAAAAAAGCACATAAAAACACATAAGGCCCCTTTGGTGATTAGTCATTGAACGTCTAGGTCGTCCCTTGAAGTTTGACTTCCAAATGACTTCAAATCACCCAAAAATACTTTTAAACATTTTAATAACATGTTAAAAATATTAAAGGAACAAGTGAGGCTCTATACACCCTAAGTCATTTTGGGGTCTTACAAAACAAAAACCCTTAACTTCAAAACAAAAACCCTCCAAAACCCTTTCACCGATATTCTCCATTGAAGAACCTTCAATCCCCAAGGAATAAGAAATTTATTTTCAAGTTTAAAACCCTAATTTGGTGGGATTATTAATCTATTTTATGTTATTTCATCCTTGAATCTTGTTTCATTCAAGGAGCCATTTCAATTAATTTTCAAAAAGGGTTTCAAATTCCATCTTTTTCAGTTGGATTATAAGAATGGGTCCTTGCATAAAAAACATTTAAATAAATGATATAAATGATTTTCAACGTTAGTTAATGATTTTAAGGTCAAAACCCCCATGAACCCATGTTCATGCTTATTCTCAACTTTTGACCTATGAAGTAAGTTTAAGGTATATGATTAGATAATGTTAGAGTTGTTTTTTTATTTTGTTGTATTGTGGATATTTACTTCCTTTAATGCCTTATTTTGTGATTTATTGGAAATATTGAGAAAAGGTGGCTATGTATTGGATGAAGGGTAAGTTGGCTATGTCTTTTAGTTCTTATTGAATCGATCTTGATTAATAGGTTCCACCTTTGATGGAGGTGTTTACTTGAAATATATGAATATATATGTATAAATATATTTATTGTGATTATGACCTATAAGATATAGTTTGTGATGTAAAGTGTTAATTTTGATGGATATGCATGTGGTGTTTTATGAAGTTCTTAATGTGTTTCTTGAAGATGTCATGTCTAAATGAACTACATGTATATGTGAAGCATGATAGTTTGTCAATTATGATAAATGTAGTATGATCATTTTTATTAGTAAATATTATGAATATGGTGATTGTGTGAAGAAGTGTACTCACACACAATATGAACGAATGAAATTATGAAGTGGTTAGTATAAACATCAGTTTTCATAAGAGATTTCCAACATAGGTTTGAGGTTGGATACTCGTCAAAAGTTGAGAAGATGTATTCATAAGTAACCTCTAGTTATAAGTTCTAACCGTTAGATGAGATGTGGTGCTAAATAGTTATCCCAAAACCTATAGTTAATGGATGTGCAAAACTTTGTGGGGGAGTTACGGGCAGCACCAACAGGATTTGAAGAAAGGGCGGGTACACTTCATGATTTCAGATGCTGTATCAAATGTACCTCTTGAGATGAGTGCTCATCGTTAGATGAATAATGAGTTACTTAGATGCAATATCCTTATCTCTTAAATATGCGCCCACATAGGTGTAGACATTGGAGAATCCATAAAAAGTCTAAAAAGTATGACCCTACTATAGGCAAGTGTGGATCCCTCATCTAGTAGGGGTTAATATCGGAATTCCATCTCTAGCTCTCATGGTCTATGTTGTTTAAAGCTATCCCCTGCACAAATGCATGTTACGAACTTAGTTTCCTAAAGGCGTACTAGGTGCGTTAGGTGGTGGAATATGACTCTATTTATCCATTGCACAAGTAGACATTTGGAGTTAGTCTTGGTGTGTCCTTATATGAACATAAATTAATGGGTCACTATATGATGTTAATGAAGTAAGTAGACTTTATGTTTAATGGAAAAGAATCATGTTGATATTATGCCTTTTATGATGAAATTGATGTATATGAGGAATGTGATGTGTCTACTCTAAGTGAATTCTCAAGCAGAACTATGGTGGAAGTAGTTGTTTGTATGTTAATTTCACATTGAACAAAGTGTAACTCGGGGGTTGTCTTGGAGGATGGTCCTTTATGTGAAGTCCCTTAATGTATGGATGTTTCTCGTAGTATCCTTAGTAATGACTGTTGAATTGTTAAATGGAATGAAACATGCTTATGTTTGGTAGTCTTAAGGATTAAATGGTTGTGTATTGAAGAGGTTGTATGGGTGTTCTCTTCATGTCCTACCTAGTCGAGTCTTAGGATAAGTTTGGATCGGAAAAGTCTATATGATAAATGGGTTTACTGTTAAATATGACTTTATATTAAAGAAGTATTGAAGTTTTACTTTACATTCGAAACAATGATTTTTATGATGTTTTGTTGCTTGATTCATGAAGGTTTTACTAAAATAGCATGAATGGTTCATTCAAACTGAAATGTCCTCTTTTGCATGTTTTTGCATAATACCATACTTAGTACAATGTTTGTACTAACCCCACTATCTTCTATATTCCAAAGTATAGGTGAAAGGCTAGTGAAGGTAGCTCAGAAAGCCAAGCTTGGTAAGTTGATACTCTCAAGATTGGTATGTCCTCATATATTAAAGGACATATAATATGTTTCTTTTGGTTTCTTTATATTTAGACTTGTATAAGACTTAGTTTTTTTTCTTTCAATGTAAAGGGATGTGACCCTAAGATATTAAGATGTGTCTTTAAGTTGACTTGTGACGATGAAATGTATTCCTTATTTTTTATAAAAGTAGTTTTTTATTAATATATCTCTAAAAAGTTTTAATCTTGTACTACTTTTCATACCTATGTAATGAATTATAGCTAAGAGGCTTGTACAAGACAACCGAAGGGTCAAGTACGCTGTGTAACTTCTAATGGGTGCCCCCGGTCACTACAAACTTGGAATCAATGCATAAGGTTCTAGGAAATAGTATTAGGTCAAAAGTCTCATAAGCTACGTCTACTAGAGTCTATTTCATCGGTGTGAGTCATGATAAATCAAGGAGAGAGAGACTATAAAACGATAGAAGTTTAACATTCTTCATTACTCTAGTGTTGTTCAATAGAGTTGAGTTCTATAAGTGTCTTTTATCAACCTGTTCTCTTGTGTTTATATCATATGTATACAAGGAGGAAAACTGCTATAAGGTAGGAGGGAGGAGTAGTAAATGACAGGATTCCTCCCTAGGGTGAGAAACTACCTATAGCTAACAAAGAGGATGAAAATGAGGCGGTTACCCCTCAAGAACCTCAAGTACCTCTAAGAGGACTAAGAAAAACCCTTAGAGTTCGTCATACCACATCATAGGTAAGAAATGCGAGAAAATTAAAAACTTTTGCTTATATAGAATGGAGGTTTAGATAGACCTCTACGTAAAAAGCATACATAGGCTTCTCGCATAAACAACATACAACATATAGGAACTTAGTCTAATACTTTGTCTCACATTAAACCATCTGAATAATGAATCACAATAGTTTCGGAATAGCCCTTAGTCTATTACAATATGCCATATAGGCTATAATGAAAGTCTCACAACGAGAATGGAATAATTGTTTTAAAACATCGACCAAACTAATAAGGCTTGACGAGTGGCTTTATCCTCCGAAGTCATGAGGACTCACCAATTGACTTAGGAAAGAGCCAACTTTACTTCTTCAATGACCACGAATCTCCGATGTAGTTAGTAATAACATAATGAAAGTTTTTTAAGTGTGAGTTTTGTTTATGACAATAAAATGTCTAACAATGTCTTGCCCAAAAAGTAAATGAAATTGGCTTACAATATTGCTTTCAAAGTATGATTCGAAGATTGGATAATGATTAATCTAAACTAAATTAAGCATGACTAATGTAACTTTGAATTCATAACCAAGGGTATGCCAATCATTGGGACAAGTCCACCGATAAACTTTCCAAATGAATAATGAACATAGTAACTACATTGAACAAAGTTCTTAACATTTATAAAGAATGGTATAAAGCTACCTAACTGCATGAAACGAATTAAGGTGAGTATTAAAATATTTAAGTCTTTGACTCATGAAAGTTACCATAATTGGGTGTTAAAGGAAGTGAGATACATCTCACTTACACCTAATACATCTATGTTAAAGATACATACAAAAGATGCTGTAAATAATCGCGAGACAAGTCTCATTAAAACCAAGATGACAATGTAAGGTTAAATTTGCATTTCATCAAGTAAAGAAAGGGATGACCGGTTATCCAATGATTTGAGTAAACCTCATAACTAGAAGCAAGCTTCCATAATGTTTGACTCAACTATATAAGATGTAAAGAAAAAGAAGTTGAGCAAAACACCGATAGACTAGCAACGAGCTTGTGCCAGCACATGTAAGCCTAATGTGATGAGGCTACCATCAAGGTGGATATGTAGTCTCCATATGTCTCCAAGTCTTTGTAGTATGTTGCCAGCATACAAACTAGCCAGTGGATTCCACCTAAGAGAGATCAGTATGATGCGGTTTCAATTTTGGCGGTGAAACCACTCCTTTTCGGGGTGGGGCAGATAATGCATTTCATCCTTATGTCACATGATCTATGTCGGTTAAATGCTAAAAAAAAGCATTTGCTTCACTTTTGCCGTGAACCACATCTTTTTTCTATGGGGAGAACACTAAACTTGGTTTCACTTTAGACGATGAACCACCCCTTTTCGGTATGGGTCAGACACTGGATTTCCTTTTAGCTCACATCATGTAGATTCACTTTGATCGGTTCATCAACCCTTTTAGGTGTGGGAAGACACTGGATTTCATGTTAGCTCGCATGAGTTTCATTATAAAGATGTTCTTAATAAAGCAAGCAAGAAAGAAGAAGAGATGTATGTTCAAAGTGAGCTAAGAAAGAAAGAGCTTAAGAATATCAATCGTCACTGTTTTATAAGAATGACGTTTTAAGAAAATAATGGGCATAGCAAACAATGACTTTTTTCATTGTAAAAATGATCAACGCCAAATAAAATAGCCTTTAATGACTTCTTATATCAGGCCATTGAAGTATAGTAAAACATAATGGCAAATAAATGTCACACATTCTCCATAACATGAAAATGATTACATAAGTGGCCTAGCTAATAAATATTGGCTTATAAAGAGTTAATGCCCAATCTAACAAGAATGGAAAGAATAACTCTTATTACGGGTAGCCAAATCATTTCTTTGTCTCTTGGATTACTTAATTGATTTATTGTATGTATGGGACTACAATGAATCATCAAACTTCTAAGTAGAATATGAGATTAAAGAGATCTTTGAACTATTACTTAATTGATTCATTGTAGGTATGGGACTACAACGAATGATAAAACTTCTAAGTAGAATATGAGATTAAAGAGATCTTTGAACTACACAAGAAGAAGAAGAAAATGATTTAAAAATAAACTAAGTATAATAAAAGGGTCTCTCGGTTTTGAAGGTGTAATTTTTAGAATTTTTGTTCTAGTTGATCCAAAATTATGTTGATAATTCTAACGTCTTCTATTCATACAGAAAATGATTTGTGTGCTTTGAATGCCTTAAAATACGTCATATTCATACCACAATTTGCAAAAAACAAATTAGGAAAGTCTAGTAATGTCACGTTCCAGAAATGGCATGTTCTTATAGGAAGAGCTTGCTTTCATCATGCATAGTCCTTATGTGTATGTGTGCATACACCCATACTTAGTACAAGTGTGTACTAACCCTAACTATTATTATATTTATAGTTGCAGGTCAGAGAGAAGGTTGAAGATTAATCAAAGTTGTTTGGATGTCGATCTCCACACTTTTATAGGTCCTCTTGATGCTCGAGTTTGCTCCACTTATCTATATATCTTAGGACATTAGACATATCTAGTGGATATTGTCCCTAGCATTTCTTTTTAGAATTTTATTTCGAATCTTTGTAGTAAGGTCGTTTTGGCAAACTATTTCATTATATATTGATCTCTTTATTTGAATAAATTGATGAATTTTAGACAGTTGTTTTAGTTTGAGCAAACTATAATATCATCCTATATTGTAATCATATGAAGTCTATCTATACTTCACTATGCTTTAGAAGTTTTAAATTTTCCGCAAATTAACTATATAATTGTGATTAAATCTATGAAGAGGCTTATCTGCGACCTCCAAGATGTTAACGACGCCGATTTCATTTAGATTACAAAATTCGGGTGTGACAAAAATGGTTAAAGAGAATGAGGTTAATTACCGAGGAACTAAAGCTCAAAACAACCACATATGTAGTTTCTAACTTATGGTTGTGAAGCACGCAACAATCATGCCTTAGAGACTATATGATGTTAGGAATTTTCCCTTCCTCTACTGTTTATCCTGTTGTGTAGAGTTATGACATCTTTTGTAACTTTGAGTATAAAATTCTCTTCTTGTGTATATGTGTATAATATGAACTCAAGGAGAAACATAGGCACAAGAGAAGCAGCTACTGGAGGCAACAAAGCTCCTCGTCAAGCCCCAAATGCTGGAGTGCAACTACCTGTCAACCCAGTTGTGGTGACGGATGGAGAAGTAAGAGAAGCACTAGTTCATATGGCGCAAGCCATCACACTCGGGCACAGGCTATCACAACTCAAGGCACAATAGAGAGTGCTCCAAAGGAGAACCCACATGCTAGCACCATTGCTAGAAGACATAGGGACTTCACTAGATTGTATGATCAAGTCTACTACGGGACAGAGAGCAATGAGGATCCCCAAGAGTTTGTGGATGAGGTTCATAATATTTTTTTGTGCTATGGGTGTTAATAAAGAGGAAAAGGTTGAGTTGGATTCTTTCGAACTCAAAGATGTGGCTCAGGTGTGGAACATGATGTGAAGAAATGGCCGAGAACCAAGAGAAGTTTCCATTACTTGGGACGTTCTTAAGACTGCATTCATAGAGATTTCATTCCTAGATAACACAGAGAGGCTAATGTTGACGAATTCATCAACTTACGACATGAAGGTATGTCATTTAGGGAATACTCCTTGAAGTTTTTTAAAATTTCAAAATATGTTTCTTCTCTAGTGTCCATTAGGAGGGATGAGATGAGCAGGTTTGTGACTGGTGAGTCGGAGGATTTGGAGGAGGATTGTCTGTCACCCATGTTGCATGATAACATAGAACTTTGTAGGTTTATGGTACATGCAAAGAGGGTTGAGGAGAGTCGTCGTAGAAAGAGAGATCGAGAGAGCAAGACATCTATTTCCTCCAATCAGTCTGGTTTGAGCAATGGTAATAATTTATTTTGAGTTCAAGATAGGCCCAAGTTTAAGAAGGGGAACAAGCACTCAGGAAATCCTACTCCTTCTATGAAAACTAATGCCAAGGATGGAAATGATAGAAATGCCCAGCGTAATAAAAATCCGTGTGACAAGTGTGGCCGTTTGTATAGAGGTGAGTGGCTGGTAAGTACTAATATCTGCTATGGGTGTGACAAGAGTGGGAATATGGTCAGGGAATTCCCACTGATAAGGAATCAGGATAAGACAGACGCTCAGTCTAGGCCTAATCCTACTGCTACAGAACCTCCCAAGAAGAATATATTATATGCTTTTGAAGGTAGAGAAGAGAAAGAGAAGTCAGCTGATGCATGTATTCTCTTTTCCTGTGTATGCGTCGTTAGATCTAGGATCCACTTTGTCATTTTTTACTCCTTTAGTAACTAGTAAAAGTGACTCACTTCATGAGATCTTACATGAACCGCTTCTAGTTAGTACTCCCATAGGGGACAGTGTTGGGACGAAAGAGTATAGAGACATTGCCCAGTAACTGTTCTCAATAATGTTACTCATGCTGATCTAATAGAATTAACCATCTTTTATTTTGATTTAAATTTGGGTATGGATTGGCTTCATAAATGCTATGCTACCATAGATCATCGCAATAGGGTAGTAAGGTTTTAGTTTCCAAATGAGTTAGAGTTGAAATGGGAAGGGCGTGGTTCAAATCCAACAAGCTAAACAGTTTATAATCTTAAAGACAACAAGATGTTATCTAATTTATTAGGTGATAATGATAACCTTTCTTACGAAGAGGTTTTCATTGAAATTTTAGATCGCCAAGTAAAATATTTGAGAAACAAGGAGGTTGCCACCATAAAGGTGTTATGGAGGAACCACTCTGTTGAGGAAGCAAAATGGGAGGCCTAGGACGATATGAGATCTCGTTACCCTGACTTGTTCAGTTTTTGAGGGTAGATATACTCTTCCTTAGTCTGATTTCGTTAATGAAAATCTAAATCTTAGTGCATTAGGTGGTTTTGGTGTTCTATGTCCATAATTGTGTTTCTTTCACTTGCACTTTATGAGTTAAAATGAGTTAGTGTTTGCATTAATGTTGCTGTTTTTGTATAGTGTATAAATGACTTTTGTGTTTGATTAGTTGTGATATTCATTAACTTAAGTGTGATTGAGAAGGAAGTTCCTCAATCTCAAATCTGAAGTTTCAGATAAGTTGTGTAATCTGCATCATCTAGAGTAAGTGTGAATGAGATATTCAAAGAGAGTAAAGTTTCAAGTATGCTAAAATGTTTTACAAAATCACCCTCTTTATTTTAAAACGATGTGTAGTGTGATTCGCGGACGAATTTCCCTAAGGGGGGATAAGGTAACATTCAAGAAAAATTACATGTCTAGAGAAGAGCCAAATAGGCCTTTAAGAATGTGTATTGGGGGTACATAGGCATCCCAATGCCCAATATTGAGAAATATTGGGCATAGTATAGAAAATTGGCTAAGGGGTATTATCCAATTTCTATTAATACCCAAATAAGCAAAAAGTTGGGCATATTAGAAAATATTGGCGTAAAGGGTGTTAGCCAATTTTCTAACATTAATGATCTAGTTTAAGAAATAACTTGCAATAAAAAAAACCCTAATCTAGAAATATATGTGTTATAGTATTTGAATAATAGCAATGAGGAACCGAAGTCAAGCCTAGGCACCATAGCACATGACCAATTAGAATGGGAATGTAGATTCAGAATTGCCCAAGGACATAGTGAGGATGCTTGGGAATATAAGTACTCATTCCAAATGAACCATCAGGAATAGTTAGTTAGGAAAGTACAAGCAACAGGTGTGCAAGCACATGTGAAGGAACGGTCAAGGGAGGGACCACCCTAACCGAATTCGGTTAGGCTAGTGAGGGGGAAGGCGTTTGCAAGGGTTCCCCCATGTGTGGCCTAACTCTCTAAAAAACTCTAGACTCTAACTAAATGACCTAACTATCTAACTAACCTAGTACAAAAAAAAACCATCTAATGCACCCGACAACCTAAGACATAATTGAGTGACACAAACGTAGTAACTAGTTAAAGAGGCAACCTAGTACCTAACCTAGGAATGTTAAAAAGGGTTAGTTATGGTCCCAAAGACTTAGGGGTACTTTATTAATTACCATTCGTCCCTTAATTAGTTAAATTAAGGAATTATTTTATAAAGGATATTTCACTAGCTAGGCCGAGACACTCAGGAAAAATTTCAGCTTTGATTAAGTCAAATAATTTCCTATGTCTAGTCAATTAAGGAGGGTCGCTTTAGTAATTAGTTAATAAATTTATTAATTATGTTAATTAGACTAAAGTTTAATTATTCAACATAAGTTCCTAAGACCTAAAACCCATGATTCATTCACTTATTAATGGGACTCAAAGACAGTAAGAAAAAAAGTTTAAAGACGAAGGTTGTCTTAGGCTATTTCATGGTTTTCTTCAAGGTTTCGTGCAAGGTGATCTTCGTATATTGAAATGTACATAAGCTATGGGTTTTCTATCAAGGAAAACTTTCTCCAAGATACATTTCAAACGTTTGAATTTATGAATTTCGAAACTACGGTTGTTCCCCAATGATATTGTTGAACGTTCATCTCCCTAGTTATCCTTGTTTTCTATTCTTTAAGTATATATATGTAATCTTGAACATGTTATTGGTATGTGGTGCTAAAATATCTTTAAGTATATATTCTTGATTATTTAATTACTAATGATGCATATATATACTTGATTCATATGATTAGGGTATTGGTTAGATGAAACAAAGAATGATGTGATGCTTAATTGTGTTCGAGAATATGAAGTGAGTTAAAAATCCATTAAGAGGTTATCTACTACTGAATTCGACTTGATGCCTATTAAGGGGATCATTATAATACATTTAAGGGATTAATTGATGTGTTTAGTTATAACATAATGAACGTTGTTTAAGTGAAAGTTAGGTTTATGCCGATAAAATGGCTAACAATGTCTCGTCCAAAAAGTTTAATGAAATTGGCTTATAATATTGTTTTGAAAGTATGATGGAAAGATTGGATAATGGTTAATGTACACCCAATTAAGCATGACTAATGTAACTTTGAATTCATAACCAAGGGTATGCCAATAATTTGGACAAGTCCCAACATACCCTTTCCAAATGAACTATGAACATTGTAATTCATTGAACAAAGTTCTTAACGTTTTTAAAGAAAGGTATAAAGCTAACATAGGATATGAAACGAGTAAAGGTGAGTAATAACATAATTAAAAATCTTTGACATATGAAATTTAGCGTAACGGGGTGTTATAGGAAGTGAGACAAGTCACATTTACACCTAACACAACTATGTTAGAGATACTCACATAAGATGGTGTTAATAATCGTGAGAAAAGTCATATTGACACCAAGATGATAATGTAAGGTTAAATTCACATTTCATCAAGTAAAGAAAGGGATGACCGGTTATCCAAAGAGTTAAGAACACCTCATAACTAGAAGCAAGCTTCACTAATGTTTGAGTCAACTCTAAAAGATGTAAAGAAAAAGAAGTTGATTAGAGCTCGATAGACTAGCAATGATCTTGTGCCAACACATGTAAGCCTCATGAGATGAGGCTACCAATAAGATGGATAAGTAGTCTCCATATGTCACCGAGTCTTCGAACTATGTTGCCAGCGTAGGAACTAGCCAGTGATTCCACCTGAAAGAGCTAGGTATGATGCGGTTTAACTTTGGCCGGTTAGACCACACCTTTTCTGTATGGTAAAGACATTTGATTTCATGCTTAGGTCACATGATCTATGTCGGTTAAGTTCTCTAAGAAAGTATTCGGTTCACTTTAGTGGTGAACAAACCTCTTTTCGGTGTGCGCAGAACACTGGAGTTGGTTTAACTTTAGCCGGTGAACCACTCTTTTTCACTTTGGGGTAGACACTGGATTTTCATGTTAGGTCACATGATATAGATTCACTTTGATCAGTGAATCACACCTTTTCAGTGTGGGGGAGACACTAGATTTCATGTTATCTGGCTTGATGTTAATTCTAAACATGTCCTTACGACAACAAGAAAGTAAGAAAGAAGAGATATATGTTCAAAGTGAGAAAAGAAAGTAAGATATTAAGAATATCAATCGTCAGGGTTTCATAAGAGTGAAGTTTTCGTCATGTAATGGGCATAGCCAATAATGACTTCTTTTATTATGAAAAAGGTCAAAGCCAAATAAAATTGGCTTATAATGACATCTTATATTATTCCAATAAAGGGGAGTAAAACATAATGGAAAATAAATGTCCCACATTATCCATAACATGTAAATGATGACATAAGTGTCCTAGCCAATATAGATTGGTCTATAAAGATTTATTGCCCAATGTAACAAGAATGGACAACATAACTTGTAGTAAGGGTAGCCAAATCATTTCCTTAGTCTCTTGGAAAACTTACTTGATTCATTGTAGGGAGGGGACAGCAATGAATAATGGCACTTCTATGTAAAATATGAGATTAAGGAGATTTTTGAACTACATAAGAAGAAGAAGAAAAAAATTGAAAAATAAACTAAGTGTAAAAATGGGGCTCTCGTGTTTGGAGGAGTAACCTTTAGAATTTTCGTTTGAGTTGCTCTAAAATTATGATGATGATTCTAAGGTCTTGTATTCATAAATAAAATGAGTTTTTTTTTGAATGACTTAAAATACATCATTTTGATACCACTATTCGGAAATCTCGAATTAGGAAAGTCTAGTGACGTATCTTTCCAAAAATGGCATGTTTTTTGTAGGAAGAGCTTTCCTTGATCATGCATAGTCATTATGTGTATGTGTGCATACACCCATACTTATTACAAGTGTCTACTAACCCTATACTATTATATCTTTATAGTTGCAGGTCAGAGAGAAGATTGAAGATTTATCGAAACTATATGGATTGTCGATCTTAACACTTTGGTAGGTCCTCTTGATGTTCGAGGATGATAAACTTACCGATATTTCTTAGTAATTTATACATAGCTAGTGGATGTTGTGCCTAGAGTTTTTTTCTGGCGTTTATTTCGAACCTTAGTATTAAGGTTTTTTTTGGAAAACTATTACATTATATATTGATCTCTTGAGTTGAATTGATTCATCAATTGTAGATTGTTGTTTTAGTTTGAGCTAGTTAGATATAATCCTATATAGTAATCATATGAATTCTATGTATACTTAGCTATCCTTTAGAAGTTTCAAATTTTCCAAAAATTAACTATATGATTGTGATGAAAGCTAAAATGAGGCTTCTCTACGATCTTTGAGAAGTTAACGACGGCGGTTGTATTCGGATTCATAAATCCGTGTGTGACGTTATAGTTGAAGAATACAAGAAATTTGTATGAAGAAATTGAAGTCTTCATCTTCTAACTTAAGGTCTTTTTGTTCTTCAATGGAGTTTGGAAAAGAGAGTGTTCTTGAAAGAATGAGAGAAATTTCGTTTGATCTGGTTTGGGACATGTAAAAGTCATCTACAATTGACCTAATATAAATATACAGTCGTCCAATAAATTACCCAAAATATCCTCCACTTAAATTGGTCTTCTATATAAAATTTAATTACCAAAAATACGTCTGATGATTCTAGGAAGTAGCTGCGCATCGTGAGGCTAAATCCTGTCATTTTTATTATATTTTGAGTTGAGGCAGTGAGGTGCGTGTCAGCCTCGCGTCGCGAGGTTTCATCTCAATTATTAAGTTATAGCACCTCGTATTCCTTGAGCTTCGCGCACCACACTTCCACATCTGGCCTGCTGGCAGGCTTCCAGACAGCTTGCCCCCGCAAGTTTGGGTCCTCCTCAAGAAACCTTCTTATGGTCCTTGGTGTGTCGTCACCGGACGTACCTCTAAACCATCACCAAACATGGAAACGTAAACTAGTTCAAATTAGCTAGTTCCCAAACGTAAAAGTCTCTTCTTAGTTGTTTTGTCTCTAAACTTTTCCAGATGAGTTTATTACATTAATATAGGTCTGGAAAAATAATTTTAAAAATTAATTAATGTATAAAACTCTATTTTAAGTCATGGTATTTCCGTAGTGTTGCATTAGCTATCCTTCTTTTCATTCCGTTCCACCAATAAATTTACGCAAATCATGATATATCTTTGTTGACCTAGGGTGAATGGAATATCAGGCACCATTAGCATCTTCCATGATATTCTCCCTTAAAGTATCAACATCCAGAACAGATAACCTTCCTTGGTACCCAAGTACCCCATCCTCCCCTTGGGAGAATGATTCATTATTCTTTCTAAGGACTGACTCCTTCAACTCCATCAATAAGGGATCAAAAGGTTGCTTAGATTTCACATCCACCACTAAAGACGACTCAGAGTTGTGACTAACCATAAAACCCCTTTTTGAAGATTCTTCGAATAGAACACCTAACCGGGCCAACCGATGAACATTAGACATACTACCCATATACACTTGACTAAAAGCATCCGCTACCACATTATCTTTCCATGGATGGTAAAGGACACTCATGTCACAGTCTTTTAGAAGCTATAACCATCTTCTTTGGCGTAATTCATGTCTTTTTTGGTGAGTACATATTCTAGACTTTTATGATCCTGAACACATCAACATGAACCCCAACCTTAGAGCAAAAACCACGGCTGCAAGCTTAAGGTCGTGTGTTGGATAATTCTTTTCATGTGGCTTGAGTTGTCTAGAGGCATACACTATGACGTTTCCATATTGTATGATCACACATCCTAGACTCATTTAGAAGGCATCACAATAAACTACAAACCCATTGGGACCCTCAGGAAGGTCAATACTAGAGTGGAGGTGAGTCTATCTTTTAATAATTGGAGGCTCTTCTCATACTATTTCGACCATTCGAACTTTTACTTCTTTTTGGTTAAGGCTGTTAATGGATATGCGATAGACGAAAATACCTCAAAAAACCTCCTATACTAACAGGCCAAACCTTGAAATCTTCGAATGTCGGTAGGACTCAAAGGTCAACGCAAAATTTTTGACTGATTTTATTTTCCTCAAATCGACCTCGACCCCTTCATTAGAGACCATGTGACCAAGGTAAGCTACCGATCTCAACAAAAATTTACATTTACTAAATTTAGCGAAAAGTTGGTTATGTTTGTGAACTTGCAAAACTTTTCTCAAATTAATCCATTTGATCATCCTCACTCCTTGAGTATATCAAAATATCATCAATAAAGAGAATGAGAAACAAATGAATATACGTTATTAAAACCAAATTCTTGAGGTCCATAAAAGCCATCGAGGCATTAGTTAGACCAAATGACATTACTAGGATTTCAAAATTACCATATCTTGTTTAGATTGACATTTTTGAAGATCAATTTCTCTCACCCTAGGTAAATGATAACCCAATCTCAGGTCGATTTTCGAAAAGTAACTCGCTCCATCCTAGGATTTGATGAAACAAGTCGTCAATCCTAGGGATTGGGTACTTATTCTGTATAGTGACTTTGTTCAATTGACGATAGTCGATGCACAATCACAACGTCCCATCCCCTTCCTTACAAACAATACCGAAGAACCCAAAGACGATATGCTTGGTTGAATTAAGCCCTAATCTAACAAATATTTAAGTTGAGCCTTTAGCTCATTCAATTTGGCTATGGTCATCCAATAAGGAGGATTTAAAATAGGTTGTGGATCCGACAATAGGTCTATGACGAAATAAATCTCCAGTTTGGGAGGAATTCTGGGAAAATCATCAGGAAAGACCTCTAAAAATTCCCTCACTACACGTACCGAATTAGAGGGACCTTAGATTGAAGATCCCTAACTCTCACTATGGGTTAATGACAACCTTTTGCAATCAACCTGCAAGCTTTTATACATGAAATGATCTTACGAATTTGAGTTCCCACCCTTGCACTCAAAAACAAGTTGAGTTGAAATTTGAAATTTTACTACCCTTGTCCTACAATATGCAACTAATCCATTCCAAATATGACATAAAAATCTAGCATATCATTTTTTATGAAGTCAACTAATGTACCTCTATTGGGCAAGGAAATAGAATAACTTTTATATACTCTATCAGCCACCATGGAACCACCCACCGGGGTAGAAATCAAAAAAAGGTTCGTATAATATGTTTTGTAGTATATCAAATTTCGTTCCGGTGACCTTTCACTCTCTTGTTATTACTTTGGTATTGGAGAGCAAAGAAGTTGTTCTTCTTAGGAGCATACGGATTTTGGGAACTTGCTTGAGCTTGAGAATTTTCCTACCTTGAGACTTCATCATAGGGCAGTCTCTCTTCATGTGACTACTCTTTCCAGAACAATAGCAATTACTCATGCCAACTAGGCACTTACCATCATGCCTCTTAAAATTTTTTGCACAAAATAGCTTATCAAATAAGATCTTCCACCTTTCCCCTCTTGGTGCATGGGAGTAGGTACCTTACTCTTCTTGAACCTTGGAGCATTAGAAGGTCCTTGGTGGCAAAACCTTTTTCTGAACCTTGGTTTGTCTTGTACCTCAAACTTAGCCTTGGCAAAATTCCCATCTTCAGTTCTTACCTTCTTCCGCCCTACAAACCTGCTTAAGATTTTGATCTTCAATTTGTTCAGCATGACCCATGAGTTTAGAGTTGTCCACGCTAGGAATCAGCATAGATGACCTACACTCATTAACAATAAGATCTAATATCTCGATAACATTGTTCATCTTAGCTCTAGAATCCAAAACCATAGTCGTAGTATACTTGGATAGTTGAGTGAACTTCAGGCTATAATCCTTCACTCTAATACCTACCTTGTCGTAGGTTGCTGAATTATTGCATTTTCCTCTCTCTTAGTACCAAGAGAAAGAACCAATCAAGCAAAGTCATTTTGAAAACTCCGTAAGTAATCTGGCCTCTCATCCTTCCATTGCTCATACCAAACATGAGCTAAGTCTTTGAATTGGTAGTCGGCTAGTTCCTCCTTTTCATGAGAAGAAACACCCTTACCATTAAGAACATTGACCACTTCATATATGAACCCTTGCTGGTCCTCTGCACACTAGAACTAAAGAAAGTAGGGGGATTCATCATTGTGAAATCCCTAATCCTTGAAGCGCGTGGTGTTAGCATTGCGGTTCACTTGCAAAGTTGCATCCCTAGAAACTTGGGTAGCCAGCAGCCAACACTTGAAAATTTATGAATGGCCGATCTTATCTCAACATTAGATATAGTCCCTTTTTCAATAGGAGCTTGAGGATGTTGAGGAACTTTATAAGGAACCGCCTCATTCCAATTATCATCTCCAGCCCTTCGAGCGTCGATCCACCTTTTATTCATTGCCTATAAGAAGAATAAAAAGGTTATAATGACGGACTAAATAGAGATAGGACTCTTAAGCACAACCAAGTAATAACAAGAGAGTGAAAGTTTCTAAGCATCACATAGTCTGTCATTCATAAGTGTGGTGCCCTTCTTTATTATTAATAAGACCCTATATTGACGTGGTTCAGTCAGACATCAATCCTATGATTCACTTTAACCAAATGGTGTGATACAAAGTTTGTAATGACCCAAAATACACCCTAATCGTTATCTTCATCGTCTTCCTATACGAGGACGAAGACAATCCCTTAGCGTTCTTCATAACACATTTTAGTTAATAAAATATAGGAAAAATTTTTTCTTATATAGCAAGGCGGTTTAAGTAGACCATTACATAGGAAGCATACATAGGCTTCTCGCATAAAAAACATACAACATATAGGAATTTAGTGTAATACTTTTTCTCACATTAAACCATCAAAAGAATGGTGTCCAATAGTCTGGTAATAGACCTTAGTCTATTACAACATGTCATATAGGCTACAATGAAAGTCTCAACGTGAGAATAAAATAATTGTCTCAAAACATAGACATAACTAATAAGGCTTGATGAGCGTCTTTATCCTCGGAACTCATGAGGAATCACCAATTGACTTATGAAAGAGCCAAGTGTTCTTCTTCAATGAACACGAATCTCCTCAATGGCCTGAACCAAAATGTTTTGGAAAAAATGGAGAAAATATGGGTTAGTACAAACCAAAAGTAATAAGTATTGATTTTATTCACAAAATCATAATGAAAAAGGACAATTTAGTAAAAATCATGATTTTTATAAATTTAACTCAACATGCATATATAAAAAGAATATTCAGTCAATTGAACATAATAGTAACCCAACATGTAGATCACCCAAGCAATATTTGTGCAATGCCAAAGATAGAACCCCATAATTGTAACACTTCAAAAATCCAAGACGTGTTAGAGAGCCAATCATATGTGTCATATTCTCTAGGAATTTTTTTTAAGTTCCATCATAATATTTATAATTCATTTAGGAAGTATAGGAACCAAAATGTCCATGACGTCCAGAAACTAGTTGAAGGAGGTACTAGCGTGCCTTAGCCTATTTGACTAGCTTTTAGAAGTCGGAAATCCATGAAAATTGGTGGAAGTGTGTATAACATGTATTTAAGTAGAGGCATGATTGAAATGTCCAGGTAGGACCAACAAAGGTACCTTGAGGAGGACCTTTATAAGTGGAATCAAACAGTGTCTCGGTAGTGTGCACCCACGAGAGGCAACAAATGATTCATGCATCGTTGCCAACCGTCGAACAAAACATAGGAAAATGGTTGAATACCTCTCCTGCACAAGTGTCATACAAAAAAACGACTGTGCAGCATGGTTAAAGGGCCTTCCATCGATTGAGCCACGAGGTGTCGATGGGGATCTGCTTGTGAGTGGCCTATAATACCTGCACGTTTTTAAGTTAGTCTTAACTAATTAATTAAGAGTTTTGGTGGTTAATTAGGGATTAAGGTAATTTTATTTAACTTAATTAACCCCCCATATATATTCCCCAACCCCATTAGTCTTATTACAACTCTTAAAATAAAATTCTCTTCCTTCCCTCTTCTTTTTCTTTCTATTGGAAAAAACCATTGAAGACAAATTAGTGGAGGGATTTTGGGGCTGTAAAGGGAATATTTGACAATCAATATTCAAATATTGAGGTATGTGATCTAATTCTCCTTTGAGACTTCTTTTCTCAATGGGATTCGTCAATGTATTTTTAAAAGTTGAGTTTTCATGTGGGTCTTTCTCAATCTCGAAAATTATGTTATGAATTTGATTTTTTATGATTTATTTACTATAGTGTAAGTATATTAACATCTATTCTATCTTAGTTATTATATATCTTGATTGATTGTGTAGTTTGTAGTAGATGACCCTTTACTTTTAACCCTAGTTTTGATCGATGTGAATTAGGTTGCAATTGGTCCGATTGACTTGGTTATTGATGATGTTGCATTAATAATGAAAAAATAAGGTTAATTTTTAGTCTTTGATGCCATTTCTTGAGAAGATGATATAGGTTAAGATTTCTATTGTGAATTGACCGAAGTATCTTGTCTTGAGCTATGATCTAGTATTCAATTGTGATGTAGTGATTATTATTGACTTAGTATCATGTTGATTATTGACTTATGATGTTTTTTAAAAAAATTGGGTTGAATTTGGGGTTTACTGTAAGACATTAATGGTGAACGATAAAGGAGACTTTGTATGTCTTATGATCTCTATCATTTGCTTGAACTTGTGGTTAATTGTTATTAAGTCATGATGTCGTATTGGAGTACTATGCCTTGTAATATGATTTATAGGGTGTTATGATGTTTAATTTAAATGTCATGATTATCATTGTTAGGTGTTGGATTAAAATATAAATGTTATGAGGAGAGTGAATGATTTACCAATGTGCATTATTATCATATGAAAATGTTGATGTGCTAACTTCACCTATATGAAATTTAATGAGCTATTGATTATGATGAATATACATGAGTTATACCCTATGACCTAAACGAAGCTATAATTAATTATAAAATCTTAAAGGCATTTCAAAGAGGGTCTCTAGATTAGCACTGAGTGAACTAGAGTGAGGAATTGGCATTCCCACATAGGGAAGGTAGGATACCCTAAAGTACTCTTGAGATTGGAGACTACAATGCATGTAGCATATAGAGGGTCCACACTTTATCTCATAGTTCTTGAACTATGTTACCCCCATAGGAATACTAGGTAGTGGATCCACGTAGTTGCTATGTTTTATGTTTTGGTACTACCTTGGCAAGTAGTCCACCTTCCTTAGATGTAGGGTTATATATTACCGGATTCTACATAAGCTCATATGGTCATTGTTTGTTAGGGCATGATGTTCCCAAAAGGTAAAATAAATTAAAAGATTGATATCTAACTATGATAACCTAAGGGGCCTAGTTCAGTCTAGATAGGGGTATGAGAATCTATCTAACCATTGCACTAGTTAGCCTTGAAGGGAGTCTTGAGAGGATGTTACTATGTATGATTATGCTTATGATTATATATGATATTTATATGATTAACTTGAACATTGTTGATACTATACGTTTATTAGTTCACTTATGAATATGTGTTGGTTTATATTGTTAAGGTAATATGATATGTATACCTAAATGCCATGTTATGTGCAGTAGGAGGCTAGCCATGATTGTTGTTGGGTTACTTGATTGCGTAAGGTTTTGGGGATTTTCGTGGGCATTAGACTTGTTGACTTCATCGGGGTTCATGGGTAATTGACTTGCTTTGTTTATAATAAAATGTACTCTTATTCATGCTTATTGTTGACATGACTTTGTGATAGAGTTACTTGAGAATGTAATTAGTGATATAGTATGTATGGTTTACTTGACTAGACTTGATGTTGTTGTTATTTTGATGTACCTGCCTATGACTTAAAAAATATTCAATAATGGTTAGTGTGGTCTTGTTGAAGGTTCATAAAGATTTTATTTGAAAAATGCATACTTTAAAATAAGTCGCTTTTTCTTATCAGGTTTTCATAGTATATCTGCATATGGTCTCATACTAACTCAAGTGCTGTACTAACCCCATTATATCCTTTTGCCAAACATTTTAGGTCCCGGTCATTAAGTTATTTCAAAGATGACTTGAAGAATGCTTGGATCTCTTATTCGTCCAAGTAAGGTAGGTCCTCAATTTTCGAGGGCGATGCCACTTTCTAGATTATGGAGTTTGATTTTTAGTTAAAGACTTATATGGTTCTTTCTTACAATTATGTATGAAACATTGTATAGCCCATGTGAGCCATATTACTCTATGTATGGGTTATCCCCAAGTTCTTACAATCTTATTAGATGGTTCTGAGCTGAGACGACTATTGTGACTATTACGTCTATGTTATATAATTATGTGCAATTTAATGTAAAAGACTAAGTAATCATCCTATATGAATGTAATTATGTAAACTAAGAGGCTAGTTTTAGTCCTTGAAGAGGACGACAACGGCGGTTACGTCTAAGGGGTAAACCCGGATGTGACAAACTTGGTATCAGAGCATGAGGTTAAATTATTATAGAGTGAATATCTCTCTCAACCACGTCTGTGTAAGTTCATATTTATGATTGAGAAACATGCTACACTTATGGATAGGAACCTACATCATAAGTAGGAAACTCTCACTTTCTTGGAAATCCAATATCGTGCCATTTGAGTATACTTATTGTGTGATTTTGCATCTAATCCTATTTTTGTGATAATAGGAAATGAACACTCGAACAAATGTGGCACGAAGGCTTGAAGAAGAGATCGCCATTGCTGGAGCTCCCCCCACTGTGATCAAGTTCCTCCTCTTGAAGAAGATACTAATGGTAAAAAAGCTCCTGTCAATCCTCCACCCTTTACTGATGGTGACATAAGGGCTGCCGTTATCCAATCGGACCAAGCCGTTTTAACAAAAGCCCAAGCTAACTGGGAGGTTGTATGCCATCCAAATCAACAAATCGCTACCATGGTCTCTTGTCTAAGGGACTTCACTAGGATGAACCCTCCTACTTTCGACAGGTCTAAGGTTGAAGAAGACCTCGAAGAGTTCATTAATAAATTCTTCAAGATACTATTGGATATGGCATTATCCACTAGTGAGAAGGTCGAGTTACCCACATATTAACTCAAGGATGCGGCTCAATCATGGTATTTCCAATGAAGGGATAATAGGCCATTAAAAGGTGGTACGGTGACTTGGAAGACCTTCAAGAAGGCATTTCTTGATTGGTTGTTTTCTAAGGAGATTAGGGAAGCTAAAGTTTTGGAGTTCATATACCTTTGACAAGGAGGTATGAGTGTTCATGAATACTCATTGGAATTCACTAAATTGTCAAAATATTATCCTTCTTTGGTTTTCGATCCTAGAGATGAAATGACTCACTTTGTGATGGGTGTGTCAGATGATTTGCAGTCGGACTGTCATTCCGCTATGCTAGTTGACAACATTCACATTACTCATCTTATGGTGCATGCCAAACGTGTTGACGAGGCAAGGTCTAAGAGGAAGAATAGAGAAGCTAAGAGGGCAAGATCTTTTGTTAAAGGTTTTCAAAGAATAGGATTGAAATATAACACAATCCTAGATAAGTGAAGAGAATTTCCAATAAAGTTCCTTCCAAGATCCCTAAATCTAGTGGTTATAGGGTTTCTAACCCTAATCCTAAGAAGGGAAAAGTTACTACTACTCCAACCGAGAAGAAAACTTGTGGAGAGTGTGGCAAGAAACACTATTGTAATTGCCTTAAGGGGATGGACAATTGTTTTGGTTATGGTAAAAGTTGGCACAAGGTTAGGTATTGACCAAATGTGAGGGGTCAATATAGTGGTAGTGGTCAAGCTCAAGCAAGTTGTTCAAATAAGGCTCCAAAAAAGAGCCACTTCTATGTTCTCCGCTCTAGGGGTGAGCAAGAAACTTTTCCCGATGTGGTGACCAATATGTTGAAAGTATTCTCTATTGATGTATATACCTTACTTGATCTCGGTGATAACTTTTCATTTGTTACCCCTCTAGTATCCAAAAAGTTTGACATTTTTCCCGCTATTTTGCATGAACCTTTTATAATGTCTACTCCGGTGGGTGATTCGGTTTTTTCAATAAGGTTGCATAGACATAATCCTATAATGTTGCCAATAGAGTTTCTTATGTTGAAGTAGTAGAACTTAATAAGCTTGATTTTGACAATATATTAGGTATGGATTGGTCACATTCTTTGTTTGCCTCTATTGATTGTAGGACATGAGTGGTGAACTTTAATTTTCCGAATGAACCTGTGGTTGAGTGGAAGGAGAGAAATTCTATTCCTAGAGGTCATATTATCTTATTTCTAAAATCATGGAAAATGATCTCTAAAGGTTGTCTTTAACATATTGTAAGAGTCCAATATCTAGACTCTGATATTCCTCCCTTAGAGTCGGTCCGCGTTGTAAGTGAATTAGCGGAGGTGTTTCCTAATGACCTTCCCGATATTCCTCCCGAACTAGAAGTTGATTTTGGTATTCACTTTTGATTTTCGTATTCAATTATTAATGGAAACAAATCCCATTTTAATCCCTCTTATTTGATGGATCCGACCGAATTGAATGAGGTGAAGGCTCTAGTCAAGGATTTACTAGATAAGGTTTTATTCAATTTAGTATTTCTCCATGGGGTGCTATGGTTTTGTTTTTGAAGAAGTAGGATGGGTCCTTGAGAATATTTATTGATAATTGCCGACTCCATAAAGTCACAATCAAGAATAAGTATCCTCTCCCTCGAATTGGCGACTTGTTTTATCAACTCCAAAGGGAAAGTTAATTTTTTAAGATTGACTTGAGATCAGGGTATCACAAACTTATGGTAACAGGTGAGGATATACAAATAACGACATTTCTTACTAGATATGGTAACTATGATTTCTTAGGAATTGCCTCTGGTCTCACAAATGCCCTAGAGGCGTTTAAGGATTTGATGAATAGGGTGTTTCGAAGTTACCTAGATTTCTTTTTCAATTTATTCATTGAATACAATTTGGTATATTCGAAAAATGAGGGTGATCACATGAACCATTTGAGATTAGTTTTGCAAATACTTAAAGAAAATCAATTATTTACCAAGTATAGCAAATGTGAGTTTTTGTTGAGGTCGATGACATTTCTTGGTCATATGATCTGTAGTGATGGAGTTAAGGTTAATCCAAGGAAAATGGAGGGGATGAAAAATTGTTATAGACCATCGAATCCAACCAACCTTAGGAGTTTCTTAGTTTTAGCGTGTTATTATTGGAGGTTTGTGCATGGTTTTGTGTCCATTTCATATCCCTTGACTACTTTGACCCAAATCTGTAATAAATTTAAGTGATTGGAGGCATGTGAGAGAAGTTTTCAAATGTTCCATTTCTGACTTTACCTGAGGGCACAAAGGGCTTTGTTGTGTATTGTGATGCATCCGGAGTGGGTTTAGGGTGTGTGCTTATGCAACTAAAGAAGGTGATATCCACACATGCATGGAGATTTTATCTTTTAGAGGTTCCAGAATCTATGAAAGCACATCTAACGCTATTCTTCTACGATACTCAAGGTTGATTAGAGAAATTATCCAACTCATGACCTTGAATTAACGGTCGTAATATGTGCTTTGAAAAATGGAGGCATTAGTTGTATAGTGTCCTTGGTTACATATATACCAACAATAAGAGTCTCCAGTGTTTGTTTACCCATGAGGAGTTTAATCTTCGGCTAAGAAGCTAGTTAGAGTTGTTGAAAGATTACGTCATGAGTGTCCTCTATCACCCGGCAAGGACAATATGGTTGCGGATGCTCTAAGTCGTATGACTATGGGTAGTGTGCCTCATATAGACGAAACCAAAAAATACCTAGTGAAGGAATTTCATAGGTTGCCTATGTTGTGTGTGAGCTTTGAAGATTCTCCGAGCGGTGGTTTCATGGTCCATCAGAACTGTGAGTAATCATTGGTAGTTGAGGTGAAGCCCAAACAACACCTTGACAAATCAATAATGGAGCTGAAGGAATATTTCCTTGGCAATCTTAATGAGGCATTCTTTTTAAAGGGGATGGCATTTTGAGGTACCAAGGAAGATTGTGTGTTTCCAAAGTAGATGAGTTGAGGAACCAGATCTTTAAGGTAGCCCATGGGTCCCGCTACTCCATTCAACCTTGTTCAAAAAAATGTAACCTCACCTTATAGAAGTACTTTGGTGGGAAGGTTTGAAGAAGTACATAACATAGTTTGTGTGTATGTGTCCAAAGTGCCAACAAGTAAAAGTCGAACATCAAAAGTCAGGTGGCTTAATACAAGAAACCCAAAATACTACTTGGATGTGGGAAGACATTCATATGGATTTTGTAGTGGGCTTACCTCGTACTCAAAGGAAATATGACTCCATATGGGTGGTAGTGGATAGGTTGACCAAGTTTACTCACTTTATTCCCGTCAAGTCTACTTACTCGGCAGAAGATGATGCTAGGAAATTCATAGCTGAGACTGTGTATCATTATGGTATTCTGTTATCCATCATATTGAATAAGCGTGCACAATCACATCTATGTTTTTTAGGTCATCCAAAAAAGGTTTGGTTATTAAGGTAAATCTAAGTACCGCTTTTCATCCCCAACCGGATGTTCAAGCAGAGCATACTATTTAAACCCTTGAGGATATTCTTAGGGCTTGTCTTATTGATTTCAAGGAAGTTTGCTTATAATAATAGTTTTCATTCATCCATCATTATATCGTAAGGAACCGGTGGGTGAGCCTTTTGTTCTTGGTTCCGATTTGATTTCTAAGACTTTGGAAAAAGTCCATATTATAAGGAATCTGTTGCAGACGGCCTATATTTGGCAAAAGTCTTATGCCGATCATAGGAAAAGGGATTTGGAGTTTCAAGAAGGTGATAATGTGTATTTGAAAATATCACCTGAGAAAGGGGTGGTTAGATTTGCAATAAAGGAAAAGTGAGCCCTCATTTTGTGGGTTAATTTTACATGTTTCAAAGGGTTGGTAAGGTTGTCCATAAATTGAACTTCCTAGTGAATTGGCTTAAGTTCATCCAGTTTTCCATGTTTCCATGCTTAAGAAGTGCATCAACGATCTCGAGTCCATTCTTCATATTGAGGTTTTGTTGTGAAGGATAACTTCTCTTATGATTAAGTTACGGTTCAAATTCTTGATAGGAAAGTGAAGGAGTTAAGGAATAAAGAGGTTGCTTCTGTAATGGAGTTATGGAAGAATCACCTAGTTGAGGGTGCAACATGGGAGGCCGAGCTTGACATGAACTGTCCTTACGCTCATCTATTTGATGACGAAGGTTAGTACTTCTTACTTATAATGAAAATAATGACAAAAATGAAGTTTCTTTGATATTTTGTAAATTTTTCAAAATAGGCACTTTTTAATAGCTTTACAGTGACTTACAGTGAAGTTGTGCATTTGAACTTGGAATTTTTCTCTTTGTCTTGTTTTGAGATATATCGTGCATTTTTATATGGTGAGTCTTTATGGAATAGTATATGGTATGTTGATAAGTTTAATTTTGATATAATTGACTCATAAATAATATGTTGAGCTCTTATTGTTGTGAGAATGATATTGCTCATAATGTAATATTGAAGTTTATGTGTTGTAATTGAAGTTTTTAATTGCCTTGTGTAAAGGAAACGGTTGACGTTGTTATGTATTGTTGTTGGTTGGGCTGCTAGTCTTGAGTCTATTCGTTCCTTATAAAGATTTTTATTGTTATTTGGGGACGAATGTTCCTAAGGGGGGAATAATGTAACACTTTGAAAATCCATGACGTGTTCTAGATCCTAACATAAGTGTCATAAGGTCTAGACACTTTATTAAGGTCCGTTATAATGTTTATAAGTGATGTAGGAAGTCTAGGAACCAAAACGTCCAAAACGTCCTTGACGTTTGGAAACTATTTCAAGAAGGTTCTACTGTGCCTTAGACAATTTGACTAGAGTTTAGGACTCATAAATAAATAAAAATATGTGGAAGGGTGTCTAACATGTGTTTGAGTAGATTCATGGTCGAAAGGTCTGGGTACGAATCCCCAAGGACAAACCAAGGGCCCTTGAGGAGGACCCTTGTAAGTGGAGTCAAACACTGCCTGCGCAGTATGCACCCAGAAGAGGAAATCCACGATTCGTGTGTGGATCGACAGGGCGTTCTTGACAACTGTCGACCAACACTTTGAAAAATGGTTGGATCCCTCGCCTGAAAAAGTCTCTGATCAAAACCACGAGTCTGCAACACGACGGGACGGTCTGCCGTCGATTGAGCCACGACGCATCGACATGGTTCCGTTTTTAAGTCTCTCTTAATTAAGTTATTTAGGTATTAACGGAAGTCTAATTAACTTAATTATCCCCCATACAAAGACCCCAACCCCCTTAGTATAATTACAACTCTCAAAATAAAACTCTCTTCCTTCTATCTTTTTTCTCTCTCTATTGGAAGACAACACTGAAGACAAGCTATGGGAAGGGTTTGGAGGATTAAAATATACAATTTAACCATCAATTCTTCATCAAACGTTTACGTATGGGATATAATTCACCTTTGAGAACTCTTTCCTCAAAGGGTTTTTTCAATGTATTTTCAAAAGTTAAGTTTTCATGTGGGTCTTTCCCAATCTCGAAAATTAGGTTATGAATTGGATTTTTTAAGATTTATTTTGAATATTATGAGTATATTAGCATTTTTTCTAAATTAATTATGATATATGTTTATGATTTGGTCTAGTTTGTAGAAGATGACCCTTAACCCTTAACCTTAGTTTTGATTTTAATATGAATTAGTTTGTAATTTGTTAAATTTACTTTGTTATTGGTTGAACTACTATTATATGACTTTTTTACATTAATAATTATCAAATTAGGTTAATTTTTAGTCTTTCGTGCTAGTTCATGAGAAGATGATCTAGGATAACAAGTATGTTGTGAATTGACCTAAGTATCTTGTCTTAAAGTAAGATATAGTATAGAATTTTGATGTAGTAATTCTTCTAGCCGTGTTATGATGTTGATTATTGTCTTATGATGTTGTATACCAAAATTTTTTGAATTGAGGGCTTATGGTAAGACCTTAATGATGAAATATGAAGGAGACTTGGTAAGTCTTATGATCTCTATTCTTTGCTTCAAATTGTGGGTAATTGTGATTGATTCATGATATTGTATTCAAGTGTGACTTTTATTAGGATTGATAGTATTGTATGCTTTTGAATTTAAATGTCATGATTATGGTTATGAAATATTTGTTTAAGATGTTAATGTTATAAAGAGGGTGAATTATTTAACAATGTGCCTTATTATGATATGAAAATGTTGATGTGCCAACCTCACTTATATCAATTGTAATGAAAGAAGTATTCTCATACAATTTTTATTTGGATATTGATGATGACCTAAACTATGCTATGATTGATATAAAATCTTAAAGACATTTCAAAAAGGGATTCTAGCTTAGCACCGACTGAACTAGAATGAGGAGTGTACCTTCCCACACAAGGAATGTAAGATCATTAAATTACACATTTTATTGTAGGCTACAATGCATGTAGCATAAAAAGGGTCCCAACTACATTTCGTGGTTCTTCAACTATGTTGCCCCCCATAGGAATATGTGTTAGTGGATGCACGTAGTTTCTATGTTTAATATTTTGGTACTACCTTTGCAAGTAATTTGCCTTCATCCGATGTAGGGTTTTATGACATTGGATTCCACATTAGCTCATGTGGTCTATGTCGGTTAGGGCAAGATGTTTCGAGTAGGTTAAATAAATTAAAGGATTTAACTATAACTATGATAACTTAAGGGGTCTAGCTTAGTCTTGGAAACGTCCGGGAAAAAACTCCACAAGGACGAACCAAAGGGTCCTTAGGAGGACTCATCCTTGGTCCAACAAGCTGCCCACGGCAGCAGCATTTATTCCTTGGTGAAATAGGTCCACGTCGCGGACTTGGTCCTCTATAGGTAAGAAATCTTGTCCGCGTCACAGAAATAACTAATACTAAACTACCCCGGAAGTTATTTTCAAAAATATCATGCGGGAACAAGTCCGCGACGTTGAATATTTCGTAAATAGAATTTGAGTTTCACATGTCTAAAAGTCCAAAATAAGTGTGGGGGTGTTTTGGAAGTATTGGGAGACAATTATGAATAGTTTTTAAGACTTATTTAACCCTTTTCTCAAGTCATAACCCGAACACCCAATAAGAAAATAAAAATCCCAGAACTCTTTTCTTCTCTAAATTCTCTCAAACTTCCACTGGAGGGAAAACTCAAGTTCAAGCTAGGTGATGGGTGTTCATGGTTTATTCTCAAATTTCTTATGGGTCTTCAATAAATAAGTTATGGTGATCCTTCATACATAGTTATCCTTTCATTAAGGAGTCAATCAAGGATTTTCAAATGTGATTCAAATACAAAAATTCTCAATTTTCAATCAAGTCGTGGGTTCATTGTCCAATTTACCTCAAAAGCATTATGATGATGAATTTATGATTAATAAATGATTTAAATATTAATTTAAATCCAATTCCATGAAAAACCCATGATCTCCCTAATTTCTCAAATTGGCCTATAATGTGGGATTTGTGATGTTTACTCTTTGTTGATTGAATTATGTTTCAATTATGTTGAATTGCCTATAACTAATGTTATTCATGTGAATTAAATATGAATATTTGATGATTTTAATGATGATCAAGGTTTAGTGATTGTTTAAATTGATCTATATTCCTCTACTTTCTATATATTTGATGAACTAGTGTACCTAACATGATCTTGAAATCGCGATGTTTGTGTATTGGTATCTATAGCTACTGTTTTATACATGTATTATGTAGAATTATGTCAATTTATTAATGATGATTAATGTTGGGACGAATTGTAAGTTGGAATATTCTTTCTTCAGCAGCTTCACTACGATGAAACCAAAGGACCGTCACAGGCTCGATGGACCATCACAAGCTCTGTAAGTGGTAACTTTTCTGCATTTCTTGTTCAAAAACATCCGCGTTCATCATTAGACATATTTCCTGTAAATAAAGAGAAACTCACATAAAAATCAATACAAAAAGGCTTTTGGACACACACTTAACTTAAGGAAAAAGCATTAAAACTATCGTGAAACAGTGGTATATCATCACCCTCAACTTAAATTCGTTGTTTGTCCTAAAGCGACACACTATGACTCACTACAAAATCTTTGTACAATAGTATCCATGTTTTAGATTTCACAATCATTTGAATATCAATCATGATATATCTCATCATGTTTATGAATGTTTTCACTATTATGATTGAATAATGTGGAATCAGACCATGACACAGCCTCACCACGCACTGACACCTATCTTCTTCAATTTCTCACCATGGTGCTAATATTTTCGGTATTGCAACTAATGTCCTCACATAAAAATATCATCCTCATTTTTCACACAATGATTTCACTTTGAGTATAAGGATTTCTTTTCAACACTCACTCTTAGAACAAATTCACAGCTCAAATATGCATATTGCATTGGCTTGCCTTTATTTTCACTGCTTTAAGTTCGCCATACAACTCTTAGGATCACCATAGGACTTTCTTAGCTTGTACATAGGATCAGGGTTAGGTAGGGTATATTTAGGTATACTTTAGTGAATTTTTTCCCTCCTTGACATATCGGCTAAATATACCACTTTTTATCATTTTATTTCACCCATTTTCTCATATTCTTTCACCTTGATATTTTCCATTCTTTCTTAATTTGTGTAAGTGACTCTCTTCTTTTCTTGATTGTATTTTTTCTTTCAACTGTTTTTTTTAAAGTGACTTTACTTTTGTTCTTTCTCTCTTTTTGTTCTTTCAACCCCACTTTCCAGAGTATTCCTCATAATAGACACCCTCAACTCATGGCTTTGCCATGTGTCAAAGTACACAATACCCAAAGTTTAGTCATGGCAATGAAAAGGTTCTTTACTGCATTAGCCACCCTCAGCTTATGCTTTTGGCATAAGTTGAGGTGCACATGTCAAAGGAGGGACCAAGACCAACACATTATTTCAAGAAAAGATCAATTGGGGTGAAAAAGAAAGGTTTAGTTTAAGCTCAAATCATTTGGATCAAAGAGGGATTAATTTCATTCGTTTTTTTATTTAGGCTAAAAATTGGCTATATTGAACAAGGTCCTATGATCCTTTCCTAATTGTCTATTACAACTTACTTTTAGCAGGACTCACCAGGAAAGTTCTAGCTTAGTTCAAATAGTGGACTATTCAAATCTTCCTCACGCTCACTTGACATCTCATTACTCTACCAGATTATCAGACACCTAGTTCGAATTTTAGACTCAGGGTCATGCAGTTGTGTATCTTTATGTCACGCTTAGAGCCACATATATATCAATTAATATGCCTAGTCATGCATCTTTTCATTGAATCAGAATATCATTTTTGTTTTAGCCATCATGCTTCAAAGTTATACTATGTACACTAGAGATAGACATGCGGGTTCAACAATAAAAATAATTAGTCTCGTGGGGAAAAAGAACACAAGCAAAAAACCTTTAAAGAGGATAGTTAATTGGGCTACTCACACTTCACCCTAGCACTCACTTTCCATTTACCCAACCCCAACAAAAAGATATTCAGTTGTCCCCAATGCATAAAAAAATGAGATACGAGAGTGGTAGGTGAAGCAAACCTGGGGCGCAAAGTGCCGACGATTAGAAAGCTAGTGGGTCCTGTTCCCCAGAACCCACTACCTCTGTAGTCTGGACACCCTCAGTAGTGTCCTCATCATAAAAATCACTATAAGTAGTGTTCCCGCGGTCTCCACAACTCTAGAGCTAGATGCCCTAACAGCTGACTCTATAGCCCTGATCGTACGCGCCTCTTCATCAGCAAGTGAGGCTATCCTCGTATCCTCTATCTCAATATGATCTTCTTACGTGCTCTAGCTTCATCCTCCTTTCGACCCTTTTGCCTTTTGGCATAATCTCGAGGAGGAGGTGGTGGAATCTCAGAAGTGACGAATAAGGTCGCCATCACTGTGTCCTCCGCAGGCTCTGCAAAAGGGGCCTCAGACATAGGCACCCTAGCCTCTACGATCATATGAATGTCCGCTCGCAGACTCTCATCCACAGTATGAAGGATCAACACGTCCACCTGAGGGGCTAGCCGGGCTAGCACCTGCAACTAAAAAGAGTACAAGCACTAATAAACCTCAGCGATCTTCCTCTCTGTGTGCTGGACCATTTTACGGTCCAAGCGCTCTTCTGCCTCAGTAATAGGCCTCTACATCCATGACTGTATGTGATGCATAAGTGAAGCCATCTATGACTCTAGTTTCTGGATCCTAGCAAGCGGTACCTGAGCGCAAAAAGGGGATGAGCGAGAGGAGCTAGAGGCAGTACTACTACCCATGAAGACTCGACCAGCGTAGTTTCACTGGTTTCAGAAGAACCCTGCATAGCCGTTCGAGCATGTGCTACCATATAGGCCAGAGTTTCACCAAGTGAGGGAACTCTGGATGGAGCCCTCTGCGTGGAGCCAATTTAATTATTTCATCTCTGATAAGCGCGATGTCAACATTGCCCAACAAAGTCTTGAGCTGATCAATGTTCTAGATTGGAACACCTGCGAACCTGCATAAAGAAAATATCATGCACGGAAATGGGTAAGTAGTTGTGACTTTGAAATCCCTCTCGTTCATGACCGCCTGTAGAAGCCAAGTGAAGTCTACCTCAAACCCGGCTATCATCGCCGCCATCAGAACTACGCGATCCCATGTGACAATATTATCAGCAGACGGGGGGGGGGGGGGGGGGGAAGAAGTGGGGGACAATCAACCATAAGAACTTAGGTGTGAATGTCAAGTTAGAATTCTTGATGGTTCCCTTCGGCTCTGTCACCCAATCGACACTCTCTCCGTTAATAGACAAGTGCAGGTCCATCCTCCTCTTTGTGTTCTCTCTCAGTGATGGCTCATGCAAGAATTGGCTATTTCTTACAATTTGCCACCAGTATTCAAACTCAGCGGTTAGAGGGGTCCTGTTGGCATAAACATCCTCGCAGTACACATACTGGCGGATTGCTGACAGTGAGATATTAACTTCTATGCCGCGTACTCGGACATGCTTAAGTGGGGCCTATCTGGCGGGGGCAGCCCGCCTATCTATCTATGATGGGAGAGTAGCTACATAAGAGGAATAACACTCTTGGACAATCTCCTCACTGTAGCAGCGAAAAGCAGGAGCTGTCCACTCTAGCCGGTGTCTAGTGAAGAGATTGTGGATCTCTAGCATGGTGGGGAGACTTCCCGTAAGGACCCACCTCTCTAGTTTAAGGGTCTCTGTCATGAAGCCTTTAACATTCAGAAACTTGGCTTCTTAATACCCTGTATATTACCCGTCGATACACAACCAGTTGGGCTGGTCGGCAATCGGGGTTAGGGCACGAGTCGATGAGCCTTGAGTGGAATAAGAACTATTAGCCTCATCAGACGAGGTAGACTGTGCAACTGTGGCGGGTGCAGGGAGTTCTGCGGACCCAGAGATTTCCTCCAACCACAAAACTCATAAGGAACCAGACGCTCCTTCTTCATGTGTAGCTGACCGAGAAGGTGTGCCGGTCAGTGTGCACTCCTCGTCAGACTGGGAGGCGGTGACTATGTCGGATGCAACCTTTTTGAGCGTAGCTTTGGTTGCCCGTGCAGCTCGTGATGGAGTGGCAGTGCCTGGGGCACGTACTCGAGATCATGCTCATCATCAGAGCCTATGACCAGGCAGGCAGACGGGGCGACAGACACTGAACGCCCACATGCTTAAACTCGATTTTGTTTTGGTGCCATTTAAGATAGTACATGAGAACAAGATGTGCAATTTTTGAAAAATCTTTGATGAATCTCCGGTAAAAACCTGCATTCCAATGAAAGCTCCTCACACCTATTACAGAGATAGGTGGGGAAAGTCTCTCGATTATCTCGACTTTAGCTCGATCAACAGCTATGCCTTTTCTGAAATGGGATTACCCAAAACAATACCTTCTTTCACCATGAAGTGGCGTTTTTCCCAATTTAGTACTAAATTTTAGTCTTCACATCTCTTAAAGACCTCAGATAAATTTGTCAAACATTGCTCGAATGATTCACCAACCAGAGAAATATCATCCATAAAAACATCTATAGTATCTTCCACCAAGTTAAATAATATCGACATCATACATCTATGAAATGTGGTAGGGGCATTGCACAACCCAAATGACATCCTTCTAAACGCAAAGGACTCATATTGACAAGTAAAGGTGGTTTTCTCGTGATCTTCAGGTGCAATAGAAATCTGATTATACCCCGAATATCCATCAACAAAATAGTACCACCCTTTTTCCGGCAATATCTGATCCATGAATAGCATAAGGAAATGATCTTTTTCAGTCCATCAATTTAATTTACGGTAATCCATACAGACCCTCCATCCAATAATCGGTCTCATTGGAACAAGTGCATTCTTCTTATTGGGGACCATAGTCGTTCCGTCTTTCTTAGGTACACACTGAACAGGGCATACCCAACTTTTATCAGTCATCGGATAAATTACTCCAGCATCCAACCACTTAATGATTTCCTTCTTCACGACCTCTTGAATATGTGGATTTAAGCGTCTCTACTACTCAATACTTGTCTTATGATCGGGCATGAGTTGAATTTTATGAGAACAAATGCCAGGGGGGATCCCAATAATGTCTACAATAGTCCACCCAAAATCTCTTCTGAACCTTTTTAGCACTTTCACCAAACTCTCAACTTGTTGTTCATTAAGATTGTATGTAATGATTGCCGGAAAAGTATCTTCATTTCCTATGAATCCATACCTGAGATGTGGTGGTAGAGCTTTTAGTTCGAACTTTGGAGCCTCCTCTTTAGATGGTTTCGAGGGTGGAGACTCAAGATTATTCATGTCTAACTAATATCTCTTCGGTTTAAACCAAACATCACCTCGAGCAAGATCAACGACTACAGACTCATATTCTTCAATGCAATAATTATCAAAACTCATTATCACTACTGCTGTTGAAAGAGTCTTTATCTACCCATAATCATATATACCCGTTGAACACCATCCAGACTTTGCTAATCAATGTAAGTTCTTAAAGCCGAATCAAAACTCAACTTTGAATCACGGAGCGGAATTTATCTTCAGTGATGTAACTCGAGAAGCCGTAACATCGAAGAAATAAGAGTAACTATCGCTTGAGCTAGCTCATCGTCCAGTTAAATACTAAACTACGAGACTCAAGTCTGCTACATCAGTCTATAAGGATTTAATTCGGCCGAGCGACGTCGGGGCTAAACTAAGTCCTTCCGACTTTGAATCATGCTTTTGTAAGGAAAACCCTAGTCAAACCTAAACTAAGGCCCAACATACTTCTGATAACCAGTATTCAAACATACAAGTAATCCATATGGCAAAGAAGGTCAATTAATAGCAATAAACATGCTCACAATTACCCGATGATTCTTAGAAAAAGGCCAAAAATATGATTTTTTACACCTATGCATGATCCAATAACTACCCAACCCAAATCCCAACTAATCAACATGCATTCACATGTTCGAGTTCAATCTAAGAAGAGAAACCGTAGCCTACCTAAATGCAGATCACGCGCGCTCCAAAATTCACTTCGCTTGATCTTTTACTTTCTTAAAGGCCACTAAACATTGATACACTATCATAAATAGAGTCACAACGTTATTACGGTCATTTAAACACTAAAATCGCAAGAAACGGAGACGGGTCAATTTCACGGTCAAAATTGAAAAAGTGGGATCCGCGTTGAGAAATCCAGAATTAACCCAAAATAAAAGTTCTAAATAACTCTTGGAACTTGTGTACCAAAATGGAACACAATTCAGGACTCAAGATAGTCCCAACATGAACATGCAACAAAAAAACCCAAAATCTAACCTAAAAATCAACAACAATGGCAGCAGCTACTTACAAGATTTTACTAAAAATGAAGGAACAACAACAAAAACCAATCACACCACGACGATCCTCATGAAAAACCCAACAATATAGGCTCTTGAATCACTAGATTTGGACATAAAATGGCAAAGAAATCACCTTCTAAAATTTCCCAAAAATTGAGCTCTAAAATGAGCTATAAGAGCAGTTAAAACACAAAATTTACCTCAAATCGGTTCCCCAAATCAGATTCCAAGATCACCAATGCGTTGCCCTTAAAAAATCTCACAACTTAGCCTTTTGAATTGCCCAATTTGGAGTTGTATAGCTCAATATATAGAAATTTCAAAGTAAGACACAAAGGCTGAAAATTGGGTTTTTATAAGGACGAACCTAGTCGTTAATAAACCCAAAAATCTGGTCGTTAAAACGCCAATTTCTGGTCGTTAAAGGGCTGCACCAGATTTCAGCTTTGCCTACTTTCTATAAAGTCTCCGACGGGTTCTTGAAATTCGTTCGAAACCTGATAAAAATAAAACAGATATGCTACCCTACAAAAGTCGACATTACGGACTCAAAGGCGCAGTCGAAATTTTCATCAGAGGTCATCACGATAAAATGTGGGTCCCACATCCATTAGCCATTTTAAGTCAAAAATCACAAAAGGGCTTGGAAAAATATCAAAAACCGCAAAACCCGAAAGAAGGGTTAGACTAGACCAAACTCGACATTCCGGAGCTAACCGCGCTGACGGAATTTTCATCCGAGCGCATTTACTCAGAATATTGACAAAAGTCAAACTTAGCCTTTAAACTTAAAGTTAAAACGCCTAATCACACCAACTCACACTGAAAACTTTGGGAGTCATGTCGACAATGCTACTAAACTAAAATAAACCTTTCGGAACTGATGGAATCGTCAGAATTAGATTCTGATGTCATCTTCTTGAACTTTTGATCGAAAATGATCGTTCAAGGTTCATAAGCTCCAAAAATACTAAAGCTCACACAATAACCAAACGAATGACAAGGTGACCGATCTATCAGTCACAGCAAGTCATAAATTACTTCGAATCGCTAAAGGAATGATCTAAACGATGCACAGAAGATAAAACACTATAAATGAAAAGAAGGGTCATTACAATATCCACTACTAAAAAAAACTTTCGTCCGCGAAAGTAAGGGTCAAGAAGTACCTGAAGGCTACAACCAAGCCGCGAAACTGCTCTCGCATCTCCTGCTCGGTCTCCCAGGTAGCCTCCTCGACTGAACGATGGCCTTGGAGTAAGCAACCATGCGAGGATTATACCTTGAGAGTTCGTTAAACTTGAGTCCATACTCTTGGACCATTATATTTCTCTGCCTTATGTTACTGAATTCTTGAGCCTTGGCTTCTCTGAACTCTATTGGTAAAACCTTTTTCGAAAGGCCTCACTAAAGAAATCAAAAGTAACACGAGTTGCACGAGTACCCCTATTTTTCTTCTACTAAGTGCACCCGATATGATCAACATGCTTCAACTGGTATGATGCAAATTCAACCCCATCATTTCCAGTGAGTTCCATTACCCAAAAGATCTTCTTGATCTCATTAAAGAAATTATGAGGATTCTCGTGACTTTGTGATCCTAAGAACTCAGGCGGATTCATCGTAACAAAGTCACGGACCCTTGCTGCTGCTGATCAACCATTTGCATTCACAGGAACATGAACCCCATTGTTCTGGTTTGTCATACTTTAAGCCAATATTTGAATGGCGTTCCTGAACTTAGCATTAGAGATTTCCTGATCTGGGACTGAATAGCTGCGTTTGGATTCCTACCATTCGTATTCCTAGCGTTAGCTCTATGAGGTGGCATAATCTAAAACGTAGAATGTTAAGTAAGAGTGGAACAAGATCATACCTTATTCATGATAAGAGTAATAAGAAAGTGATGTTTTCCTCACTTTGTATCCTCCCTCGTATAAGATGTATGGTTACACCAATGAAAAAGACTCTAAATAGTGCGGCTTTTTGGACATCGTTGGAGTCTTGAACCTAGTTCTCTGATACCATGTATTCTCACGCCCCGAGCTACACCTGAGACGCGGATGCTGAACCTAGGACAACAAGTGATCCCAAGATAACCCTGCTGGCATGATCATGAGCATACTTAAGATAATAAACTCAATGTGGAATCTAAATCATAATTTAAATTGAAATGATGGGGAATAATCATATTATATAACTGAGATAAATGAATTACTGATGAGTTTAATACAATTAAACTATTAACTCAATACTAAGCAGAAAATAACTATGTTTGAACTATGCCTCTAACAAACTAAAAATACTAAGACAAGCCCCAGCTAATTCTAGCAAAAACTAAAACTAAATGACTAAAAGACTCAAATGAACTCATGACTATTATCCTCGAAGAATGAGGACTCACACCTGAATCTACTGAAGTTGAGATCAGAATCAATCTAAGGTTGATCTGTTTACTGATAACCTATACCTACATCACGAGAAGATGTAGCGCATGTATGCGTCATTACATGAAGGTACTAAGCATTTTGGATCGGCTAAACCTTAAACAAAACATAACTGAACTATCAAAAAACAAGTATGATAGTCTGAACATGATATACTGATTTTTGAGCTAACGATATGCAATGACCGAATTTGTAACATGTTTGAACTTAATACTGAATATACCGATAAATTGTCGATGCAATAGTGTCTAACTCTACTATGGGAGCTACTAATAACCGATAATAGAACCACATAAGCTAAATGTGTAAAACAATGTATACGCTCCATCGATAGGACCCAATATATCCTTCGAGAGGCATAAAGGCATGCTGGCGTAATCACAAAAGTGATTTACCACAGAGGGGACTTACAACTTAGTTGTCTAGTAGTTTTGGGACTACTTTAGTACGCTGAACCCTAATCAATCACGATATTATGCTACTCACAATGTGTCACGACCCAAATCAGGGACGCGACTGGCACCCACATTTACCCTCCGATGTGAGCGAACCAACCCATCTAAACCTTAACATTTCAAGATATTTCAACAGAAAATAATGCGGAAGACTTAAACTCATTAATAAAGAAAAACAACTCAAAACTATTATTAATATTCCCAAAATCTGGAAGTCATCACCACAAGAACATCTATCTCAAACTACTAATCTAAGAATGTCTAAAAAGCTAAAACAATTAAAAACTAGTCCATGCCGGAAGTTCAAGGCATCAAGACTTGAAGAAGGAGACCCAGTCCAAGCTAGACGCATTAGCTCACCCTGAATTTCCGATGGAGTGAAGACGGCTTGATCTACTGCTGAGTCGAAGTTGACGGAACGTTTGCTGCATAACACAAATAACAAAAGGAAAACATAAAAGTAGGGGGTCAGTACAACCACACGTACTGAGTAGATATCATCGGTTAACTCAAAATAGGGAACAATATATATCAAATAATATTATAAATCAACTATAAACTCAACATGTAACAACAACAAGTATCATAATCGTCAATAACACCATCAAGTTCATTCATGAGGGCTCAAGCCTCATTACCATACTCATTTGGGAATTAAGTTCATTATGTTGAATATATTATCATCTTTCGAGATTTATTATTTTTCTTCCTCTTGTGTCGGTACGTGACACTCCGATCCCCTACCACTATGTGTCGGAACGTGACACTCCGATCCCCTATATGTGTCGGAACGTGACACTCCGATCCCCTATATGTGTCGGAACGTGACACTCCGATCCCCTATATGTGTCGGTACGTGACACTCCGATCCCCTATATCTACGTGTCGGTTCGTGACACCCGTCCCACTAATACTATGTGTCGGAACGTGACACTCCGATCCACTAATTCTATGTGTCGGAACGTGACACTCCGATCCACTAATCTCATTATATCCGTTCATCAAGCCTTCTCTAACCAAGGCATCATCAATCCCAATCACTTTAATTCATCAAACCTTCCTTTATACCAAGGCATTATCATTAATATCATAGATTAAAGTTTCTTTCAAGATTTGGGATTCAATGGTTTTCATCATGCTTGTATTATCAACATCACATAATCATATTCATACAAGCATACAATAAGCATATAGACAGGTTTACAATATCATCAACACATATTATTCACTATCAAGAGTTCACTACGAATATCGTAATACAAAACCATAACCTACCTCCACCGAAGAATTGGGATCAACAAGAAATTTCCCAAGCTTGCTATTCTTCTCTCTCTCGATCGATCTCTCCTTCTCTTTCTGTTCTTTCTCTTTTGTTTTATTCAAACCCTCTTTCCTTTACCCTAATTAACCATGTAATTAAGTGTGAAAAAGGACAATAAAACCCCACTAATTCACTTAAGGTTACCCCTTTTTACCCCTAAGTAATTAGACTTATTAATGTTACCCCTCAATCTTTATAATTAAGGAAAGAATAGTCAAAAACGACCCTTAAAACGTGTAGAGGAATCCTAGTTTGCCTGGGACTGCGCAACCTGTGACGGGCCGTCGTGGGTGCGACGGTCCGTCGCACAGGCCGTCGTGCCTCCCCAGTTCCCATCGTCGCCACGGACGCTGTGACGGCCCGTCACGACTGTGACGGTCCGTCCTGCACGTACGTCATGGCGGTCAGAAACTCGTTTCTCGAACCAAATTCTCAAACGTTGAAGTGTTTTGCAACGGAAACTTACGACGGTTCGTCGTGGATGTGACGGAACGTCCTGCAGGTCCGTCACAATTTACAGAGAGTCGATTTTCAGTACCCGATTTCAGAACTCTAAGTGTCATGGGACGAAGCCTCCATGACGGGCCGTCGTGACTACGACGGTCCGTCACTACTTCCGTCGTCCCAGCCAGTTTTTCCCAGAATTTCGTTCTGCTGTTCAAAACGACTAAACAGGTCGTTACAATAGATACCAATTTACCCATCGTTCGTCCCCGAACGATCAAAGGAAGAAAAACAGTGGCGAAAAGGAGTACCTGAATCTGTAAACAGATGTGGGTATTTTTCTTGCATATCTACCTCCTTCTCCCACGTAGCCTCTTCAACCGGTCGATTCTTCCATTGCACTTTGATGGATGCAATCTCTCTCGACCTCAGTTTGCGAACTTCTCTATCTAGTATAGCAACCGGTTCCTCTTCATAAGTCAAGTTCTCATCCAACAAAACTGAATCCCAACGGATAATGTAGTTTCCATCTCCGTGGTATCTCTTCAACATGGATACATGGAACACCGGATGTACTCCGGACAGCCCTGGGGGCAAGGCTAATTCATACGCCACCTCCCCTATTCTCTTAAGCACTTCAAATGGTCCAATATACCTTGGACTTAGCTTACCTCTTTTGCCAAACCGCATCACCCCTTTCATGGGCGAAACCTTCAACAAGACTTGTTCACCTTCCATGAACTCCAAGTCTCTAACCTTTCGGTCTGCATACTCCTTTTGTCTACTTTGCGCCGCTAAAAGCTATTCTTGAATAGCTTTCACCTTCTCCATAGAATCTCTCAATAGATCAGTTCCCCAAGGTCTAACCTCGAAGGCATCAAACCAACCAATGGGAGACCTACACCTCCTCCCATACAATGCTTCAAATGGAGCCATGTCGATGCTAGAGTGATAACTATTATTGTATGAAAACTCTGCCAAAGGTAAGAAACTATCCCAATGGCCACCAAACTCTATCACACATGCGCGAAGCATATCCTCCAAAACTTGAATCGTTCGCTCAGACTGACCATCTGTCTGAGGATGAAATGCAGTACTAAGGTCTAACCTAGTACCTAATTCAGCATGCAACGTTCTCCAAAACTTAGAAGTAAACTGCGTACCTCTATCTGATATAATGGAGAGTGGAACTCCATGCAGTCGAACGATTTCTGAGATGTAGATTTTAGCTAACTTCTCTGCATTGTAAGTCACCTTGACAGGAATGAAGTGAGCGGACTTAGTTAACCTATCAACAATCACCCAAATGGAGTCATACTTACCCAATGTCCTTGGAAGACCAACCACGAAGTCCATCGCGATTCTCTCCCACTTCCATTCAGGAATGGGCATCCTCTGAAGTGTTCCTCCGGGCCTCTGGTGTTCATACTTTACTTGTTGACAATTTGGACACTTGGCAACAAACTCGACAATATCTCGCTTCATTCTACTCCACCAGAAGTGTTGCTTTAGGTCGCGATACATCTTGGTTGCACCAGGATGTATAGAATATCCGGAACTATGGGCCTGTGTCAGAATAGTGGTGATCAAATCATCGATGCGGGGTACACATACTCTTCCCTTAATCCTCAAAACACCTTCCCCATCGATTATTGCTTCCTTAGCCTCTCCTTGCAACACTTTACCTCGAATTCGCCTTAGTTTCTCATCGTCAAACTGTTTCCCCTTAATCTGATCAAGAAAAGAGGATTTTGCCTCTACACAAGCTAACAGTCCTCCCTTCTCGTTTATTTCTAACCTCATAAGGTCATTAGCCAAAATCTGCACTTCTCTAGCCAATGGGCGTCTAGAAGCTTGCAAATGAGCTAGACTTCCCATGCTTCCGGCCTTTCTACTCAAGGCATCTGCCACAACATTCGCCTTCCCCGGATGATACAAGATAGTGATGTCGTAGTCCTTTAGTAGTTCCATCCATCTCCTCTGTCTCAAGTTCAAGTCCTTCTGAGTGAAGACATACTGTAGGCTACGATGGTCCGTATAGACTTCACACTTAACCCCATACAAATAGTGTCTCCATTGCTTTAGTGCAAATACTACCGCGGCCAACTCCAAATCATGGGTCGGATAGTTACGTTCATGCACCTTTAATTGCCTCGAAGCATAAGCAATCACATTCTTCTCTTGCATTAGCACTGCACCCAAACCCGAATAGGATGCATCACAATAGACAATAAAGTTTTTGCCCTCTACCGGCAAGGTAAGGATAGGTGCGGTAGTCAACAAAGTCTTAAGCTTCTGAAAGCTCTCCTCACACTCATCCGTCCATACAAATGGGACGTTCTGCTTAGTCAAGTTCGTCAATTGGGAAGCAATGGAAGAGAATCCCTTGACGAATCGGCGGTAGTAGCTAGCTAACCCCACAAAACTCCTTATTTCTGACACGTTTGTAGGTCTTACCCAATTCTTTACTGTCTCGATCTTAGATGGATCCACCATCACTCCATCCTTAAAACCACGTGCCCCAAGAAGGACACTGAATCTAGCCAAAACTCACACTTGGAGAATTTCGCATAAAGCTTTTTCTTTCTCAACAACTCTAACACCAATTTCAAATGCTCCTCATGTTCTTTCTTACTTTTGGAGTATATCAATATATCATCAATAAACACAATCACAAAGAGATCCAAATATGGTTGAAAATCCCGTTCATCAAGCTCATGAAGGCGGCGGGGGCATTCGTAAGACCAAAAGACATTACCACAAATTCATAATGCCCATACCTAGTTCGAAAAGCAGTCTTTGGAACATCCGTTGCTCGTATTTTCAGTTGGTGATAACCGGACCTCAAGTCAATTTTAGAGAAGACACAAGCACCTTGTAACTGATCGAACAAGTCATCAATGCGAGGAATGGGGTACTTGTTCTTAATAGTTACTTTGTTCAACTGTCGGTAATCTATGCACATTCGAAAACTCCCATCTTTCTTCTTCACAAACAAAACCGGAGCACCCCAAGGAGATGCACTTGGTCTAATGAAGCCTTTGCTCAACAACTCTTGAAGTTGAGCCTTTAATTCTCTTAACTCCGCAGGAGCCATTCTATACGGGGGTATAGAAATGGGGCGAGTACCGGGTTCCAAATCAATGCAGAAGTCTATATCCCTATCTGGTGGCATACCGGGAAGATCTGCAGGGAACACATCCAAAAACTCACAGACTACCGAAACTGACTCAACCGATGGTACTTGAGTAGTGTCATCCTTAAGATGTGCCAAGAAAGCTAGACAACCCTTACTAACCATCTTCTGAGCACGAATAAAGGAGATTATACGCACCGGATTGGAAGTGTAGTCACCCTCCCACACTAACGGATCTGCCCCAGGTTTGGCTAACGTCACTGTTTTAGCATTACAATCCAAAATCGCAAAGTTTGGAGAAAGCCAAGTCATACCCAGAATTACATCAAAGTCACCCATTTCTAAAATAACCAAATCTACATAAGTGTTGCTCCCCACAAAATTTACCAAACAAGACCTATACACTTTTTCGACTATCACAGACTCACCCACCGGAGTAGAAACACGAATAGGCATGTCAAGTAATTCACAATGTAAATTTAGACCATTAGCAAATGATGAAGTTACATAAGAAAACGTGGAGCCAGGGTCAAATAACACAGATGCCATGCAATCACAAACCAAAAGATTACCTGTGATAACAGCATCAGACGCCTCCGCTTCAGATCTCCCAGGGAAAGCGTAGCAATGAGCCCCATTATTTGTTTGTCCGTTGCCCCTACCATGTTGTGTAGTAGTGGCTCCATTTTGACCCTCTCCTCTGCCGTTTTGGTGACCACCATTACCTCGGCCACCACGCCCTCCAGAATAACGACCTCTACCATTACCACCTCTTCCTCTAGCCATTGGGGCTCTGTAACTCTGTTTTGGACAATTCCTCCTAATATGTCCAATCTCCCCACATCCATAGCACTCTCTGGAGTCAGGCATGGGTCTCTCGGAGTAGTGTTGACCGTTCTGAGGTGGACCCCCAACTACAGTCTGTAGTGAAGACTGTATTGGTCGATTTGAGTGACCTCCGGAGTTCTGTCCTCTAGAATAAGAACCATTATACTCACCTCCCCTTCGAAACCTTTTTGATGTAGACGTTGAGGTGAAGTCATCCGGTTTCACTCCTTCCACCTCTATCACAAAGTCTACCACCTCTTGGAAGGATGTTGCTGTTGCCGCTATCTGTAAGGCTGAAATCCGCAATTCTGACCTCAACCCTTTCACAAAACGGCGGATCCGTTCTTGTGGACTGAAACAAAGTTGCGTGGCATATCTGGATAGCGCGCGAAATTTAGCCTCATACGCGTTTACTGTCATCCTTCCCTGTTCAAGACTCAAGAACTCATCCCTCTTTCTATCTCTCAAAGTGCGGGGGATATACTTTTCCATGAACAAACTAGAGAATGATTCCTAAGTCATAGGTGGTGTCTCCGTTGGTTGACACTCAACATGTGAACGCCACCACATTTTGGCGTTACCTTGGAACTGATAACTCACGAACTCGACACCAAACCTCTCTACTATCCCCATCTTGTGTAGTAGCTCATGACAATCAACCAGAAAATCATAAGCATCTTCAGATTCTGCACCCTTGAAGACTGGAGGTTTCAGTTTCAAGAACTTACTAAAAAGTTCATGTTGATCGTTTGTCATAATAGGCCCAGTAGTCAGACGTGGAAATGTGCCTATTCCCAATGGTGCATCCATGCGAGGAGCCATAGTAGCCGCATGTCGTATCTCTGAAACCGGAGGTGTCGGTGCAGAAACCATTGGAGGTGCTTGACCCTGATCGGACAACCCGCTAAGATAAGCAAGTACTTGGTTGATCATCTCTGGGGTAGGTTGGGGTGGCATTTCCTCATTCTGCCCTTGTTCAGTTTCCCCTTCCTCACCCTCTCTAGCTACCTCCTCAGTCGGTGGAGGAGTCACCGCCCTAGTATTAGATGGGCTAGGGGCTCGTCCTCTCCCTCTAGAGGACGTCCTCCCACGACCTCTTCCACGGCCTCTTGCCGTTGTTCTTCCTCGAGCCACAGCCCCAGTGGCTGGCTCAGTAGTTTCCTGTCTTTCCGTTGTTGCTGCTGGTGCGGTCGTTGCTCTAGTTCTAACCATCTGCGAGATAGAATGAAGATGGTCAGATACCAATTTGTATCACCTAGATACCAATTGGACTCAAGTAATAGCACGAAAGAAAGAATGAAAGAATGGAATTTTCCTAAAGTCTTATAGCCTCTCAAAGAAAAGTAAAGGCGTCCCCCTACCGTTCTTTAAGACTCTACTAGACCTGTTCTTGTGTGATGAGACCAATGAACCTAATGCTCTGATACCAAGTCTGTCACGACCCAAATCAGGGACGCGACTGGCACCCACATTTACCCTCCGATGTGAGCGAACCAACCCATCTAAACCTTAACATTTCAAGATATTTCAACAGAAAATAATGCGGAAGACTTAAACTCATTAATAAAGAAAAACAACTCAAAACTATTATTAATATTCCCAAATCTGGAAGTCATCACCACAAGAACATCTATCTCAAACTACTAATCTAAGAATGTCTAAAAAGCTAAAAACAATTAAAAACTAGTCCATGCCGGAAGTTCAAGGCATCAAGACTTGAAGAAGGAGACCCAGTCCAAGCTAGACGCATTAGCTCACCCTGAATTTCCGATGGAGTGAAGACGGCTTGATCTACTGCTGAGTCGAAGTTGACGGAACGTTTGCTGCATAACACAAATAACAAAAGGAAAACATAAAAGTAGGGGGGTCAGTACAACCACACGTACTGAGTAGATATCATCGGTTAACTCAAAATAGGGAACAATATATATCAAATAATATTATAAATCAACTATAAACTCAACATGTAACAACAACAAGTATCATAATCGTCAATAACACCATCAAGTTCATTCATGAGGGCTCAAGCCTCATTACCATACTCATTTGGGAATTAAGTTCATTATGTTGAATATATTATCATCTTTCGAGATTTATTATTTTTCTTCCTCTTGTGTCGGTACGTGACACTCCGATCCCCTACCACTATGTGTCGGAACGTGACACTCCGATCCCCTATATGTGTCGGAACGTGACACTCCGATCCCCTATATGTGTCGGAACGTGACACTCCGATCCCCTATATGTGTCGGTACGTGACACTCCGATCCCCTATATCTACGTGTCGGTTCGTGACACCCGTCCCACTAATACTATGTGTCGGAACGTGACACTCCGATCCACTAATTCTATGTGTCGGAACGTGACACTCCGATCCACTAATCTCATTATATCCGTTCATCAAGCCTTCTCTAACCAAGGCATCATCAATCCCAATCACTTTAATTCATCAAACCTTCCTTTATACCAAGGCATTATCATTAATATCATAGATTAAAGTTTCTTTCAAGATTTGGGATTCAATGGTTTTCATCATGCTTGTATTATCAACATCACATAATCATATTCATACAAGCATACAATAAGCATATAGACAGGTTTACAATATCATCAACACATATTATTCACTATCAAGAGTTCACTACGAATATCGTAATACAAAACCATAACCTACCTCCACCGAAGAATTGGGATCAACAAGAAATTTCCCAAGCTTGCTATTCTTCTCTCTCTCGATCGATCTCTCCTTCTCTTTCTGTTCTTTCTCTTTTGTTTTATTCAAACCCTCTTTCCTTTACCCTAATTAACCATGTAATTAAGTGTGAAAAAGGACAATAAAACCCCACTAATTCACTTAAGGTTACCCCTTTTTACCCCTAAGTAATTAGACTTATTAATGTTACCCCTCAATCTTTATAATTAAGGAAAGAATAGTCAAAAACGACCCTTAAAACGTGTAGAGGAATCCTAGTTTGCCTGGGACTGCGCAACCTGTGACGGGCCGTCGTGGGTGCGACGATCCGTCGCACAGGCCGTCGTGCCTCCCCAGTTCCCATCGTCGCCACGGACGCTGTGACGGCCCGTCACGACTGTGACGGTCCGTCCTGCACGTCCGTCATGGCGGTCAGAAACTCGTTTCTCGAACCAAATTCTCAAACGTTGAAGTGTTTTGCAACGGAAACTTACGACGGTTCGTCGTGGATGTGACGGAACGTCCTGCAGGTCCGTCACAATTTACAGAGAGTCGATTTTCAGTACCCGATTTCAGAACTCTAAGTGTCATGGGACGAAGCCTCCATGACGGGCCGTCGTGACTACGACGGTCCGTCACTACTTCCGTCGTCCCAGCCAGTTTTTCCCAGAATTTCGTTCTGCTGTTCAAAACGACTAAACAGGTCGTTACACAATGAAATATGTATTTGTATGATTGTGATTCTGTAAATACTATATATCTCAAACTGAACATGCAAAATGAGAAAGCAACAATTAATATAAGAATTATGCATTTATAACTGAGGCATTTATACCTACGGTAACTCAAATATCTTACCTAGAATGTGTAATTCAAGAGCTAAAAAAACAAAAAGCTAGGGTTTTGAAATTCATGCAATAATCTGAGTAATAGCATAGAAATCTAATTTGGAACATATGTCCAATTAATTCATGAAGTTCTGTTGAAGTTATAGAAATCCTAGGTCTAATCATCATATGGGAATCAAGAATCTGACAGAAAACTAGGGACCCATGGTTGAAAGGAACCCACTAATGAAATCCCACATACCTAGTGATGAAATCCACGTAGAAATATTTAGATTTTAGGGTTGGACTGATGGAATCGTGCTGCATTCTTTAACTATTGTTCTTGAAATTTTTCTACTTTCTTTCTTTTAATTTTCTAGTTTTTTGAATAATGATTTGACTTAGGTAAGTTTTAGTTATATTTATAGGATTAAACTAAATAAAATCTAATTATTTAGGGTCTATACGCCATATCTTAGGGTTCAAATGAAAAAGGAAAAGACCAAAAGACCCTTGAATTAATTGATGTCAGATTAAACGACGACCTGCATTGACGAGTAGTAGTTCAATCGAAGCTCCGTCGTTTGGGTGCTTAGGTTAGGTCTGTTCGATTTTCCTTTACTAAAAAGTTATAACTTTTCACTCAGATGTATGATTTTAGCAAACCTAGTTGCTATGGAAACCTAATTTAGTTATTTACCATTTCATAGGTCATGGGGTACCTAATTTATTTTGTTTTAAAAGTTATGATCAATTGAAGTTGACCCAACTGCAATTTCCCCCTAGCTATTTGCTAATTTCTACCTATGGTCCGTATGTCCATCTACGGATCATGATGGTCAATCGTGATTCTTGTTAGAGAGTGGGTAAAAGGGGTCTTAATCGATGAACACTGACTACGGACCGTAGTCTGACCTACTGGCCATAGGTCCGTCCATTGTTCCACACTTATTCAAATTATTAGTGATGCATTTTGGGAGAGTTTCAGTCACAAAGGACAGATGTTCACTACGGGCCGTGGGTCAGGCTACAGTTTGTCGATTCAAATCGTTGATTACACCTACAAATTTTCTTAAAAGCCGATTTATGGTCTATTCTAGATACAGGGTGTTACAATTATTTGATCACATTGTGCAATGTACAAGTACACACCTCATGAATGCTTACAAGTATTATAGATTCATGGTGTCTAATGAATGTATAATTCTCATATGCACTAATATCTACCATTATGCATGTAGATTAAAATTCCATGAGGTATGAATGTATCTCTTAATAAGAATTAAATGATAGGTATTCTAGTATGGGTAAGGGTATGGGATCTTGCCTATGCATTGCACATGTGTACCTTGGTAGGATAGTTCCTAGGTTGGTCTTCTAAGTACATGGATAGGATTGTATGAACATGTTATGAATATCACCTATACACTATAATGGTAACTATATGATATGATGAAGTACGAATGTGCATAGTGTCTTGGTTTGTTTATTTTAAAGGATAGGTCATATAGTTATACCCATATAGTTATGCATTGATGTGTGGACGTGTATGGACTTAAAAAGTTATGTGAAATATTTTCTCACATATATTTATATACACAAACATGAATAATGATTTATTTAATAGAGGTTAACTTGAAAGGTGTTCTAAAGAGTACCCTAAACAACATGGTATGTGAATATGCTATGTCCATGTGAAAGTGTTTCTCACATTTTATAGGTTGAATAACTCTCATCTATGACCTATGAGATAAGCATATGTGGTGTCAATATCCTATGTCCTATGTTTTATATATTAATGTAATAAAGGATTTTCAATAAAGGGAATGTAGCTTAGCACTGAGTGAACTTATAGGTATGGGGTGGAGCCTTCCCAAGGAGTGAAGATAGGTTTCACCAAAGTTCTCAAGGGGTGGGTAGCCTAATAGTCCAAAAAGAGTGCAGAGTTATGTTTCCATGAAAGCCCCCCAATTTCCATAAACTATGCTTTTAACTTAATGTAACAACCGTAAAAATTGATATACTAAGTGATACATAATGTGTCAAGAATGTCTATGATTAGATCAGGGTTCATATGGATTGATGTGCGCAGAACCAGACTTTGTAACCCTTGCTACATCCAAACCAACTAACTTGGGTAGTTAGTTGAGCTAGTAATGGTTGGGTACAACCATGTAGGGCGCTCGACTACAAAAATTTACTTGAAGGAGTCTTTACCGGACATAAAAAGAGGAAATCCTAGGTTTGGAGGGTATAGGGGTAAAATGGTCTTTTCCAGGCTAAGGGTACAATCATAATTACCATAAATATATTATTAATAATTTAATTAATAAGGCTGAGGGGCAATTTGAGGAGAGAGAGCCGAAATTGAGCTCTTGAAGTGAGGTCTTGCTTCACCCGGGTTCGAACCTAGGTGGAAGCAATAGATAAATGTGATTTTTATTTAAACTATTGAATTAATATAATTGATTAATAATTATTATTTATTATATGATATATAATAAAATGAAAATAAGATTTTTATTAAATAAATAAAAACCCTATTGACTAAGTCCTAAAATTAGACTCCTAAACCTCCTATAACTCCAACTCTCTCACACGGTAATCTGTCCATTCACACGCTCAATCTCTCTTCCTCTTCCACACAAAATACTCTGACAAAATAATATACAAAATCAGAATAATAAACCAAAGTTCTTCACACTTTAAAAACTCACACGGAAAAAAATAAGAAAAACAAACGTTAATCAATCACGTAGGCAAAGACAAGGTTTTCCGTCAAGTGTGGTGTTGAACTTTTGGTGTAGGACGTGTATTTGGAGGAGTTCTTTGGGAAGTAAGTCGAGGTTTGAACGTCACAAATGTATGGGTTTTTTTCTCTCTTGGTCCCTTTACCAAGAGACACCTTAATGTTCATATTATTCGTCCAAAAAACTAGGATCGCTTCCCCTTTTGCATGCCCCTATCACAAGCTCCAAATGAATCGTAGGTTCTGTATCGTTGCTGGTAGATTTAGGTGTATATTATATTTTCGTGATGAATATGATTATGTTTGTGTGCTAGATAACGTATGAAAGATAACCTATGTGTTTTGAAACTATGTGCATGTGTGTGCAAAAATGTTGCAGTGACTATGTGCTCTCGGATTAAGGCTCCAAAATTTAAAATTGTTTGGTTGTTATTTTACGTGCATAAACCTTTGTAAATCGTGATATTCATTACAATGAATCTTTTGCTTATTAAAGTATCCATATTTTGGCGAAACGAATCGATGAACATTGCACTCCCAAAACGTATTAAGTGATCTACAAATTACCCTATGAATTCAAGTGTAAATGTTGATGGAAGTGAGCAAGAAAATGTGACGAAATTTCAAGCAAATTATATGTTGTTTTCGTGTTATCACAGATGTATAAATATGGAAATTTAAATTGGTATAAATTAGGTTAGGTCATTAGGAATTGAACTCGCGACATAACCCTTTAAAAGCACTAAAACTTAAAAAGGGAAATGGGGTCAAGGGGGTTTGATCTTCTGTGTGTTGTCTTAAAAGAAAAGTAAAAGAATTAATAAAGATAAAATGGGAGGCGTGGGAATCGCACCCACGACCTCAAGTAAGTGAGTGGAAGCAAAGGGAAAAAATAAAAGAAAAGGAATGTGAGGCGTGGGAACCGAACCCACAACCTCAAAGCTGTGAAAGAGAGTAAAGGAGAAAGTGAAAACAAAAAAAAAATTAAAAGAAAGGTGAGGCTGTGGGAATCGAACCCACGACCTCTAGGCAGGCTGCAAAATAAAAGAAAATACATAGAGGATGTGGGGGTTTGATCCCACAACCTCATGTTCTATGCGGATTGGACAAGGTGAATTTAATGAAAAAAATAAAAGAGGTTGTGGGGGTTCGATTCGACAACCCCTCGTCCAAGTAAGAGAAGATTTCAAGAAGAAATATAAAGAGGGAATTATGATATTGGGGATCGATATATGGTCCCAATGTTATGTGGAGAAAAAATAAAATAAATGAAAAATATATGTGTTGTCCAAGGGATTGGAACTTGGGTTCCCTTGCCCAAATTCTGTATTTATACATAAGTCATACGTGAATTAAATGTTCAAAAATGTTTCCACCTATTTAGATCGAAGTTGAGATCTTAGAATACATACATGATGCATGAGTGTTGTACTACATAATCTTAGGAAGACATGAATTACTTAAACGAAATATGAATGAAGCCTTATGGCTTGTATGTGTAGACCCATACGTCTAGCATACATTTAAAAATAAGTGAACCTAAGATGTATGCAATAAAATGATGAAACCCTAAAAGGGTTAAGTATGATTGTAAAGTGCATTGGTATATGATGAAATGAAGAATGAAAAGATGAAACCCAAGAAGGGTTAAGCAAGAGTGTGAAACACACCACATGGCCAAGTGTAGTGGCATATGATAAAATGAACAATGAAATGATGAAATAATGAAACCCTCTAGAAGGGTTTAAGTAAGAATGTGAAACACACCAAATGGACAAGCGCATTGGCATATGATGAAATGAACATTCACGTAAAAAAGGGTGAGTAATTATGAAGAGAAAATGTTCTAATGTTAATGAATGAGTTGAATGTAATGGAACTTTATAGTGAGTACTGATAGACTAGCTTGTGATGCCTTCTTTCAGGAAGGGCGGAGCTTCATGTAACTCTCATGAGATGAGACTATCCGACATGCCGGGTATCAGTCTCCTTATATTTCATAGTCTTTGAACCTATACTGCCAATATTGGGATCTGGCGGGGTTCACTTCCGATGTACGCTAGCATGTTCTGCGTCACTTTGGCCGGTGATTCTACCTATTTTCGATGTGGGGTTTCATAACACTGTATTTCATAATGCTCACGTGATTTAAATCGATTAAAGTTAAAGTTCCTAAAGAATGAATGAGGCCAGCCTCAAATGATGGACATAATAAAACAAATGACACCAAAGGTGTTAGGATAGGATAATGAAGAGGTGAGTTAGATTAAAGTAATGACATTAGGTCATTCATGGTCATTGGACAACAAACCCGATGAAACTCTTAAACTACATAGGTATAGCTTGTGTTTACACTTGCCCATGAATGAAATGAAATGAAGTACGTATGAATTAATTAAGCAGACTCTGTTTTTGATAAATCAAACTCCCTAGTATATGTCCCATATATTGAGCCCTCATTTTTGGGAAGGTCTAATGTCAAGTCCATGATTCCAAAGTCTCATGGCATACGAATGAATAATATGTACAACGTTATGTGTTATATGAATTATGATATGTTCTATATGTACGATTATGTGTGTTCTGTGCAAAATATTATGTATGATGATGCATGGTAATCTCATGGTATAACTTTCCTAATACAAATATGGAAATCTTATAAACTTTCCTAATCCAAATTTGCAAAGTTCACACACTTTCCTAATCTCAATTTGGCAAGTATACTGACTTGACTTGCTACAATCATGTTACTAGGAAAGAGCTATTATTACTCATGCATGTCCTTGGTGTATGCTTGCATATACCTATACATAGTACAAGTGTGGATGTTAGATATTACAGTACGACACTACAACTATCCGGACGTGGATCTTTCATCCAGAGTTGGTAGGCCATCATGCTTTTGAGGCTGTCTACTGTTATTATTTATCTTAGATGTAGGCTTAGCTAGTGCATCATGTTCCACTAGTGTTTCATTTTCCTTTTCATTTCATAATTTATGTTGGTGCCATTTTGACAAGTACACATTTAATGCATCTACGAACTATTTCTTTCATTTGATGATCTTAATGTTAGATGGTTGATGGTGACAGATTAGACATGTAATAGAATGTTTAGTAAGCATATTGGGAAACAAAAATATTGAAATTTTCCGCTAACATTTATCTAGATGAAGTAAGAATGACGTATGTAGGCTTGTCTTCAACTTCTAAGAGGTCAACGATGCCGATCTCGTCTACAGTGTGAACACTGGTCTAACAAAGTTCATTTCAGAGCACAAGGTTATATAACGAGGATATTAAGTTCACATCAACCACATTGAGCAGTTTCTAAGTCATGGTAGTGAAGTGCACCACTGTCCTGGATTAGAGACTGCATGATACGTAGTAAAATTTCTCTTCTTCTTATCTTATCGTGTCTTTCCTAATGTTTGACTTTCCAGATCTTATGAGCTTGTCTAACATCAATCCTAGTTTCTTATAGATGAACACTAGGAGAACTATTGGTCAGAGGACAGAAGTAGCAATTACTGGGACAATCAAGTTCCAACCCAAGCTCCAGCTGAAGAGGTTGCCATGCCAGTTAAACCTATAGGGTTGACTGATGCAAAGGCAAGGGCACCCCCTTGCCCAGATGTCATAGGACATCAAGATGCAATCTCAGCCATGACTGAACAGGTTAATCGGTAAAATGTCCAGAAAGAGAATCCACCATTTCGCAGTATGATTTATAGATTAAGGGATTTCACGAGGATAAATCATGCTATTTTCACAGGGGCTGAGACTTCAGAATATCCCCAGGAGTTTGTGGATGAGGTGCATAAGATATTGGTGGATATGGGGGCCACAGATACTGAAAGCAGGGTTGGCTTCTTATCATTTCAAGGATGTTGCACTGACTTTTTGCAAGATTTGGCAGGATAGCCGAGCTTTGGGTGGAGTCCCTGTCACTTTAATGTTGTTTAAGACAACCTTCATCAAGATATATTTCCCTAGGGAGATGACGGAGTCAAAGGTTGATGAGCTTATCAACTTTAAACAAGGATCAATGACAATCAGGAAGTATTCCCTGAAGTTAGTGAAATTATCCAGGTATGCCACTTCTCTTGTGTCTAACAGTAGAGACGAGATTAGTAGATTCTTGATAGGAATTGTTGAGGATCTCGAGGAGGAGTGTGGGAAAGCTATGCTACATGACAGCATGGACCTTTCCAGGCCTATAGTCCATGTCCAACAAGTGGAGGAAATAAGAAAGAGGAAACACACTAGGGCAGGGAACAGGTCAAGGCAAGCTGAGGAGAATTTTTCAAGGAAGAGTAGTACTGAATTCAGGGATAAGCCCAGGTTTAAGAAGGGATTGTTCCACCAAGGTGATTGAATTTCATCAAAGGGTCGCCATGATAGGAATATAGTCCATAGTTAAGAGAAAAAATGAAGTAGATACACCTCACGAGAGAGTACCTTGCAGGAAGTGTGGCAAACTACATGGAGGACAGTTTATGATGTGCACTAATACTTGTTATAGTTGTGGAAAACTAGGTCTCATGGTGAAAGATTGTCCTATTAGGAGAAGTAGAGAACAAGAGAAGGAGAGAGTTCAGTCTAATGGTTCGAGTGAATTGCTTCAAAGGAGGCAATGATTCTTAGCACTCAAGTCTAGGGGTGGAGGGGAAGGCACTTCTGGTGAAGTCGGGCGTGAGTAACCTTAATTAGTCCTTCATGTATTTGTTTGTGTATGGTGTTTATGTTCTAGTATGAGGTTAATATGTTTGAGTCATAATGTTGGTTTCTTATTTGTATGACTTATATGTTTATTTATATTGTATACTCTGATGAGACTAGTTTAGGAAAGAGTTCCTTAGTCTATTAATGTGAAGCTACTAGTAGGTTTCAAGGATGTGCACCATTATGTTAATATGTGAATCACATATTCACTAATGAGGTGTATTGAATTGCCTATGTATACAGACGTCCTATAGATGACTTACTTATTGTTAGTAAAGAGTAGTGTTATTCGGGGACGAATGTTCCTAGGGGGGATAATGTAAAAACCTTAATAATGGATATACTAAGTGATACTTAATGTGTCAAGACTGCCTATGATTAAAATTAGGGTTCACACAGATTGATGCACATAAAACCAGACTTTGGAACCCTTGATACATCCAATCCAATTAACTTGGGAGTTATTTGAGCTAGCAAAGGTTGGGTACAACCATGTAGGGCTCTCGAATAGTCCAACGAGTCTTTACCGGACATAAAAATAGGAAATCTTAGGTTTTGAAGATCTAGGGGTAAAACATTCTTTTTCCAGGCTAAGGGTAATATAATAGTTACCCTAAATATATAATTAATTATTTAATTAATATGGTTTAGGGGAAATTTTTGTACAGAGAGCCAAAATTAAGCTCTTGAAGTGAGGTCTTGCTTTACCCGGGTTAGAACCTAGGTGGAAGCAATGTATTAATGTGATTTTTATTTAAGCTATTGAATTAATATGATATCTTAATAATTATTATTTATTATCTGCTTTAAAATTTAAAAAAAAATAGATTTTTGTTAAATAAATAAACACTCTATTCACTAAGTCCTAAAACAAGACTCCTAAACCTCCTATTACTCAAACTCTCTATCACGTTTATCTCTCCATTCACACGCTCAACTCTCTTCCTCTTTCACATGAAATTCTAATCCAAAATAAGATACAAAACCAGAAAAATAAACCAAAGTTCTTCACAGTTTAAGAAGTCACACGGAAAAAGAATCAGAAAAAAAATGATAATCAATCACGAAGGAAGAAAGAAGGTTTACCGTCGAGTTAGGTGTTGAACTTTTGGTGTTGGACGTGTGTTTGGAGGAGTTCTTTGGGCAGAAAGTCCAGGATTGAACTTCAAAAAGATATGGATTTTCTTCTCTCTTGGTCCCTTTCCCACGAGACCCCTTAAGGTTCATATTATTAGTCCGAAAAACTAGGATAGTTACCCCTTATGCGTGCCCTTGTTACTTGCTCCCAATGAATTGTAGGTTGGGTATGATTGCTGGTAGATTTAGGTGTATATTATGTTTTCATGATGAATATGGTTATGTTTGTGCACTTGAAATAGTATGAAAGATAACATATGTGTTCCGAAACTATGTGCATGTGTGTGCAAAAATGTGGTAGTGACTATGTGTTCTTGGATTAAGGCTCTATAGTTGATAATGTTTTCGTTGTTATTATACATGCATAAACCTTTGTAAATCGTGATGTTCATTAAAATCAAAACGTGGATGACTTAAGTATCACTCTTTTGGAGAAACTAATCGATGAACAATGCACCCCAAAACGTACTAAATGATCTACAAATTACCCTTTGTATTCATGTGTAAATGTTAATGGAAGTGAGCTGGAAAATTTGACAAAATTTCCAGCAAATTATAAGTTTCTTTCGGCTAAACACAGCTGTATATATCTGGAAATTTAAATGGGTATAAATTAGGTGAGGTCATTAAGAATGGAACTCGCGACCTCACCCTTGAAAAGCACTAAAACTTGAAAAGGGAAATGGGGTCAAGGGGATTGATCTTGGGTGTTCTGGCTGAAAAGTAAAGTACAAAAATTAATTCAAAAATAAAATGGGAGGCGTGGGAATCGAACCCACGACGTCCAGGCATCGAGTGGAAGCAAAGGACAAAAAGAAAAGAAAAGGAATGTGAGGCGTGGGAATCGAACCCACAACCTCAAATCTGTATAAGATAGTAATGGAGAAAGGGAAAATAAAAAAAAAAGGTGAGGCGTGGGAATCGAACCCACGACCCTAGTAAGGCTGCGAAATAAAATAAAAATAAATAGAGGCTGTGGGGGTTCGATCCCACAAGCTCATGGTCTATGCGGATTGGACAAGGAGAATTTAATGAAAAAAATAAAAGGGGTTGTGGGGGTTGGAGTCCACAGCCCCTCGGCAAAGTAAGTGGAGATTTCAAGGAGAAAAATAAAGAGGGAATGTTGATGTTGGGGCTCGATCTAGTCTCCCAATGTTATGTGGACTAAAAATAAATCAATGAAAAATGTAAGTGTTATCCAAGGGATTCGAACATGGGTTCCCTTGCCCAAATATATATAAGTTATACGTGAATTAAATGTTCAAAAATAATGACACCTACGTAGATCGAAATTGAGATCTTGGCATACATACAAGATGCATAAGTCTTGTACGACATAATCTTAGGAAGACATGAATAACTTAAACAAACTATGAATGAAGCCTCAGGGCTTGTATGTGTAGACCCACAAGTCTAGCATACGTTTAAAAATAAGTGAACCTAAGACGTTGCAATGAAATGATGAAACCCTAGAAGGGTTAAGTACGAGTGTAAAGTACACTAAATGGCCAAGTGCATTGGCATATGATGAAATGAACAATGGAATGATTAAACCCATGAAGGGTTAAGTAAGAGTGTGAAACACACCAAAGGGCCAAGTGCATTGATATATGATGAAATGAACAATGAAATGATGAAATGAACAATTTAATGATGAAATGAATAGTGAAATGATGAAACCCTAGAAGGGGTTAAGTAAGAGTGTGAAACATACTAAATGGCCAAGATCATTAGCATATGATGAAATGAACTTTCACGTAAAAAGGGGTGAGTAATTAAAAGATGATATTAGTCTAATATAAAAGATGAGAGCAATCTCAAATGAGCTTAAGAAAATGTTACGAAAACGTACTCACAAATGAGAGTGTAAAGTTAACGAAGAGACCAGTCTTTATGAAAACTCTAATGAAAGTATTGAGATTAACACAGTTAATAATAATGATGATATGAGAAATCATCTATTGAGTTATGATGTCCTCATAATATAAGACAACTTCCATTAAGTATGAGTTGAATATAATGGAACTTTACACTGACCATCGATAGACTAGATAGTGATGCCTTCTTTCGGGAAGGGCGAAGCTTCACGTAACTCTCATGAGATGAGATTGTTCGGCATGTCGGGTATATATTTCCTTATATATCCTAGTCTTGGAACCTATACTACCAATATAGGGATCTTGCGGGGTTTAGTTCCCATATACACTATCATGTTTTGGGTCACTTTTGCTGGTGATTCCACCACTTTTTGTTGTGGGGTTTCATAACACTGGATTTCATGATGCTCAAATGATCTATGTGAGTTAAAGTTAAATTTTCCAATGAATGAATGAGGACAACCTCAAATGATGCACATAATAAAACGAATGATACCAATGGTGTTAGGATAGGATAATCAAGAGGTTATTTAGATTAAAGTAATGACATTAGGTCATTCTTGGTCATTGCACAACAAACTTGATGAAAGTGTTTATCTACATCCTAGGTATAACTGGTGTTTACACTATCCCATGAATGAAATGAAATGAAGTACTTATGAATGAATTAAGCAGACTCGGTGTTTCTAAATAGGACTCCCTAGTTGAGGTACCACATGTTGAGCACTCATTTTTTTGAATTCTTTATGTCAAGTCCATGATTTAAAGGTCTCATGGCATATGAGTGAATCATATGAACAACATTATGTGTTTTATGAATTATGATATATGCTATGTGTATGCTCTTGTGTGTTGTTTGCAAAATGTTAAGTATGATGATGCATTTTAATCTCATGGCATAACTTTCCTAATCCGAATTTTGAAAATTCATAATCTTTCCTAATCAAAATTTGGAAAGTTCACCCACTTTCGTAATCTCAATTTCTCATGTCCATTGACTTGTCCTTCTATAATCATGTTACTAGGAAAGAGTTGTTCTTATTCATGCATGTCCTTGGTGTGTGCTTGGATATACCCATACAAAGTAAAAGTGTGTACTAATTTTATACAATTATCTACATTTAGGTACATGCACATGTGGACGTTAGGTCTTATTGTACGACGCTGGAGCTATCCGAACGTGGACCTTTCATCCGAATGTGGACCCTTTTCGAGGTTGTCTACTGTTATTATCTAGCTTAGATGTAGGCTTAGCTAGTGGATCATGTTCCACTAGTTTTTCATTTCCCATTTCATTTTAGACTTTGTATTGGTGACGTTTTGGAAGGTACTCATTTAACAAAGCTACGATCTATTTCTTTCATTTGATGATCTTAGTGTTAGATAGTTGATGGTGAACAATTATACATGTAATATAATATTTAGTAATAATGTTTGGAAACAAAAAGTTCCAAATTTCCTGCTAAAATTAATCTAAATGAAGTAAGAATTATGTATGTAGGCTTGTCTACGACCTGTGAGAGGTCAACGACGTCGGTTTCGTCTGGGTTTAAACTCTGGTCGTGACACATAAGATCTAGAAAGTGAAATCACTTAGTATGCTAGCTTATTTTAATGTTATACTTTGGCTAAGTTAAGTATGATCCTTTGGTATAAGAATCTACAATACCAAATTAAATGTTTACCACCCATGGTCTTAGTGTCGGTTAAGGCTAAGTTTCCCTAAAGTAAAATGGACAATGGAAATCCTGAATAGGATTACCTAATGGTAGTTTCTTAGTTTAGGTGGGGGTATGAGACTTCACCTATGCATTGCTCAAGTGGTTTTTGAGGGAATTCCTAGGAAGGTGTTTGAATTCATGTGACTATGTTTATGTTCCTTATGTATGACCTTGTAGTATTTGTCTACTTATTATAAAATGTGCATATTATGAGTCCTAATTGATATATATGATGTAATATCTTCTTATATGCTCTATGTAGGTCTTATTGATTATTTGATGAAGGTCTTTCCTAGTTTGGATGAAGTTGTCTTCAGTTACTGTTGATGTATGAATTGGATGTTAAGGCTTTTGGCCTCATGATAGGTTTACTAAGTATGTGTTAGGTTATGGGTCTTCACATGTACATTGCACTAGTAAACTTATTTTGATATTGTGAGAAAGGTCTCATAATGTTCTATGTGTAGTGAAATTAGTATATGCGCAAAGTGAATAGAGTTCATCATAATGTCCTTAAGATCTTGACAGGAATGTGACTTGTAGTGTGTTCTACTTTTATGATGGCATGTGTTGTCTTGTGTAGAATATATATATGATTTCCTTGTGGACTTAAAGTGATGCATTGCACCAAGCATCACTAAAGGGTTACTTGGAAGGTTAAGGAATTAAGAAGAAAATAGTTCACTATAAAGAGTAAAAAGCTTATTGTAAAGAAGAAATATGCTCTAAATAGACATAAATGCATTTTATAATTTTATAATATGTTTGACAATGAAATATGCCTATATGAAGCATATAAATTATATAATTTATATTGTATAAGGTTTTATGATGATTTTCTCAAAAAGGAATGAGGTATGGTTTCAAGAAAAATGTCCCTTTTAAATACATGTTTTTGCATGGTTGCCATATTAGTACATTCTTGTAATAACACCATTCTGTTTTACCTTTTTACACAAACTGTAGGTTATGGATGCAAAAAGGATGTATCTAAGGTGAAGGGATTAATATGTGTTTCTCAAGCTCAAGGAAAGGGATAATTATGTCAACGATTTCCTAAGTTATGTTTTATTCAATGTTATGGAATAGCTTAGTTAATTTATGTTGTAAGGGTCCTGTCCTAATGTATTCTAATGACGTTGAGTCCAAGATGGCAAACACACTTAGAGTATAAATATTTATTATGAATTATATATATATATATATATATACATATATATATATATATATATATATATATATGTGTATATATATATATATATATATATATATATATATATCTATATATATATATATATATATATAAACTATATTGAGTGATGTTTCTATTATATCATGTGCTATGAAAAGTTTTAAATTTCCCTCTAAATTTACTATGACAATGCAATGAATAATAATTATCGGCTTTTATAAGACCTCTGATAGGTAAAGTAAGCCATGCTACTTGTAGGGGGTTCTCCCCGGTAGTGACAGAGCAAGACTTTCTGAAACTAGCCTTGTGTGTGCTAGTGTTTCCTTGTCTGTTATGCATTTTTTAGGTGTTGCATGGATACTATAATATGTGGGGATGATCCTAGAACCTAGAAGGACATAAAAAGGGTTAAAATGTCATAGTACGACTTTCTTGGGACCACCCAATGGGCCCCCAAGGAGGACCCATACGTTGGACAAGGAAACTGCCAATTGCAGCGTGCAACACCAAGAAGTGGAGGTTAGCTAGAATCGTGCGCCTGTGTTTCGCATTAAAGAAATGAGGATTAGTGCCCAAAAAATATTAAGAGTAAAAATTAGGAGTTTTCTCCGCGACGCGTAACTACATTGAAGATTTGGTCGCATCGTTTCAAGTCAAATTAGCCATTGGAAAACATTCCAATTAGTGTAGTGGTGTTTTGTGAAATTTGGGGATTATTTGGGGTCCGTTTTTAGGTTACTTTAAACCCCAATTCCCCCATCAAATTAAACCCTACAATTTCAAAACAAAAACACTCCAAAACTCTTACCCATAAATCCTCCATTAAAGAATCTTCAAAATCCAAGGAAGAAGAACGAATTCTTCATGTTTCAAACCCTAATTTCCTGTGCTTTCTTTATCTAAGGCATGGTAATTCGTCCATGAATCCTCTTTCATTCAAGAAGGCGTTACAAAGACTTCTAAAATTTTTTTTCAAATTCCCACTTCTTCCATTTTGGATTCTAAGCACGAGTCTTTGCAAAAAAATGTTTTAATGAATGAAATATTTTATTGTTAATGTTATTTCATGATTTTAATCTAAAAAAACCCAATGAACCCATGCTCATTCTTATTCTCAACTTCTGACATATGAAGTGGGTTTAAGGTATATGATTAGATAATGGTAGTATTGTGTTTCCTTAAGTTGTATTGTTGATATTTACTGCCTTTTATTCTTTATTATGGTGATTTATTAGAAATATTTAGAAAAAGTAGCAAAGGCTTTGATGAAGGGTAAGTTTGTTTATATTATGTAGTCATTATTGAATCGATCTTGAGTGGTATGGTCCACCTTTTGTGGCGATGTTTACTTGATGTATATGAATATATATGTAGAAATATGTGTATTGTGATTATAGTCTTGAAGGCATAGTATGTGAAGTGAAGTGTTGATTTTGATTGGTATGCATGTGGTTTTTTATGAAGTTGTTAATGTGTGTCTTCAAAATATCACACATAAATGAACTACATGTATATGTGAAGCATGATAGCGTGCGAAGAATCATAGTTTGTAAATTATGATAAATGCAGTATAAGTATGTTTAGAAGTAAATGTTATGAATATCCTGATTATGTGAAGGAGTGTTATCACATGTACTCACACACACACTACGAATGAATGAAGTTATGATTGAAAATGGGGTAATGTAGGGTAGGCACTCTTGCTAGTAAACATGAAGTGTCTAAACCATTCCCTACAAATCCTAAAAAACTTTAGTAATAAAAAGGGGGTTTTGGGGTTGAGACTCTTTTTTAGTTGATGTGAACTGTTTAGTAGAAACCTCAATATTACCATGACCTTTCCAAGATAGGTTGGAGGTTTGTGTTATTCAAAAGTAACTTCTAGGGATAATAATAATCGTTAGTTGAGATGTGGTGCTAAATAGTTATCCGTTAACCTATAGTCAATGACCCTACCTTCGGAATGAGGGGATCCCTGATCCGGTAGGGGTTAATACTCGGATTCCATTTCTAGCTCACATGGTCTTTGTAGGTTAGAACTTGTCCCCACACAAATGAATGTTATGAACTAAGTCTTCCTAAGGGTATACAACTTAGTGTATTTGGTGGGGTAGGAGTCTATCTATCCATTGCACAAGTAGACATTTGGATGGAGTCTTGTTGTGTCCATATGTGAAAATGAATGAATGGATCACTCTATGATGTTAATAAAGTAAGTTGACTTTATGTATAATGTTAAAGAAACATGTTGATATTATGTCATGTATGATGAAAGATATGTATATGATGAATCTGATGTGCCTAGTCTAAGGGAATTCTCAAGGAGAACTAACGTGGAAGTAGTAGTATGAGATGCTACATTCATATTGCACTAAGTGTATATTTGGGGCTATCTTCGAGGATTATTCTTTATGTGAAGTCCATAAATGCATATACGTTTGTCCAAGTATCCTTAGTAATGAGTGTTGACTTGTTAAATAAAATGAAGCATACTTATCTTTGGTAGTCCTAAGGATCACATAGGTGTGTATCGAAGAGATCTATGGGTGATCTCTTCATCTCTTACCTAGGTTAGTCTTAGAATAACTTTGGATAGGGAAAGTGTATATGATAAATGGGCTTACTCTTGAATATGACTATACGTTGAGAAGTACGGAAGTTTTACCTTAGATTCTAAATGATAATATATATGATATTTTGTTACTTGATTTATTAAGGTTTTACTAAAATAGCATGAAAAGTTCAATTAAAGAAAAATATCCTTTTTTCATGTTTTTGCATAATGTTAATACTAAGTACAATGTTTATACTAACCCCATACTCTTCCAAGGCAAGTTCTAACCTTCCAAGAAACATTCCTTGTTGGTCCTCCTCCACCATATAACCATAGAAAGTAGGGGCATTCATCCTTGTGTAATCCCTAATCCTTGAAGTGGTATTATTAGAATTGGGGTTCAGTTGCACCCTTTTACACCTAGCAACATAAGAAGCCAACACATGAGTCAAGCTATGAATGGCCGATCTTATATCAACATTAGACATAGCCCCTTCTCCAATAGGAACTTGAGGATTATGTTATCTCAACTTCCCGAGCTTTGCTTTCCAAGGCAAATGAATGTTTCTTGGAAGGCAAAGCTCGGGAAAAAAAGGCATATATATATTAAGTGATGTTTCTATTAAATGATGTGCTATGAATAGTTTTAAATTTACCTCTAAGTTTACTATGACAATGCAATGAATAATAATTATGGGATTTTATAAGACCTCTGATAGGTCAAGTACGCCATGCTACTTTTAGGGTGTTCTCCCCGTTAGTGTCAGAGCAACACTTTCAAAAACTAACCTTGTGTGTGCTAGTGTTTCCTTGTTTGTTATGCATTTTATTAGGTGTTGTTTGGATTCTATAATTAGTGGGGATGATCCTACAACCTAGAGGGACATACCAAGGGTTAAATTACACAAGGATAAATGCCCCTACTTTCTATGGTTATATGATGGAGGAGGACAAAAAAGGATTCATTGATGAAGTATTCAGAGTTCTTGATGCTGTGGGGGTTTCTTCTCACGAAAAGACGGAACTAGACGGCTATCAACTCAAAGACGTAGCTCATGTTTGGTATGAGCAATGGAAGAATGTGAGGTCGGTTATAAAAGGCCAGATTATTAGGGGATCTTACAAAATGTCCTTCCTTGATATGTTCTTTCCTTTGAAAATTAGGGAAAGAAAAATGCAATAGTTCATCAACCTTCGTCATGGGGGAATGAGTGTGAAGGAGTAGCCTCAAGTTACTCAACTATCCAAGTATGCTTCGACTATGGTTGCTGATTGTAGGTCTAAGATGAACAAATTTATCATGGGGATATCCGATCTTGTGGTAAATGAATATAGGTTTGCAATTCTTATTCTTAGAATGGATATCTCTCGTCTTATAGTTCATTGAGGAGTAAAATCTTAAGCAATTCGGTAGAGAGTTGAAGAAAGTGAGAACCTAAGAGGTGGATTCTTCTAAGATTAGATTTGAGGTTCAAGAAAAGATAAGGTTAAAGAAGAGGTTTTCCAATCAAGCCTCATATAATTCTCCAAGGTTAAACAAGAGTAAGGTGCCTACTCCCAAGTCCCAAGAGGGGGAAAGTTGAAGATCTTATGTTGAAAATCTTCCCTGTACAAATGTGATAAGAGACATTATGTTAAGTGCCTAGTTGGCATGGATAATTGTTATGGTTTTGTCAAGAGTTGTCATATGAATAGAGATTGCCCTATGATTAAGTCTCAAGGAATGGAAAATTCTCAAGATCAATCATGTTCCCCGAATGTGGATGATCCTAAGAAGAATCACATTTATGCTCTCCAATACCGAAGTGATCAAGAGAGCTTGCCGGACGTGGTAACAAGTATGTTAAAATTATATTCCTGTGATGTATATGTTTTGTTGGATCCAGGAGCTACATTGTCATTTCATACCCCTCTTGTAGACATTAAATTTGAAATACTACCAGACATATTAGACGAACCTTTTTCGGTTTCTACCAATATGGGTGATTTCTTGGTGGTTAATAGAGTCTATAGAGGTTGTCCAATTTCTTTGCCCAATAAATTTAATTAGTTGACTTGATAGAACTTGATATGCTAGATTTTAATGTTATATTGTCTATTGATTGGTTGAATGCTTGCATTACCTCTATTTATTGTAGGAGAAAGATAGTGAAATTTTAAATCCCAAATGAATCCATTTTTTAGTGGAGCGGGGAAAACTCCAATTCTAGGGGTAAGATCACCTCATGTCTAAATGTTTCCAAATTGATTTCAAAGGGTTGTTTATACCACATAGTGAGAGTTAGCAATCTTAAATCCGAAGTCCCTCCCGTAGAGTTCGTACCCGTAGTGAGTGAATTTCCGGAGGTCTTTCCCCATGACCTTCTCAGAATTCCTCCTCAATGAGAGATTGACTTTGGCATATACTTGCTTCCAAATACACAACCTATTACAATCCCTCCTTATCCAATGTCCCCAGAAGAGTTGAAGGAGCTAAAGGCTCAACTCAAATAATTTTTAGATAAGGGCTTTATTTAACAGAGCTTATCTCGTGGGGTGCTCCGATATTGTTTGCAAAAAATAAGGATGGGTCGTTGAGAATATGCATTAACTATCATCAATTAAACAAAGTCACTAGAAAGAAGAAGTACCCGCTCTCTAGGATTGATGACTTGTTCGATCAACTCCAAGGAGCGAGCTATTTTTGAAAGATTGACTTCAGGTCGGGTTATCAAAAACATAGAGTGATGGATGTTTATATTCCGAAACGGAATTCCAAACATAATATGGTGACTTTAAATTCCTTGTTATGTCGTTTGGTCAAACAAATGCCCTGGCGACATTAATAGACCTTATGAATGGAATTTTTAGAAAGTATTTTGATTTGTTTGTGATTGTCTTTATTGATGACATTTTCATAGAGTCTAGGATTAATAATGATATATAAGACATTTGAGGATAGTTTTCCAAGTTGTCAAGGTTGAACATGTTTTATCTAAGTTTAAAAAGTGTGAGTTTTGTTAGAGATTGGTTGGCTTTCTTGGTTACAATGTCTCTAGTGAAGGGGTAGGTTTATCCAAGGAAGACAGAAGAGGTAAAAAGTTGACCTAGATCATTGAGTCCTACCGACATCCAAAGTTATATAGGGTTAGCCGGTTACAATAGGATGTTTGTTGAGGGATTCTTGTCTATAACATTTCCATTAACAGTTTTAACCCAAAAAAATTCCAAATTTGAATGGTCGGAATCATGTGAAAAGAGTTTCAAATTATAAAAAAATAGACCCACATTCGCTTCGGCAATGACTTTACCGAACGGTACCAAAGGGTTTGTGGTTCATTGTGATGACTCTAGAGTAGGTCTAGGATGTGTTCTCATAAAACATGGGAAAGTCATAGTGTATGCCTTTAGACAACTCAAGATACATAAGAAGAATTACTCAACTCATAGCCTTGAGCTTGCATCCATGGTATTTGCATTGCAAATTTGGCGACATTATCTCTAAAGGGTACATGTTGATATATTCAGTGATCACCAGAGTTTACAATATGTGTTTACCCAACAATTTTTTAACCTACGTCAAAAAAGATGGTTAAGATTTTTAAAGGACTATGGCATAAGTGTCCTTTACCATCCTAGAAAATCTAATCTTGTAGAAGATGCCTTCAGTAGAGTGTCCATGGGTAGTGTGACTCCTGTTCTTGACGATAGAAGAAGGTAGTAAAAGAGGTTCATAGGTTGACTCGTTTGGGTGTCCGACTAGAAGACTCTACAATGAGTGGTATCATTGTTTGCCACAACTCCAATTCATGTTTAGTGGTTTGGGTGAAATCCAAGAAACACCTTGATCCTCTATTGATGGAGTTCACGGAAACGGTCCTTAGTAAGTCTAATGAGTAATTTTCTCAAGGAGAAGATTGGGTGCTTAGGCACCAATGAAGGTTGTGTGTACTGGATATGTATGGTTTGAGGTAATTGATCGTGGAAGAGGCTCATGGATCCCAGTATTACATTCACCTGGGTGATACAAATATATATCGCGACTTACGAGAAACATATTCATGGAATGGTAGGAAAGGGGACATAATGGACTTTATTGCTAAGTGTCCGAATTTCCAACAAGTAAAAGTGAAGCATCAAAAATCGGGTGGGTTGACTCATAATATAGATATACATGTAAACGGTAGGATATTAACATGGACTTTGTAGTAGGGTGGCCTCGTACTAGAACACAACAAGAATCAATATGGGTCATATGGATAGGCTAACCAAGTCTTCACATTTTCTTCCCATCAAAGTAACATATTCGGTGGAAAAATATTCCAAATTATACATAAAAGATATAGTGATATTAGATGGATCCCATTGGTCCATCATTTCGGATAGTGGTACTCTATTTACATCCCAGTTTTTGAAAGCTTTCCAAAGTGGTATTGGTACGAAGGTGAAGTTTAGTACCGCTTTTTATCCTAAGAAAGATGGTCAAGAAAAACTCACTATTCAAATTCTTGAGGATATGTTGAGGGTATATTTAATAAACATCAAGTGTAATTGGGATGACCACCTAACCTTTAAAAAGTTCTCCTTCAACAAATAGCTACCATTCGACTATCTCTATGGCACCCTTTTAGTCACTTTATGGGATTAGGTGTATATCCCCAGTTTTATGGTATTAGGTATGTGAGTTTGCTCCACATTGTCCCGATTTGGTTTACTAAGATCTCATGAAGGTTAAGGTTATAAGATATAGGCTAACAGAGTCTCAAAGTCGACAAAAATCTTATACTGAAAATAGGAAAAGGGACCTTAAATTTGAAGTAGGACACTGGGTCTATTTGAAAATTTCACCCATGAATGGGGTTATGAGATATGGAAAAAATGGGAATCTTATTCCGCGTTATGTAGGCCCGTATGAAATTTTGAAATGAGTTGGGAGAGTTGCCTAGGATTTATCCCGTATTCCATGTTTCTATGTTCAAGAAATGTATAGGGAACTCAGTTTCCATTATTACTCAAAAAGGTTTAGCGGTAAAGGAGGAGATTTCTTATGAAGAGGTCCCGATTGAGATGTTGGATCGACAAGTTAAGAACTAGAGGAACAAGGAGGTCACCTCCGTAAAAGTTTTATGGATGAACCATCTTGTTTAGGGTGCAACATTGGAGGCCAAAGTCGACATGAAGTCCCACAATGCAAATCTATTTCCTCTTACTCCTAGACAAGATTGAGGTAAGTAATTCCATATATGAATATTATGAATTTTTAGTGATCTTATCATTTTTTTCAAAAAATATGTGCATATTATCGTAGAAATTCATGCCTAAGTTTCCATGAAATATGTTTATTATGTTGGATTTCACTTAAGTGTTGTGTGCTATAAGTACTCATAGAATATTATTATTAGCATATTTGATATTTTTATGATAAGAAATCAACATTTAAACTTTTGATGTTCATATTGAGGCTCATATTCAAATGGAGAAGGTAGTTGTCCTTATATGATATAAAAAATTTGAGTTTATGTATATGGCATGTGTAGATTAAGTTCCTATTATGTTGTTGCTATTTTCGGTGTGGAATGGAGTTGAGATTTCCTCCTATTATCTGTGACTCATTATGATATTGTTGGTTGGCTGCTAGTCTTGTGTCTTATCTTTCTATAAAAAGTTTTAGGGTGTCATTCGGGGACGAATGTTCCTAAACGGGGAAGTATTGACACACCCGGAAAATCTATGACTTCTAATTAAGTCATATATGTTGAGTAATGATTGTTTTAGACCTAAATAAGTATAAATAACTTTGTTGAGAAGCATTGGAGCCATATTATTAATGAATAGCCTTAACGTCTGCAAACTAGTGAAATTTAACTAGTGACGCCCCTAGGTTTGCCGAAGGTTTCAAAGGATTATATGAAGTCCAAAACATGTAAAATTACTTTAAATAGGTAAAACGAAGTATATAAGGTAAAAACGTTCAGTTTCAACCCCCTAAGGATCACCCGAGAGGTCCACCAAAGGACCCCACATTGGACCATGCAAGCTGCCCATGGCAGTAGGGTTTTGTACATGGAGGAAGCACTGGTGCGTCGCTCCCAGATGGTGTAGTCCACTTCCATAAATTATCTTACAAAAATATTGCGGGAACAGCTCCGTTATGCAGGCTTGTTCCCCGATAAAAAATCTGAAAATAGAGTTCGAGTTTGACATCATTAAAAGGTCAAATTAAGTGAGGAGTCTTTTAGGTATTTCATGGCGGGACTATATAACGATTTTCCATTAGTTTTTACTCACATTTACTCACTCAAATAAAAATTCCAAATCAAAACCCTATTTCTCTCACTTCTCTCTATTTTCTCTCTCGATTCATCCCCATTCAAAAAGCTTTGAAGCTTGGAGAAGAAGACCAAAACCCTCAAGTTTCTTCTCAATGTGGTGATTCATCTTTCAGGTAAGATTTGTTTTACTCGTGGGATTCTTTTCCTCAAGAGGTCCTTCAAAAGATTATTTCTAAATTCCCCAAAACTCATCACATGGGTCTTCTTTCTTAAATGAAACTGTGAGTTATTTGTGATGAATTATGATGAAATAATTTTGTTCAAATATGAATTGATTGTCAATTGGTGAATTCCTATGAGATTTTCCTTGACCCATGTCATTCCCCCAGATCCGTAATTTCTTGCATTGATTAAGGTGAATTGTTGAGGGTGATAAACATGTCCCTTGTTTACTTTGATTTTAGTTATGTAAATACTTCATGAATTTTTCTATTTCATATGTTGGTTGTGAATTATTTGCTATTGATGTTTTAAGTTACATGAAAGGCAATGACGTAAGATCTTGATTATCCTTTGATCTCAATGATGCAAGATGAAATCTACTTATATGATAATGATTGTGTTGTTGTGATGTTTGTGACAAGGATCCCTAATCCTTAAAGCTAGATCTATGAATTTGCTATGAAGTATCAAATTATGTTATGATGTGATCATTATAATGTTCTGTCTAAAGTGAAAGGATAGCTCTCATTTGTGATCACCTATGAGCTATTATGATAAGATGTTTACTTGAAGGTCTAAAATAGACTAATGTGAACTTGTATGATGTTATATGATGAATACTAAACGGAATAATTGCTTGGCATGGAATGTTCATCTATATGAGATGAAGGTCTCAACTTAGTAAGTTTGATCTCCTTAATCTGTTTTTTACGTTAGTAAGTCCGGATTCCCTAGTTATGTGTTGTATTCTGAGATGGAAACCTCTATATTAGTAAGTGAAGGTTTGTAGCAACAATCTCCTTTAATTTTCACTACGTTCCCACATAGGACTCTATCTTAGTAGATCCACCTAGTTAGCTACGTACGAATGGTACACCTTAGGCAAGTGTTAACCCTCTTTTTTCAGTGTGTGAGTAGAACACTGGATTCCATGTAGCTCACATGGACTCATGTAGGTTATTGCACTTATTTCCCTATCGTAAAAGTAAATTAAAAATGTAAGTATGTGAACTATTATTGGGTTGTCTTTAAAGATACTATTGGGGTGAGGGAGGGTATCAGACTTCTCTCACTGATTGCACTTGTGGGATCCTAAGGGATGGTTCTAGTAGTGTTGTTTTTATTATTACGACTACAATTATTATTATGTTGTTAAGCTATGATTATTATTGATGCATTTATCACGTTATGATGAACTATGAGAATATGTTGTAAGTATAAATTGGGTTTTTTAATGTGATATTTCGCCTTGGATAGGATTATGGGGTTTTAGCTTTGGCATTGCACAAGTATCGATTGGGTAATCTATGTGTTGGGTTACTAATATGTTGAATCGACTTATAATGCTTTTTATGTATACATATCGAGTTAAATTGATAAAAAACATGATTTTTGACTAAATTGTCCTTTTCTCATGCGTTGATGATTTTTGTGCATAGGAGACATACTTAGTAAATGTGGTTTGTACTAACTCATATTTTCTCCATTTTCCGAAACATTGTAGGTTAGGTTGGTTGCAGAGATTCTGTTCATTGAACAAGAAGACTTGGTGCTTTCATAATTCAATTTGTGAGTAATTAGGTGTTCCGAGGATAAAGCCACTCATGATGTCTTTTTAGTTTTGTCTATATTTTGAGACAATTATACCATTCTCAACTTTCATTGTAGATTAAAAAGAATATTGGTGAGTCCTCATAGTATTCGAGGGCTTTACCATTATGTACTTTATGTTTTTCTTTATGTTTTTAGAATTTATTAAGGTTTGTATCCCTATTATTGTATTCAAGAGTTAAAGATGGTTTATGACATGGTGCTGTAGACTCTCACTTGGTTTTTGTAAGAGACTTCGATTGTAAAAAATGTTTTAAATTTCATCATTTCCACTATGTCTTTATGCCATGATATGTGACTAGGCTTGAATGATGATTTTAAGAGTCTTGTACATTTTGTAAAATCTACGGGGTTTCCCTTGCTTGTGACAAACACTGTATTAGAGCCCATGATTCTTGGGTAGTTGTTGGAATGTGTTATACTAGGTCTTGTATAGTCTTGTACATAAATGTGAAATGTGCCACATTTATCAACAACATGCTATCAGATGTAAGGAATACTTCAAAAAAATTCATTCACTAAGTCATGCCCGAGAGTTTAAGTTTATTATGTGTTTCTCGTAATGTGTGTCGTATGACTATCACGAAATTTCTACTTCAAGGACTATCTTGAAAGGAAAATGAGGAACAAAATAATGGGCAAGAGGTTCTTCACTAATCTCCTTCTAAAGCTCCTAAAGTTTCTATTTATTGAATGTCTAATAAGAATATTAAGTAATTTTTCAAATTGTTAACTCAAGTAAGGATAAAATTTACGAAATTCTATGGGTCAAAGTTTGAGAAAGACCCTTAAGAGTTCATTGACGAGATCACTCTGGTGCTAAATTTTGTGGGGTTGACTCCGGTAGAAAAGGCAGATTTGATCACTTAATAAATGAAGAATTTACTCAATTATGGTTTAGTCGATTGAAAGAAACGAGGTCGGTAGAAGTGGGCACCATGGAATGGGTTCCTTGATATGTTTTGTCCTTATGAGATGAGGGAGGCTAAGTTACTTGAGTTTATTAACCTTTTCTATTTTATGATGAGTGTTCAATAGTATGCTCCGTTTTTCACTAGGTTGTAAATATATGCTCCATCCTTAGGGTCGTACCCTAGGATGGTGATGAGTATGTTTGTTTTGGGTGTATCCAACTTGATAAAAAAAGAATATAGAATGGATATGATTAAGAATGATCTGAGTATTGATCTTCTTGTGATTCATGATCAATGGTTTGAAAGGGAGAAACTTGAAGAATGGTCTAGATGAATAAAGAGGTATATATTTGATAATTTTATCTCATCAAAAGAAGTATATTATGGTAAATGATCATCAAAGATTTCCCCAAAGTTTAACCAAATAAGGGTGTCTAACACTAAATCTTATGGAGTGAGTGGTAGTGGATCTTTTGTGATTAGTTCTACTTGTTGTATGTCTCTTAAAAGGCATGATGATAAGTGTTTATCCGGCACGAAGGGTTGCTATGATTTTTGTTAAAGTGACCACAATGTGAGATATTACCTGGTACTTACTTCTAGGAAAGAGAGATAAAGAAATTTATTCTATCTTCATGCTAGAGATGAGTATGAGTGTCCTCTAAATGTTCCTCTCAATACATATTTCATTCTTAGTTCTAATCTTGTACTAATTGTTTGTTGTGACTTCCTAAATGTGACATGATAAGCTTTTATGTCATGATTAGTATACATGCATTGGTTTAATTATTGTTATTTGTGTTTGTTTGTAGGACCTAACTTATCCATACTAAGTTTTATGATGTTTTGGAGGATTTGATGAATAGTGGTGTTTAAGTGATGCCTAGAGATGTTGATTAAGTAGGCTCCTTCAATAGAGGATAAAATTGTAATTCTCCACTGTTTAGAATCACCTTATGTGATGTGGGTGATGATAAAGCGACACTCATAATGAACTAGGTTAGACTAGAGCTTCGCAAGTGTTTCATGAGTTAATACTTTGTTAGTATAATTAATTTCAATGTTTGAAGTCAGTTTTGTAATTGTGGAGGTCAAACACCAAGGGATGACCAAGACACTCGACGACTAGATTTTTAATGTTCTTGCATGCGTTTTTGTGTGCCTTTGTTTGTTTAGGGAGTTGTTTGGAGTTAAAATTGATTCAAGAGGGCCCTAACACCTTTTTTCACCATGTTTAAGGTTTTCATGTCTTGTTACGACTCCACCTAGGACCCACAAGGGGCCATAGAGAAGGACCCAAAACTTGAGAACAAAACTGTCAGGAACTTCTAAAACGACACCCTTTTTTGACGAGTAGTAGGTTGGACGACGCACGGTCATTTACGGTCATAGACCCACATTTAGTGTTATGAGATTATAACCAATGAAACATGTATCTGATCCAAACGACGGCCTAGCGGGATGGGCCATCGATCAAATGACGACCCTTAGCTTGGGTCCGCCATTTTGCACCTTCAAAAGTTGTTATGACGTGGCATCACTTGGGGTGTTTTGGTAAATTTACCCCATGTCGTGGAAGTTTGTTTAAGGTTTTTTAGGTATTATTATTTTGTTTGTAGCCCTAGAACCCAAGCTAGTCTTCATTTTAAAAATCAAAACCCATCCCTCAAGAAAGACTCTCTCAATCTCCATAGAAGCTAGAACTCAATGAATGGCTAAAGTGATGGTTTTGTACGGTTTATTCACCATAATTTCTTGGTTTTATTAATATGAAGTAGGGTAGTTCATCCTTGAACCTTCTTTCATTCAAGGATCCATTGCAATGACTATTCAAAAATTGCTTCAAAGTCCAATTTTTTTTTTATCTTTGACTCTAAGCAGGGTACTTTGCATGAAAAATTTTAAATGATTGAAATATGTTGTTTTTAGTGTTATTTGATTATTTTAATGTAAAAACCCCAATGAGTCCATGCTCATTCACATTATCAACTTTTCGCTTGTGAAGTGAGCTTGTGGCATTTGTATAGATAATGTTAGAGTTGTATTCTTTCATGTTGTATTGTGAATAGATAGTGCCTTGTTGTGTATTATTATGAGGATTTTTTTAAGGATTGAGAAAAATGTGGCTATGTCTTAGATGAAGGGTAGGTTGATTAATTTCGTTTAGTTCTTATTAAAGAAATCTTGAGTGGTATGTTCCACCTTTTGGTGGTAGTGTTTATTTCAAGTATATGAATATATATGTGTATTGCAAGTATGGCCTTGAAGTCATAGGATATGTGTTAAAGAGAAGTTATAATGTTTATGCATGATATTTCTTAGGAAGTTTAAATGTATATCTTGATGATGTTATGTCTAAATGACGTATAATTTTATGTGAATCATGCTGGTGTGTGAAATAAGATGAATGTATACGCGGACATGTTTAGAAGTCAAGTTATGAATATGTTAATTATGTGAATGGTGTTCTCACATGTACTCGCACACACACTTTGAAAGTATGAATGAATTTTATGAATGAAAATGTGGAATTGTTGGGTAGTAATTGTTGCTAAGTAGAGATGAAGTGTCCAGACCATTCCCTGCTATTCCTAAACTATACTAAAGAGAAGGGGGATTTTGGGATGAACACTCTTTTTGAGTTAAGATTGTAACACTATGAAAGTCCAAAACCTAACCTAGAACCTCACATAATAATCTTTAAAAACTCTTTAATATAAAGCAATAGGAAATACTATGTCTCAATCTCATTAATCTTAATACACAAGAATACTTGGGACACGGCCCATACAAAAATACGGATATAGAAATACTTTTAATAGACAACATAAAAGAAATCTATGCCTTCGAGTCAAATGATGACATACTTTAACTTCTTTTGAATGATGCTACGGTCCAAGTCTTCACTTCTCAAAACTCCTTACTCACAAGAACTATAAAGATAGATAAAAACATGGATTAGTACAACCACATGTACTATATATGGCATAATGCATAAAAATCATGAAACGGACATTTATTTTAAATATGCATCTTTTCATTTAAAAATCATATTGTAATCATAAGAACCACAGATAGAAACTTAGAAACACATAAGAAAACTTTTATACAATATTATTGTAATTTTAGAGTCACTTTACACACAAATCATTTCACAGTACAGTGAAGTGCTTCCCTTTCCATTTTATCGCTTCCTAGCATGTTGTCATGTTAATAAAAGACTTCCTAAGAATCACTTAAGAAACACTAAGAGATACCTCCCATACAATATCCCTAAGCACACCAAAATTACCCTCAAGTACACTCATAACAAGACATCATAAACATCAATATAAGATTCTTCTACCAAACGTGACTCTAAGTCACACGTGAGTGAGTTGTTAAGTGACCGCCCATACAATCCCTTACGCACAGACTTAGGAGAACCTATTGACTACCTGTAATAGAATCATGCTCACTTAACATAACAATATATAAGGTATGACATTCTCTTACCAAAGGCTATCGAAAGACTTACTTAAGTACATCAAGAAGACAACGTCAATATTGACCTCTATAAGAATACCTATATAATCCTTATGACTACCTAAGGCTGATATAATGTCCACATAATTTACGATTTCCTTAATTAGAGGCATTCTTAAGACTCATCTAGGTAAGATGCAAAGTGATCATTCCTATGCCCCCTTCATACCTTAACTAGACAATCGTAACTACTCTAGATAAGTACTTATTCATTTAAAATACTTTCTTAACTTATGTTAATTTCAATAGTTCATTTAAGAAACATTCAACACATATAGGACATTCAAGTAATGCTCTTGGACAAGACTTAGGAACGGTAACTAACACCTTAAAATTATATTGTGCAATGTCTAAAAAGCGTCCCATACCACCAGCTAAACATCATAGAACTTCTCTAATGATAGTAAGTATCCCACATGACGAGAATAGGCAATAACCTACATATACCATTATAGCAAGATGCCAATGGTGGAACTTATACACCTCCCATATTGGCACATGGTTTAGGAATATCAAGGGCGTGCTTTATAATCTTGTATCACTCTTTAACTAGAACTACTTCCCTTACCATACTCACTCTTTTCTATCCTTCTTTATCATAGAGTTATTCAGACATAAGGTGCACATAAAAGGGGGTCCTCTAACAGGTTAATAACCCAATCATATTTACCCTACCAAAAGAAGGTCAATTAGGGATACCTCACAATGGTGAGAAGAAGCTAATCATGACTTTCCTAAGGATTATATGATGTCGTTCCAGACAATTAACCTTAAGTATATCATTCCTTTACTTTGAAGGATATTATGATGGATTACAACTTCAACATTCTTAACCTTACACTTAGTCAAGGTTTTCACATAAAAGACTCTCTTAACATTATTTAAGGTATCATGTCATTCATAAATTCAAGAATAAGAGAATTTAACATACTAATTCAATACATCACATATTCATATTTTTACACTTATCAAGCAAGGACCACAAGTCAACCAAGACAAGACACCATATCCTTCACTTTTAACACATAATGCATGTCATTCTAGAAGCACACTAGAAAAAAACCTAGCATATTCAAGTCGTCCTATATACTATAATAACATCATCCATGTGACCAATATAGACTCATATATTCAAGTAGGAATAACTAATACTCAACCCTAAGACTATATACGTATGGTCAAAGTCGTACTCTAACATGATTACCTAAGATGACATGAATAAAAGAACGCATAATGTGACTTCACATGTACATAAATAATGTCATAATTAACATAATCAAACTATAAAAATATCCAAATTAATTCAAGGAGTTTTCGACAACGACATGATCATGATAATATATAAAGTAACGCCGACAAGGCCACATCAAATGCAAGGCACATAACACTACCACCATAAGTGGACCATACCAATAAAAATATAATTGAACTATAAACAACATCAAAATAAAATAAATATGGCATCATACCCCCACTCCATCATCAACACCTCAATCCAATGCTAAACCATCCAATTCAATAGCATAAGACCCTTACCAAAGGCCATGAACATAAATTCAACATAAAAACTACAATAATCAATAAACTGGGTAAATTAAATGTAAATTTAATAATATAATACATCCTAGATATCAATTTACTACAATTATTACATCAATGAATAGTCCACATAAAACAACATAAGAATCAATCAACTCTAGATCAATATCAAGTAACCCACAACATAGTAAAAAACTAGGGTTCATCCCAATTCATGGGTTCATAGATAATTTAGGTTAAAATAATTAATATAATATCAATTTAATCCATAAAAACATTAAAAAATAATTGATGTAAGAACCCAAGGTAGTATCATGAAATTGGACAATTAAACTTTAAAAACATAGAAAACATCTTGAAAATTGGATCTCCTTGATAAAGATAGTTTCAAGTATAAAAATACATATCTTTATGAATCTAATTCTTCACTATGATGAATAATCTCCACTCAATACGTCAGAACAATCTCTTCCTTGACTTTGGACTTAAATAGAGTCTTGGGGAATTTCTAAGGGATTTTGGGGTTTTGATTTGGAAGCATGAAATCTTTTAAGTGTTAAACACTTATATACATTTTTAAAAGTCCCATATTACCCTTTTAGAAATTCCAAACTTGTATTTGTAAGTGCGGTGAAATTACAAGTTCACTTGCCAATGAACTGCTCGCAAGACAGCGACTCACCAAACGGTAGGCAGTCGACGAACCATTTGTCCACAAAAGGACCATCTTGTCCTTCCGGTTGTTGGATCAGAGACTCAATAAAAGTCTCATATAACCAAATGTAAGTACCAATCGACGATACAATGCAAACGAGGAGTCGATTATCCAATGGGCGTCGACTGTCTCCGTGGTTTGGGCTGTCTTGGGCAGTCTTGGCACCAAGTTTGGTTCCTTCCTTAAGGACCCTTTGTTTTTCCTTGATGATATGTGCCCGGCCTTTTCTAACAAAAACATGACCTTGTAATAGATGTAGTAACATCATACATTTGATAGGAGATACTATTGGAGATATATGGATGGTTTTGCATCCATTGCTTCTCCTTTGACTACTTTGATCCCGAAGAGTATGAAATAGGAGTGGTCGGATGCATGTGAAGGAAGCTTCAATATTGTGAAAGATAGGTTTACTTCTATTCCTGCGCCCGACCTTACAGAAGGGTACCAAGGGCTTTGTTGTATATTGTGATGCAACCTGAGTGTGCTTAGGGTGTTTCCTTATGCAAAATGGGAATTTAGTAGTCTATGCCTCTAGACAACTTAAGATGCATGACAAGAATTATCCAATTCATGAGCTTGATTTAACAGGCGTGGTATTTTTCTTGAAAATATGGAGGCATCACTTGGTTAGTGTCCATGATGATGTGTATGCCGAACCCTAAGATTCATAGAAGATTGTTTGAATTAATGAAAGATAATAACATGAGTGTTCTCCACCACCCCGAAAAAGCTAATGGTTGCAGATTCTCTAAGTCGTATGAACATGAGTAGTTTGTCTCATGTAGAAAAATCTAAGAAACACCAAGTGAAGGATGTTCATAGGATGGCTCATATAGGTGTTTTATTAGAACATTCTCCAAATGGTGATTTATGGCACATCATAACTTTGAATTGCCTTTGGTGGTTGAGGTTAAGTCTAAGTAACACCTAGATTAATCATTGATGGAGTTGAAGGAGTTGGTTCTTGGTAAGCATAATGAGTCATTCTCGTTGAGGACAATGGTGATTTGAGGTATCACGAAAGGTTTTGTGTGCCCAATATTGATGACTTGAGAAACCTAACAAACATGTATCATGACCTTAGAGAAGTATTTTAGGGGTATGGATTGAAAGGGGACATAGCGAAATTTGTTGCAAAATGTCCAAATTTCCAACAAGTGAAAGTTGAGCACCAAAAGCTGAGTGTCTTAGTTCAAGAAATACCAGTTCGAACTTTGAAGTCGGAAGACATTAATATGGACATCATGGTAGGTTTTACTTAGACACGAAGGCAAACCTACTCTGTATGGGTAGTGGTGGATAGATTGACAATGTTTGCTCATTTATTAACGTCAAGTCCGCTCTCTCGGCATAGGATTATGCAAAGATCTTCATCATTGAGATTTATGTCTCATGATATTCTGTTATCCATCATATAGGAAAGGGGTGCACAATTCACTTCTAGGTTTGTAGGGAATTCCTTAAAGGGTTGAGTACTCAAGTGAAGTTAAGCACCACTTTTAATCCCAAAACGGATGGTCAAACGGAGCCTATTATTAAAACCCCCGAGTATATGATTAGATCTTGTGTAATCAATTTCAAGGAAAGTTTGTATGAATACATTCCTTTGGTTGAGTTCTCTTATAACAATAGTTACCCTTCGACTATATTCATGGTTCTTTTAAAGGCCTTGTATTGTAGGAGATGTAAATCTCCGATTAGATGGTTTGAAGTTGGAGAGTATTCACTTTTTGGTCTCGAATTGATCTTTAAGACATTAGAAAAAGTTCATATCATAAGGAACTGATTGAAAACATCCTATACCCGGCAAAAGTCTTATGCCGAAAATAAAAGAAGGGACTAAAAATTTCAAGATGGTAATAAGGTCTATTTCAAAATCTCACCTATAAAAGAGATGATGATATTTGGTAAGAGGGAAGTTAAGTCCTTCTTATGTGGGTACCTATGGACTTTCTCAAAGGGTTGAAATAGTTGCATACGAGTATAGAATACCTAGTGAACTAGTTTAGGTTCATTATGTGTTCCATGTCTCCATGGTTAAAAAGTGCATCGGTGATTCCGTGTCCATTCTTCCTATTAAGGGTCTTGGTGTTCATGAGAATCTCTCCTATGAAGAAGTTTTTGTGGAAATCCTTGATCGTCTAGTGAAGAAATGGAGGAACAAAGAGGTGGCCTCCGTGAAGCCGAGTCCAACATGCAGTCCCGTTACCCTCATCTCTTTGATAATTTTGGTTAGTTGTTCCTATTAATAAGTAAAATAATAAATAAATTTAATTGGGTTTGTCTTGAAAAGATGTGCATATTCATAATAAATGTATTTCGTAAAATTAAATTTCATATAAAAATGTTTTTTTTCGCTTGATTTGCACATATTTTTTTATTTGGTATGTTGTTGCCTATATGAAATGATATTGAGAATTATTATATGTTTTGGAAAAGTTTTGGGTATAAGTGTCTCTTTATGTGTTGTTAATATTATGTTGTTTTTTAGAAGGAAACTTCTCATGTGGTAATGTTTAGCTCTTATATATGTGGTACTTGAAGTTTTGAGTTGCTATGTTTAAACGCCACAATTATGTGTTGAATGGAGTTTTTAAGCACTCCTTTGATGTATAACTCATGTTCATCTTCTATGTTGTTTTGATGGACCTCTGTATTGAGTCTATGCTTTCCTTTCCAATGATTTCAGTGTCATTTTGGGGAGGAATGTTCATAAGTGGGGATAATGTAACAATGCGAAAGTCCAAAAGCTTATGTAGAGCCTCACATGAGCGTCTAAGGTTTTTAAATATTTTTAAGGTAAAAAGTAATGTATATGATTCATTTTTAAAGTTTTAGAATCAAGACGTAAAGAAACGTCCATAACATTTACAGACTAGTGAAAGGGGTGCCAGTGTGGCTTTGACTATTTTATAAGGTTTTAGAAGTCAGAAATTGATGAAAGTTGGTTGAAAGGTGTTTAACTAGTATTATAAAAGGTTTAGGGTCCGAAAGTCTTGGTACGACTCGGCAAGGACCGACGTAGGGGTCTTTATAGAGGACCCTTGCATTTGAACCCAACCTGCCAAATGAGGCAAGTGTAGACAGTGTCTACCTACGTGTTGCAGGCGATGGTGCATAAATTTCCTCCATCGACCAATGCTTACCCATCTTCCAAAAATGTCCAAAATGCAACTCTTTGAACTTATCTATGGACATGAAAGAAGTTTGGGGGAAGGGGGCATAGGTTGACCTACGGAGCGTCAATAGTGGTCTCGTAAGTCCTGCCTGCATTTTCCAGTTAAGTTTTTTGTGAGTTCATTTAATTAGTAGGTAGGTTAGTCGATTAATTAAGGGTTAAGGGAGGTCTAATTAACTTAATTAAGAACATATATAAAGACCTAAGCCTTATTAAACTAACCCAACACCTCAAAATTTCCAAACCCAAATTGCTCTTCTTCTCTCTACTTACTCTCTCCCAATGAAACTCCATAGAAGACTAAGGTCTTGGATTTATAAGGAATCCATAAGGTCACTTACCATAATTTTTCAAATATTAACAAGGTATGTGAACTCTTCACCTTTGGGATTCGTCTCTCCAAAGGGTTCTTCAAAAATTGGTTTTCAAAAAGATGATTTCATATGGGCATCTTTCTAATCAGAATTTGATCTTCTTAATTGTATTGATTTAGGGTTTAATTTGATGATTATGAGTATATTATTATGTATTATTTTTCAATTATAGTAGTTCTTGATTATTTAACGTAGTATATGGAATAGATCATAAATTGACCCAAATTCCCTATCCCTAGATGATGAACTAGTATAGAATTGAATCGTATTGATGCAATTGACCTAGTTATTGTGTTCATTACTATTTTATAATGTTACTAAACCTATTATTTGATTAAATTGGTTGGTTTATGTTGAGACATGGATGATGGATTTTGAATGAGATCGGGTAAGTCTGTGTCATCCTAAACATTTACTTTAATTGTGATGGCTTGTACTTTGTGATGAAGTCTAATTGAAGTATATCTTGTAAATTAATTAAGTAGGTGTTATTATGATGTTGCAATTAAAATGTCTTGATTATGTGGATTGTGAGATTATTATTAAGATGTAATAATATAAGGTTGGTTGTGAAATACCTGTGTGCCTAACTATGATATAATATTGTTAATGTGCTATAATCACATGTGAGGGTTGTATTGAAAGGATGTTCTCATGCAATTCATATTGAGATAATGACTATGAGTATATAAAGATTTATTCTCCTATGACGTAGACTAAGTTATTATTGCTAATGAAAGACAGTTCAAAAGGTCCTTTAGGTTAGCACTGAGTGAACTAGTAGTGAGTAGTGTCCCTTACCATGTAGGGAATGTAGGTTCAATATTGTACTTATGATATTGCAGATTATATTGTGATGAGCATAACGAGGGAACAAAGTATATCTCCTAGTTCTTGAACTATGTTGGCCCTGTAGGACTACTAGCTAGTGTATCAACCTACAATGCAATGTTCATGTTTTGGTACTACTATACGCTCAAATTACACTTCTCTAAAGAAGTATAACCGGTCGTATCAAGTAAAGAACCCAACTAGTATGTTTAGGTTAATCCCACGAGAAAAATTGGTTAGACTTAACTTCAATGTACAAATATTTTTATTTAGTCATTTTCTTTCCGAAAACAAGTAGTTGAAGAGGGGATCAAATTAAATCAAGTAAGAAGAGTAAAGATTAGATTTTTATCAAGTTGTGAGATAAAGTAGGGTATTTATTTGTCCATAGGTTCATAACATTGTATTCCTAGCTATAACAATTCTTCCCTAGTGTTTTGCATGCAAAGTCATAAATTAGGTATCTCTAAATCCTTTTTCCCGCATCTAAATAGTTTCACCCCATACCTTGTTCCGGATACGTGTGTATAAGGTACTAAACCTACCTTTACATCATATTAAGCATCACATTTGATGTATGTCTAAGTTATAACTTCGCACAACTCGAGAGTAGTCTATTATATAATATCCCAGTAAATCTATGTTGATAATTCTTTTCTTATTAATTACCTCCTCAGTTCGAAAAATAGAAAAAAGTTGAGTTCTAACGCATGCTCTCGTTTAAAAGAGTGCTAAGCGAAGAATTATCAATACATGTGATAACCCATTTGAGAATTGTTATTAAACTAGGTTTACTTTATTAATAACCCATGATCCTCACAATTCTGGTTGTGGATTTAGTTACCCATGCATGTCAGAGAAAATTCATGTTTGTTAAGCAATAAAAAATAAACTTACTTAGACAATTCGAAAAAAAGTCAGAAAACCCACTTGATATAACAAGATAGCACTTGAAAACCAAATCCGGAAATTGAATTATTGCTAAAGTTGAATAACCCAATCTCCAATCACAAACTAAGAACAATAACAATAATGTCTAACACCGAAAACGTGGTTTTAAGTCTTATTTATAGACAATATCATCCTAAATTAAAAGGAATTAAAATAAAGAAAGTTGTCCAAGAACGAGGCTGTAATCTATGACCCCACAAAATGATTGTTGATGATTCCATGAACCGTCGACTGTCTCCATCAGTCAAGACATAGAATTGGGTTTCCTCCTTTATATGGCATCCTCTCTGAATCAATCGATGAACAAACAACGCGGTCTATCTGTGAGTCTACGGTTCGTCGATGCCTTCAATTGGTCTATTATTAGAATTTTCCAACTTCGAGTACTAGGACTATCTGTGATCTCATCGACGGTTGAACATGATGGTTTCTAGTTCCTCTCTTTAGACTCACACTTAGTCAGATTTCCTCTAATTTCTTGAAATTAGGTCGACTGTAACAATCTACGGGCCGTCGATGGAACGACGGACCCTCAATGGCCTTCGTGAGTGGCTTATACACTTTATTTCAGCTGACTTTTGCATTTTATTTAAGAACATCTTAATGCAAAACAATAATAAAAACATGCTAAACTACTACTACAAAAGTCTCTCGACAGACAGAAATCTTAAGGAAATAGCAGTGAAAACACCATGAAACCACGGTACAACAACTACTTTGGCAAGTAGTCCACATTCTTTTTGTGTAAGGTAACATGACATCGGATTAAACATTTAGCTTTGTGGTCTAAGTTTTTTGAGTCATGCTTTCCCGAAAGGAAAATTAAATAATAAAATGAACTCTAACTGGGATGACTTATGGCTTTTGACTTAGTCTAGGTTGGGGTATAGGATTCTACCTATACATTGCACTAGTTGTCCTTGAGATAAGTCTTAGGAGCATGTTCTTACGTTCTTATTCTTTTATAACTAAATGATATGCATATGTTGAATTTATAGGTTGATGATACTTTATGATGTAGGTTTCACTTATGAACATGTTATTGGTCTACATTGCTACATATGATGATGACTAATCTTTATTCTATGTTATGTGATATTAGGCATTGCTTATGATCCTTTGTCTGTTTTACTTGGTTTAGTAAGGTTATGGGCTTTACTCGTTCATTGCATTTTTATACTTGATGGTCGGTCATGATTAATGGTCTTGTATATGTTGTAAAGTTATGAACTCTTATACATGCTTTGTGTTATGAAATGAAGTTGGAGTTCTTTTAACTATAGTTCTAAAAATCTATACACATGTTTGATTGTCTATACTTAATGATGTTGGTGTTGTGTTGAATATGCTATTATATTAACAAGTAAATGGCTATTCTCTTATATGTTTTTTTTATTGTGCATAATGCCCTTCGAAGTAACTTGGCATGCTTTTTAACAGATGTCCATTTTGGCATGATTTCTAATTTATGTGTGCATATGTTTTCATACATTGTACAAGTAATGTACTAACCCCTGTTTTCTCCCTTTTTCCCAAAAATTTTAGGTTCGTGTCTTTGAAGAGTTCGTGACCAATTTGCAATGAAGGCTTGGATAATTTCTCCAAATGTGGGTATATCCTCAAGATGCGAGGATGATGCCTTTTTCGCATTCTACATATGTGGCTTGCTATAGTCTAAAGACATTTGTTTAAGTGTTATTGTTGAAAATATTGCTGTAAACACTAAGAGGCAACTACAAACTTTTTCAAGGGATATGCTCGAATCGTTCTTTTCCAACATAGATGGTTTTATATGAGATATCTTTATTAGAAAATATCTTGTATATTGTATATGTGACATAAAAGTAGAAGCCTATGTATGTTTCCTATGTCAGTAGGGTATGTAGACTCCCTATGTATATATTATGTGTTAGCGAGAGGTCTATGTAAACCTCATTGTAGAAGTAGATGAAAAGTTTAAATTGTCTGCACTTTTAACCTGTGAATGTAATGACAAATGAGTAGAGGCTAGTCGTAGTCCTCTACGAGGATAACGACGCCAGTTACGTCTTGGGGGTCCTACCCGGATGTGATAAATATGAAGTGCTTTGCAGCAACCTCACTATTCCCCAGAGATTTATATGATAGTAACCTCGAGGGATAAGTACTCTTTGTTAGTTGAGATGTAATGCTAAATAGCTATACCTTAACCTATAGATAATGAATGTTTAAGAATGTGGGGAAGTCATGCTTAGCACCGAGAGGATTTCGAAAATGGGTGAGTACTCTTCATTTTTAGAGATACTTTATCCACTTTACCTCTAGAGGTGAGTGGTCCTTGTTAAGTAGATAATGAGTTATTTAGAATCAATTTTCATATCCCTTAACTATGAGCCCGCATAGATGTAAAGGCTAATAGAATGAGGCTACCTTAGGAAATTGGTGATCCCTTATTCGGTAGGGGTTAATACCGAGTCTATCTTTCATGGTCTATGTTGGTTAAAGATAACCCCCACAAATGAATGTAATGAACTAAGTCTTTCAAAGGGTGTACTACATAGGGTTGGTGGTGGAATGGGTTGCTATTTGGATGTAGTCTTGGTGTGTCTTTATATCAAATGAATGAATAGGTTATTATGTGATGTAAGTAAAGTAAGGTGACTTTATGCCTAATTTTAAGGAAGCTTATTGATGTTATGTCTTGTATGATGAAAGTTGTATATGATTTTTTTGATGTGCCTAGTCAAAGGGAATTCTCTAGGATCACTAAGATGGGAGTAGTAATATGAGATGCTATTTTTACATTACACTAAGTGAAACTTGGGGTTTGTCTTGGGGGAATCTTCTTATGTGATGTTCCTAAATGCATGTAGGTTTTTCTAGTATCTTAGTAATGAATGTTGACTTCTGAAATGGAATGAAGTATGCTTATCTTTGGTAGTCTTAAGAATCACTTAGGTGTATATTGAAGAGATTGTATGGGATTTTTCTTCATGTATTACCTTAGTGAACTTTGGATAATTTGGGATATGAAGAGTCTATATGATAAATGACTTCACTTCGAAGTATGACCTTATGTTTAAATCATGAAAGTTTTACCTCGTGTGATAAATGATGATTTATTTGATGTATCCTGACATCATTCATGAAGGTTTTTACTAAAATAGAATGAAATTTTTATCTCAGCAAGAATATTCTCTTTCACATGAGTTGTTTGCATACTGCCATACTTCATACAATATTTGTGCTAACCCCATACTCTTTTGTATTCCAAAGTATAGGTGAACGCAGGTTCTTAGAAGGAAAATCTTGGGATGTGAATCTCTCAAGATTGGTATGTCCTCATATATTCGAGGATATAGTCTATGTTTCCTTAGTTTCTCCTTTAAGACTTGTATAATTCTTCTTATGTATTTCATTCAATGTAAAGTGTCAAGACCCTATGATATTCAAGATGTGTCTTTAATTTTACTTGTGACGATGAGACTTATTCCTTTGCTTTTATAAAAGAATTTTATTATTATTATTGTGGTTAAAAGTTTTAATTCTGCACTACTTCTCATACTTATGTAATAAATGATAGCTATGAGTCTTGTAAAAGACCTCCGTGAGGTCATGTACATCATGTGATGATTGAAGAGTTTCCCTTTCTTAAAGAGTGCTCGTAATCATGTGGTTTCCAAGATAACTTATGAGTTGGGCCTCAACCTAATTCAAGTACTCGCACTTCATTATCTGGGATTTCATGGGGATGAATCCTCCTACTATCCATGTTACTAAATTGGATGACGATTAAGAAGGTTTCATAGATGTGGTATTTAAGGTGCTGGATGCTATAGGTGTGACTTTTAAGGAGAAAGCAAAACTAGTTTCTTACCAACTAAATGATGTTGATAAACTATTGTTTGAGAAAAGGAGTTAGAGGCCTATATGTGAAGGTCAAGTAGATAAGGATGTTTTCAAGACGACATTTATTGATACACTTTTCCCCATAAAATTGAGGGAGAGAAAGATGGTAAATTTATTGAACCTTTGACAAGGGAAATGAGTGTGAAATAGTATTTTCTAAAGTTCACCCAACTCTCTAAGTGTGCCCCAGCCATCGTAGCCCACCCTAGGGCTAGAATGAATATTTTCGTGATACGAGTGTCTAGATCAGTTGAAGAAGAGTGTCGTACGACAATTCTCCATAATGATGTAGATATCTCTAGGCTCATGGTGTATGCTCAGCATATTAAGGAGTCTAAGCTTAAAAATATGAATAGGGATGGAAAGATGCCTAGGTCAGATGAACCAAGTAACCCATGTCTAAGAAAATGTTCTGACTCTTCCATGGGGTACAAGTATAGGGTTTCCAACCAAAATACCCAAGGAGATGGGCATGCGTTTGAGAGGCCTTAATATGCTACTTGTTAGAAGCAACACTTTTGAAAGTGTCTTCCGGGATAATATTTTTTTTTGGATTTGGTAATAAGTGTCATAGGATGAGAGATTGCCCAAACCTCAAGGCAAAAGGGAAATAAGTCAACCAAGATCCTTATCGTGGTATGGATCCTAATGCTCCAAAGAAAACTAGTTTCTATGTACTTTGAGCTAAAGAACGAACTAAACAAAAATGAAGTCCCCCAAAGGTTGTAATTCATTATGGTTACTTTATTTATTTAAGATGGGTTTACCCTACGTGGGGAAGAATTATTTGAGTAGCAAGGAGTTAGGTACCTTTTTCTTTTCCTTCTATTCCAACTCAAGCTTAAGACCGAACTCCGTTATAATTTGGCTATACTTTAGGAGTCTTGCATTTTAATATGAGTTGCATGTCCCCTTATGCTATGAGTTACATTGATATTATGATGTGTTGCATGCTCCCTATAATAACATAGTTTCATTAGTAGATTTGTATTTAGTCTATATTTGTCATGTCAAGTGTAGCTAATGGTCCTAATTGCTTCAAAAATTATTATGTTTATGTGTCAATGTGTTAATCGAAGTTTATTTCTTGTTGAGCTTTGAAGTTGTATGATGAGCATTTCTAATGTTTGATTAGGTAGTTCCTCAATAAATGAAATGAAAATGAAGAAGTGAGTATATGCTTTGAAATGTAGAGATTGTTCCAATTTGCCGATGAAGCTAAAAGTGCTTAATAATGTGTAGTTGGCGTTCCTGGTAAGTCTGGTTCATAGAATATGAATGTTATGTCCATGATATTATGTGTTACATTCTGCTTCTTTAGTCCTTGATGTCCTTGAAATTGTTAAATGTCATTCGAGGAAGGATGTTTTTCTAAGTGGGGCAGAATGTGATGACCCTTATAGTGATCTAGGTTAGACTAGAGATTCTCAAGTGTTTCATGAGTTAATTATGTATTAAAATAATGATTTTTATTTTTTTAGTCAGTTTTGTAACTTTTAAAGTCAAACATCATGGGACGACTAAGACTCTCGATGACTAAAGGTCTATGTTTTTGCATGTGTTTTAGTGTGCCTTAGTATGTTAACGGAGTTGCTTGGGGTTGAAATTCATATTGGAGGGCCCTAAAACCTAGATGAGCATTTTAAGGGTATAACGTTTGGGTATGACTCCACCTAACACCCATGCGGGGCCCTAGAGAAGGACCCAAGATGTGGCCACAAAACTACCAAGTAGTTCCAAAACGACGCCCCTTGTTGACGAGAAGTAGGTTGGACGACACCCCGTCATTTGGAGGCATAAACCCAATATTAATTGAGGGATTTAATACCCCATGAAACTCATCTCTGATAAAAACAAAGCCCCAACAGGACGGGCCATCAATCAAACGACGCCCCTTATCTAGGGTTCGTCATTTTGGGACGTGCAAAAGTTACTGTCATGTGGCCTCACATGGGGTGTTTTTATTAATTCACCCCTAGTATATAATGGATCACAGACGTTTGTTTGAAGGTATTCAAAACATTTTATGTTTTTTATAGTCCTTGAACAAGTGTTAGTCTTTATTTTCAAAAATGAAAACCCTACCTCAAGAAAGACTCTATCAAAGTCTATAGAAGCTAGAACTCAAGAAAAATCTAGAAGTGAAGGATTTCGACGTTTTATTCACAAAAAAATCGTGGGTTTCTTCATAGTGAGGTATGGTAGTTCATCCTTTAATCATATTTCATTGAAGGGTCCATTCCAATGATTTCAGAATCCAACTTCTTCTATCTTTAACTCTAAGCATGGGTCTTTGCATGAAAATGTTTTAATGATTGAAATAAGTTATTTTTAGTGTTTGTGGATGATTTTAAAGTTAAAACCACAGAGAACCTGTCACGAATCGCAAGTAACCCCTTGAAGATAAGGAGAACCCTTGGATCGTCATGAGGTGTACTTCACCCTTAGGAGTCTCGTAGAATCCCTTTAACTATCATTCATTGCATAAGACAAGAAAAGTAGTGCGGAATTTAAATCTTTTCACGAACATTAATATAAAAATCAATTCTTTCATAAATACTAAGAAAAATCTCATCGTCACAAGCCAAACATAATATGGACATGACTTTTTGCATTTTAAAGAAAATACATAATAAGTCTTCAATAGCGAAACTAAGAAATACAACTATGCCTTGAATATATGAGGGCATACTTAGTCTTGGGAATGATTTTCCCAATCTTGTCTTTTAATAGTAACCTTGCTTCCAAATCTATACTTATAGAAAAGTATGTGGGGTTAGTACAAATAATGTACTAAGTATGACATATGCAAAAAAGGGACATTTTAGTATAAATATAGATTCATGCCAATTCAGTTAAACATTTATGGATATAGAAGTAAAACAACATAAAAATCATCATTTAACACTTAGACAAGTATTTCCAAAATTTTAGCAAAACGTACCATTTTACAGTACACTACCAAAATGTTACAGTGAACCCTTACCATAATAGTAAATTCATTTTACTCACAAAAGAGTGAACTCCAAAAGTCAAGCAAAGAGGAAGTGAACTCATTTACATAGCTAAGGTTATCCTAAGACTCACCAAGGTAAGACATGAAGGAAACGTCCATAAACCTCTTTCAATACATAACTAGGTAATCCCCAAGACTACCCCTTCTACGATTACTCGCCTTGGGAGGAAAAGTCCTCAGTCAATGAGAAGACATTAGAAGAACACTCAAACAACACACCCAGATTTCCCTTTCGGAATGCTTACTTAGTGCAGTGAGTAGATGCCGTCTCATTTTACCACCTACCCTAAGTAGTACACTCTTTTAGAAGACTTAGTTCATTCAATTCATATAAGACACACAAAGAATCCCCTATAGGAAGGTCTACTTAGTGCAATGGATATATAGCGTCTGATATCACTGATATACCGTGGTTTCACGGTATAATTAATACTTTTTCCTTAAGTTTAGTGTGTCCAAAAGCCTTTTTTTTTCTAATTTTGATATAAGTTTTTCTTTGTTTTGCAGGAAATCTGTCTAAAGCTGAATGCGGAGATTTTGAGCGAAAGTTGCAGAAGAGACCACCTACGGAGCTTATGACGGTCCGTCGTGCTTGCGACGGTCCATGGTGGCAGCGTAGAGAAGCTGCTGAAGGAAGATGGGGAATTCTGACCAAGTGTGGGATTACGAAGCTTGTGACGGTCCGTCATGGATATGACGGTCCGTCCTGCAGGTCCGTCGTGAAGATCAGAGAAGTGATCTAGTACCCAGATTCCAAGAGTTGAAGTATTTTGAAACGAAGACCCTCGACGGATCGTCGTGTCTATGACGGCCCGTCACACTTTCCGTCGAGGGGAATGAAGAAAGCAGCAGAAGAATTGCACCAAGTGTGGAACGACGGAGCCCACGACGGTCCGTCATGACCACGACGGTCCGTTGCGTGGTCCGTCGACCCAGCCGCGTTTTGGCAGATTTCCAGTAATTAGAATCCTTGTTTAATTAGGTTTTTATTTTTTATAAATAGTTCGAAAAACCTCATTTTTGAGGTTAGACTCTTTGATTAAAAAATTCCACATAGTTAGACTTTGTGATTATTAGACTTTGCGTTTTTGAGTGTTTGACTGTTGGAGATTCTTACAAGTAACTTTTGGTGATTAATCAAAAAAAATTTCGGACTTTATTCTTTCTCATTAAAGTAAGTACATGAATTCTTGTTTAACATATTTGAATATTGTGTTTATGGCTATGAGGAACTAAACTCCATAACTAGGGTTGTGGGAACCATAGGCAAATAATGAGATAAACCCTAGCTAAAATAACAATTCTAGAATAGTGTCTTGCATGTATTAATAATTCTTTCGCTTAGAAGTCTTTTTAACGCATGATCAACATTAATACTCGCCTTAATGCTACTTGCCGGACCAAGGAGGTAGATAATAGGAAAAGAATTATTAACATAGATTTAGTGTATACCATCTAAAAGGCTAGTATTGATTGGTACGAGGTAATAACTTAGTGAAATATTGAATACGATGCTTAATATGAGGTAAAGATAAGAGTTAGGAAAGCAACACACGTAGCCGGACCAAGGTGCGGAGTGAGATTTTCTAGATGCCGGACCAAGGATTTAGAAATACATAACTTATCACTTTGCATGCAAGATACTAGGAAAGAATTGTTATAGTTAGAATTATTAAGTTACGAACCTATGGGGAACACGTAAGCCCTAGTTACTTTAATTCATTGATTAAAACCCAAAATTAAAAGCTGTCAAGTGTCTTTTTCAATTACATTAGTTATTTTTACTCATTAGGTAATACAAACCCCCCTTTTATATTTTTACTTTCCAAGGAAGTCATCAACCGAACAATAGTAATACCAAGTTAAAGTTAAGTCTAGACTATTTTCCTCGTGGGAACGATCCCAACCTCACTAGTTGGGTTATTTACTTGACGCGACCGCTTTACTTCTCATTTGAGAAGTAAGTTTGAGCGTATCAAATTTTGGCGCCGCTGCCGGGGAATTTAGCTTTTAGATTAACTTGAAGTTATTACTATAGTTTAGTTGATATTTCTTGATTTTACTTTGTTTTATTGTTTTTGATTTCCTTTCAGAACTATTCTCCCTGTATGCCAAATACACGGAGCAGAAGAGAACCATTGTTTCCCTATGATTGTGAGTTAGAGCGTACACTGCGCAACATGAATCAAAACTTGGGAATCAATGATGAGGACCCAAACCAGAACATCCCAGCTCCGGCTGATGTTCATGGTCAGATATTACCCGATGCTCCGGGTGAACATCAACAGAGGGGACAGAATCCCGCTCCACAGCCCCAAGCATACTACAGAGGCTATGATAACATAGCAGATTCGGATGGGCCACTGGTTTTGCCTCCTCTACCCACAGGCCACACTTTTGTGGTAACCAGTAGTCTGATGCAAATGCTCACTGCCAGAGGTTTGTTTTCAAGGCTACCTTCTGAGGATCCGCATGCCCATATAGCTAAGGTTAAGGCAGTGTGTAAAAGTTGTGTGGGGAGGCCTGATTTGGATCTAGATGTAATAGGCCTCAGAGTGTTTCCTCTCTCACTAACAGGAGAGGCTGCTATGTGGTTTACTGAGCTCCCAAACAACTCCATCTTCACTTGGAACCAACTACGGGATGTCTTCTTAGCACGCTACTATCCGGTCTCCAAGAAATTAAACCACAAAGACAGGGTGAATAACTTTGTGGCTCTACCAGGATAGTCAGTTAGTAGTTCTTGGGATAGATTCACCTCATTCTTGAGAAGTGTTCCAAATCACCGTATTGATGATGAGTCACTGAAGGAATACTTCTATCGGGGATAGGATGATAACAATAAAGCAGTGTTAGACACTATAGCAGGTGGATCTTATGGAGAATGCCCTTATGCTGAGATTACTGAGGAATTAGCGAAAATCTCCCGTAACAACAAAGCTTGGAGTACTAGGAAGTCCGATACAGAAAGAAACACCTTCGCAGTGCAGTCCACTCACAACCCAGCCATAGATGATATTCGGGAAGAAATGGCTCAGATGAGAACTGAGCTTTGGTTGGTACTAAAACATGTCACTGGGGGTGCAGAAAAGCTTAATGCAGTCAACTATTTGGCTAAACCACCACCTCCAATCAATGAGTGTTATTATGAGGAGGATTCATATGCAGTAAATGAACAGATGGGGGGTCTCCGACCAAGTGCCCAAGGCTCTAATCAGGAAAATTGGCGCCAAGGTCAAGGGAACCAAGGTCGGAACTATGGTAACTACAATCGTGAGGGTCATTATGTCCGAGATGGAAACTACATTCGCGACAACAACTTCAACAGGGGTAGCTATGGTAACAGAAACGACAGAAATGGACCTTATGTTCCTCCTCAAAATCGTGAAGTTACTCCTAGGGATGGTGGAGGTAGTATGTCGCGAGTTGAGGATATGTTGCATAAAATGATGAGGAGGTTCGATGCTAGTGATGAGCAAAATAAAGAGTTGAGGAATGATCTAGCGGGTATTGGGCAAAAATTTGATACCCATGCAATATCAATTAAGCAACTTGAGTTACAATTGGCCCAATTATCTGCAACTGTGAACAAACGGCAACCGGGCACTCTTCCTAGCAACACTATCCAAAATCCAAAAAATGATGGACATTGTATGGCAATTACTACTCGCGGTGGCAAGCAAACCATTGATCCACCTATGCCATCTGATGAGAATAAGGTGACAACAGAATCTGATAAAGTGGTAGAAGTTGATGCTGAATTAGAGGATAACACTGCAAAAGATGCTGAAGTGCCTAAAAAGGTAACTCCTATGCCTAGGCCACCACCCCCATTTCCTCAGAGATTAGTGAAAAAGACCGAGGATGGTAAATACCGGCGTTTTATAACAATGTTGAAGCAACTTTCTATCAATGTCCCTTTGGTAGAAGCTTTAGAACAAATGCCCGGTTACGCCAAATTTATGAAAGATCTGGTTACAAAGAAAAGATCGGTCACTTTTGAGGATGATGATAGAATGCAGCATTGTAGTGCTATTGCTACAAGATCTCTGGTCCAAAAGAAAGAAGATCCGGGCGCATTTACTATTCCTTGTACAATCGGGCTATTACATTTTGCGAAAGCTTAATGTGATCTGGGGGCAAGCATAAATCTCATGCCCCTCTCGATTTACAAGAAGTTGGGTTTGGGTGACCCAAAGCCTACTGCGATGCGGCTACTGATGGCTGATCGAACAGTAAAACCACCTATAGGAATACTCCACGATGTGCTAGTAAAAGTGGAGTCATTCATCTTTCCAGCCGATTTTGTTATTCTTGATTGTGAGGCTGATTTTGAAGTACCTATTATCCTTGGGAGGCCATTCCTAGCTACGGGAAGAACTTTAGTAGACATGGAAAAGGGGCAGATGAAATTTCGGTTGAACAGTGAGGAAGTGACCTTTAATATTTGTAGGTCCGTGAGGCAGAGTTGTGAGCTCCAATCGGCATCTGCTATATCCTACAACATGGGTGAGACCTTTGAGACACAAATAGAAGAACGTCTAGGTGTCGAAGCAGTAGTGGCAGTGATAATGAACTTTTATAGCGATTGCATTGAAGAGTATGAGTCATTAGTAGCGGCTCTTAACCGAGGTGATGTTCGGTTTAAACCGAAGAAATTTGAGCTTGATATGAAGAATCGCGAGTCCCCACCCGCTAAACCATCTATAGAGGAAGCTCCAAAAGTTGAATTAAAAGCTCTCCCACCTCATCTTAGGTATGAATTCTTAGGAAATGGTGACACTTTGCCGGTAATCATTGCATCAGACCTAGATGAACAACAGGTTTAGAGTTTGGTGAAGGTACTAAAAAGGTTCAAAAGAGCTATTGGGTGGACCGTTGCGGACATTATTGGGATCCCTCCTGGTATTTGCTCTCACAAAATCCAACTCATGCCTGATCATAAGCCGAGTATTGAGCACCAGAGACGCTTGAATCCTCCTATGCAAGAGGTTGTGAAAAAGGAAATTATCAAGTGGTTGGATGCTGGAGTAATCTATCCAATCGCCGATAGTAGTTGGGTATGCCCGGTTCAGTGTGTACCTAAGAAAGGGGGAATGACTGTGGTCCCCAACGAAAAGAATGAACTTGTTCCGATGAGACCGGTTACTGGATGGAGGGTGTGAATGGATTACCGTAAACTGAACTCATGGACTGAAAAAGACCATTTTCCTATGCCCTTCATGGATCAGATGTTGGATAGACTTGCCGGAAAAGGGTGGTATTGTTTTCTTGATGGGTATTCGGGGTATAATAATATTTCTATCGCACTAGAAGATCAAGAGAAAACCACTTTCACTTGTCCATATGGGACTTTTGCGTTCAGAAGAATGTCGTTTGGGTTGTGCAATGCACCCGCAACCTTTCGGAGATGTATGATGTCAGTATTTTCTGACATGGTGGAGGATACTATAGAGGTTTTTATGGATGATTTTTCTGTGGTTGGTGATTCATTTGAGCGATGCTTGACAAATTTATCTGAGGTTCTTAAGAGATGTGAAGACTGCAATATGGTACTAAACTGGGAAAAGTGTCATTTCATGGTGAAAGAGGGTATTGTATTGGGTCATTGCATTTCAGAAAAGGGTATAGAGGTTAATCGAGCTAAAGTTGAGGTAATAGAGAGACTTCCCCCGCCGATCTCTGTGAAAGGTGTGAGAAGCTTTCTTGGGCATGCAGGTTTTTATCGGAGATTCATCAAAGACTTTTCAAAGATTGCACACCCATTGTGCAAATTACTGGAGAAAGAATGTAAATTTTGTTTTGATGAGTCCTGTCTTAAAGCATTCAGTGAGTTAAAAGAGAAGTTAGTGTCTGCACCTATCATTATTTCTCCGGATTGGAACAGTCCATTTGAGGTAATGTGCGATGCTAGTGGGGTGGCTCTTGGTGTAGTATTGGGAAAGAGAAGAAACAAAATCCTTCACCCAATTTACTATGCTAGTAAAGCCCTAAATGAAGCCCAGAAGAACTACACAGTGACTGAGCAAGAACTCCTCGCAGTATTCTTTGCTTTTGAGAAATTTCGCTCCTATTTGCTAGGTACTAGAGTCATAGTGCATACTGACCATTCAGCACTGAGATATTTGATGGCGAAAAAGGATGCGAAACCAAGGCTGATTCGTTGGGTATTACTGCTGCAAGAATTTGACTTTGAAGTGCTGGATAGAAAAGGGACTGAAAATCAAGTTGCTGATCATTTGTCCCGTCAAGAGGATGAAGCTATGAGAGAGTTAGGGGATAAGACTGACATTGATGATACTTTCCCCAATGAACATGTATTGGCTGCTTCACAAGACTTGATTCCATGGTTCGCAGATTTTGCGAACAATCTGGCTAGTGATATTGTTCCATCAGACTTGTCCTTTCATCAAAGGAAAAAGTCCATGTACGATGTGAAGAAGTTCTTTTGGGATGAACCATACTTGTATAGGAGTTGTGCCGACGGGCTTATTCGGCGTTTTGTGCCAGAATGTGAAATGTTGAGTGTATTGGAGGCATGCCATTCTTCACCTGTTGGCGGACATCACAGTGGTATCCGAACCGCTCACAAGATATTGCAATGTGGTTACTATTGGCCAAATCTTCATCAAGATGCTCATGGGTTTGCTAAATCATGTGACAAATGTCAACGAGATGGTGGTATTTCAAGAAAGCAAGAGCTCCCTCTAAACCCCATTCTTGTGATTGAGTTATTTGATGTGTGGGGTATTGACTTTATGGGCCCTTTCGTGAGTTCTCATGGGATGAAGTACATTCTTGTAGCAGTTGATTATGTATCTAAATGGGTCGAAGCCATAGCTCTCACAAACAATGAAGGGAAGAGTGTCACTGCATTCTTGAAAAAGAATATATTCTCCCGTTTTGGCACTCCAAGGGCCATTATTAGTGATGGGGGTTCCCACTTCTACAACAGATTGTTCAAGGGGTTATTGGAGAAATACGGTGTTCGCTATAATGTGGCCACGCCTTACCACCCTCAAACTAGTGGGCAAGTTGAGGTCTCGAATCGGGAGATCAAACAGATATTGTCCAAAACAGTGAATGCTAGTCGAACAGATTGGTCAAGGAGGCTTGATGATGCTCTTTGGGCCTACCGGACAGCTTATAAGACTCCCATAGGTATGTCTCCATACCAACTTGTATATGGCAAAGCTTGTCATCTTCCGGTTGAGTTAGAGCATAAAGCCATGTGGGCTATGAAGAAGTTAAAATTGGATTGGAGCAAAGCTGCAGAGCAACGGTTAAATGGGTTGAATGAACTTGATGAATTTCGCTTGAAAGCCTATGAAAGCTCAGCCCTATATAAAGAAAAGATGAAGAAGTATCATGACAACAAAATTGAAAAACGAGAGTTTATGGTCGGGGATTTAGTGCTTCTATTCAATTCCAGATTGCGCTTGTTTCAAGGCAAACTCAAGTCCAAATGGACTGGTCCTTACACGGTTACCCAACTATTCCCTCATGGAGCAGTTGAGTTGGAAACTAAGGAGGGTGTGCGGTTCAAGGTGAATGGACAGCGCATAAAAATCTATCTAGGCATGCTGAATCGGCGAATGAAGTGATCGAGGCATACCATCTTGATGAAGTCTGAGTAATCAAGTGGCCCCAGTCGTGCCGCAACGTTAAATCTGGCGCTTGTTGGGAGGCAACCCAATACTTATCGTCTTTTTAATGATGGTAGCATTTTTTTCTATAAATGGGTTTTAAATTTGCAGGCACATCACTAGGAAAGTCTGTAGAAAACTACTCCGCAGTAGCCACTGACGGATACAACGACGGACCGTCTCGACTGAAACGGACCGTCCTATGCACCGTCACACCAGGTACGTATTTCTATCAGTTTTTGAAATTAGGGCACACACGACGGAAACTACGACAGGGCGTCGCATGTGCGACGGACCGTCGTCGGGGAACCGTCGCGCGATTAATGAAATTAACCCGACCCGACCCGGCTGGACCCCTTTTCAAAATTTGACCATTTATACTCCCCACCCCTCCATATTCCACCCCATTACTTCCAACTTCCTCTCATCTCCCCTCTCTTTTCCACTTCCACACTTCCCCCACTGATCATTACTCCCACAATCTCCCCAAACTTTATTACTATCAGTTACTTGTCGGTGCTGCTGTTTTTGGTATCTACCTTGCCACCTGAATCATTCCCCACTTGTGTTTTCTCTATTTCCAAGGTATGTGTCTCTAAATTTGTACTCATTTCTCTTGTATTTTTATTTATTAGTTAGTATTAGATTCGTTCTTAGTCGTATCATGTTCCCTTGATATGATTATGTCTAGACCTAGGCTCTAAATGTTTGAATTTTCCATGTTAATAACCCTAGACATAGGTGATTTCACATTATTAGTTTCCTAGGTAGTTGGGATAGACACATATAGGTCCACAACACTACAAGACCATGTGGGTTCATTGGGGTTTCTTAGGGTACTTAGAGTTCTGTCTCTGATAGTCAGAAGGAGACCCCGATGACGGTCCGTCGTATACACGACGGACCGTCGTAGGGTCCGTCGCATAAGCCCTAGCACCCTCCCCAACGACGCCTGTGACGGACCGTTGTCTTCACAACCGTCCGTCCTGCACGACCATCATGGTGGTCAGAGACCCCTCTAAAAAGGGTCTCCAAAAATTTTCCAAGTGTCCAACGACGGACCGTCACACCCACGACGGTCCGTCCTGCACGACCGTCATGGTGGTCAGAGACCCCTCTAAAAAGGGTCTCCAAAAATTTTCGAAGTGTCTAACGACGGACACTTACGACGGACCGTCACACCCACGAAGGTCCATCCTACACGACCGTCATGGTGGTCAGAGACCCCTCTGAAAAGGGTCTCCAAAAATTTTCCAACTGTCCAACGACGGACACTTACGACGGACCGTCACACCCACGACTGTCCGTCCTGCACGACCGTCATGGTGGTCAGAGACCCCTCTGAAAAGGGTCTCCAACAATTTTCCAAGTGTCCAACGATGGACACTTACGACGGTCCGTCACACCCAACCATCATGATGGTCAGAGACCCCTCTGATAAGGGTCTCCCAACATTTTCTCAGTGTCCTACGACGGACTCTTACGACGGACCGTCATCCCAACGACGGTCCGTCCTGCTTGACCGTCATGATGGTCAGAGACCCCTCTTTCAGGGTTCTTTCTATATCCTTTGACCAAGTACAACACGACGGACCTCCTGACGGTCCGTAATATCCACGACGAGCCGTCATCTGGCCCGTCGTGTGATACAGTTTCACTATCACTAACACACTATTTGAAATGTTTTATGTTGAATGGGCTTGCTTGTCTTGTTTGACATTACTCGTACTAATAGTGACCCTTTGCAGGTATTACCTACTATGGAACCCAAGCAAGACCGAGCTTACGCACGCGGGCGATCCAAGTCTATGGCCCCGTCTGCACGCTTGATCATCAGGTCTGATGATGAGCGGGACCCTGAATACATGCCCCCAGGAACCTCTGCCCCTTCCCGTGCTACACGTTCCCCCAGAGCCACACCCAAGACGGTGGCGTCCGGCGTAGTCACTGCCTCCCAGTCTGATGAGGAGCGCACACTGACCGGCACACCCTCTAGGTCGGCCACAAACGAGGAAGGAGCGTCTGGCTCCTTAGGCGTATCATGGTCCGAGGAAGCTTCAGGATCTGCTGAGGTTCCCGCACCCGCCACTGCTGCAGCGTCGGCCTCGTCTGATGAGGCTGACAGTTCAGACTCCACATCCGGCGCACCAGCCCCGGTCCCCACCCCAGCCTCTGACCAGCCAAACCGGTGGTGCGTTGAAGGCCAGTTTCAGGTTTACTCCGACGTGAAGTTCTTGACCGATAAAGGAGTAATGACTCGAACACTCACCCTCGAGCGGCGGGTACTTACAAGGAGTCTCCCCTCGATGCTGGAGATCCACAACATATTCACCAGGCATCGCCTAGAGTGGACAGCCCGTCCATTGGGACGATACAGTGAGGAGATGGTCTGAGAGTTCTACGCGTCCTACGTAGCGACTCTCCGATCACAGATCGACAGGCGGGCTGTTCCCGCAAAACAGGCCCCATTGGAGCAGGTTCTAGTCCGGGGCGTGCAGGTTGACATTTCCCTGCCCGCTACCGCCGGTTCCTATACGGCGAGAGTGCAGCTGCTACTCGGACCCCCACCACTGCCGAGTTTGACTACCGCTGGCAGGTAGTGAAGGATGGACATTTCCTGCGAGAGCCAGCACTGAGGGAGACCACCAAGCGGTGGATGGCCCTACACTTATCAGTCGACGGAGAGGGTGCCGATTGGGTCACCGAGCCAAAGGGGGCCATCAAGAAGGCCAACCTCACGTTCGTCGCCAAGTTCTTGTGGCTGCTCGTGCGTCAGTGCCTTTCCCCCACAGCTGCTGATAACATAGTCACCTGAGCAGTGCTGATGGCGGCGATGATAGCCGGCTTCGAGGTGGACTATGCATGGCTTCTCCAAGCAGTCACGCACGAGAGGGCATTCAAGGTCACCACCACCTACCCCTTTCCGTGCATGATCTTTGCCCTTTGCAGGTCTGCAGGTGTGCCCATATGGCACATAGATCAGTTGAGGAACCTGCCGGGTACCGTTGACGTCGGCCTCATCAGAGACGAGGCCAATGAGTTGGTCCCACGTCGAGGGCCCCGTCCAGAGCTGCCACCACTATTGGATGATCTTGCGGATACGGTGGCCCAGGCCCGCAAAGCAACACAGGCATCCACGGACACTACCCCGGTCGAGTCTATCCCGGGTAAGTAGCACAGCCCCTCTACCGACACCAACCCCGCTTGCTCGAGTCCAAAAACAGGAGGCACAAATGGCCACTCTTCTGCATCATATGCAGTCGTGGATGCAGAAGTCTATTGCTTAGTCTGAAGCGCGAATAGAGAGGCAGATGCAGCGGAAGATTGCTGAGGTTCACCAGCGCCTCGATGCCTTTGAATTAAGAGTATTAGCTCGACCAGCCCCTCCGGTAGATGTGTCGACCCTTCAGGCTGCAGTCTCCAGTCTTCGGGCAGACATCGACACGATCCTAGCGGCAAGAGTACCGGAGGCAGTCGATCCTGCTGAGGATACTGTATTGGCGGCCCTGTTTCCTACTCGAGACATTCCCCTACCCTCCCCTCGAGAGAGTGCCAAGAGGCGTAGGGGTCGATCAGAGGATGAGGCGCGAGCAAGGAAGAAGGAGCGCCGAGATATGGAGGCCGCGAGGAGAGCCTCACTTGCTTAGGCGGAGGCACACCGGATCCGAGCATCGTAGATAGCGGCTGGGGCGTCTAGCTCCCATACTGTAGAGACCGCAGGAGGCACTGAGGGTGCGGTTATTCCTGAGGACACCACTGAGGGTGTCCAGATTGCTGAGGACACCACTGAGGGTGTCCAGATTGTAGAGGCTGTGGGTTCCGGGAAACCGGACCCACCAGCTTGCTGATCGACGGCGCTATGCGCCACAGGTTTTCTTCACCTACCCCTCTAATCTTTAGATTTTTTTATGCATTGGGGACAATTGCATGCTTTTTGTTGGGGGTGGGGTAAATGGAAAGTGATTGTTAGGGTGAAGTCTGAGTAGCCCAACTCACTATCCTCTTTTGCGGTTTGCTTGCCTGTGTTCTTTTTCCCCAAAAGACTGATTATTTTTCTGTTGAACCGGCACGTTATATCTTTTGTAAATAAGTTTAACTCTGAAGCTTGATGGCTAAAATGATATCCCGATAAAACTGGAAAATGTTGCATGACTAGGCGTAGTAACTGATAATTGTGTGGCTCTAAACATGAAATAGAGTTACACCATTGCATTACCCTAAATCTTCAAGTCAAACTAGGTGTCTGATAATCTGGTATAGTGATGAGATGTCAAGTGAGTGTGAGGAAAGTTGAATAGTCCACTATTGGTACTGAGCTAGAACTTGCCTGGTTAGTCCTGCTAAAAGTAAGCTGTAACAAACAATTAGGAAATGATCATAGGCCCTTATTCAATACAGCCCATTTCTAGCCTAAATAAAGAAACCAAATGAAAGTTATCCTTCTTTGATCCAAATAATTTGAGCTTAAAATTAGACCTTTCTTTTTCACCCCAACTGATCTTTTCTGGGAACAATATGTTGGCCCTGGTCCCTCCTTGGACATGTGCACCTCAGCTTATGCCAAAAGCATAAGTTGAGGGTGGCTAATGTATAAACAACCTTCGTTATGGCCCTGACCCGATTTTGGATATTGTGTACCTTGACTCATGGCAAAGACATGAGTTGAGGGTGGCTTTTTTGAGGAATGCTCTGGAAAGTGGGGTTGAAAGAACAAAGAGAGAGAAAGAACAAAAGTAAAGTGACTCAAGAACTCGTTGAAAAAAAAATATTCAAGAATTACAAACAAGAAAAGAAAAGAGTCACTTATGCAAATGAAGAAAGAAGGGAAACAGCAAGGTGAAAGAATAGGAGAAACTGGGTGAGATAAAGTGATATAGAGCGGACGGTTAAGCCAATATGTCAAGGAGGGCAAAAAGTCACTAAAGTATACCTAAATATACCCTACCTGACTCTGAGCCTACGTTACAAGCTAAAAAAGTCCTATCGTGATCCTAAGGGTTGTATAGCGAACTTAAGGCAGTGAAAATAAGGGCAAGCTTATGGCAATAGGTATGAATGAGTGTGACTTTGTTCTGAGAGAGAGTGTTGAAATGTAATCCTTATACTCAAACTGAAATCATTGTGTGAAAAATAAGGATTTTGTTCTAAAGTGAGGACACTAGTTGCAATACCGGAATTGTTAGCACCTCGGTGAGAAATTGAAGAGGATAGGTGTTAGTGCATGGTGAGTCTGTGTCATGTTCGAATACCACAAAAGTCAAGCCTAATAGTGATAGCATGCATAGATTTGATTGTATTAGTCGGGATTGATAGTCAAATGATTGCAAAGGATAAAATAGGAATATTCTTGTACAAAGATTGTGTAGTGAGTCATAGTGCGTCGCTTGAGGACAAACAACGAATTTAAGTTGAGGGTGTTGATATACCGTGGTTTCACGGTATAATTAATACTATTTCCTTAAGTTTAGTGTGTCCGAAAGCCTTTTTGATTTCTAATTTTGATATAAGTTTTTCATTGTTTTGCAGGAAATCTGTCTAAAGCTGAATGCGGAGATTTTGAGCGAAAAATGCAGAAGAGACCACCTACGGAGCTTATGACGGTCCGTCGTGCTTGCGACGGTCTGTAGGTGGCAGCGTAGAGAAGCTGCTGAAGGAAGATGGGGAAGTCTGACCAAGTGTGGGATTACGAAGCTTGTGACGGTCCGTCATAGATATGACGGTCCATCCTGCAGGTCCGTCGTGAAGATCAGAGAAGTGATCCCTGTACCCAGATTCCAAGAGTTGAAGTATTTTGAAACGAAGACCCTCGACGGATCGTCGTGTCTATGACGGCCCGTCACACTTGCCGTCGAGGGGAATGAAGAAAGCAGCAGAAGAATAACACCAAGTATGGGGCGACAGAGCCCACGACGGTCCGTCATGACCCCGACGGTCCGTCGCGTGGTCCGTCGACCCAGCCGCGTTTCGGCAGATTTCCAGTAATTAGAATCCTTGTTTAATTAGGTTTTTATTTTTTATAAATAGTTTGAAAAACCTCGTTTTTGAGGTTAGACTCTTTGATTAAAAAATTCCATATAGTTAGACTTTGTGATTATTAGACTTTGCGTTTTTGAGTGTTTGACTGTTGGAGATTCTTACAAGTAACTTTTGGTGATTAATCAAGCAAATTTTCGGACTTTATTCTTTCTCATTAAAGTAAGTACATGAATTCTTGTTTAACATATTTGAATATTGTGTTTATGGCTATGAGGAACTAAACTCCATAACTAGGGTTGTGGGAACCATAGGCAAATAATGAGATAAACCCTAGCTAAAATAACAATTCTTGAATAGTGTCTTGCATGTATGAATAATTCTTTCGCTTAGAAGTCTTTTTAACGGATGATCAACGTTAAAACTCGCCTTAATGCTACTTGCCGGACCAAGGAGGTAGATAATAGGAAAAGAATTATTAACATAGATTTAGTGTATACTATCTAATAGGCTAGTATTGATTGGTACGAGGTAATAAAATAGTCAAATATTGAATACGATGCTTAATATGAGGTAAAGATAAGGGTTAGGAAAGCAACACACGTAGCCGGACCAAGGTGCGGAGTGAGATTTTCTAGATGCCGGACCAAGGATTTAGAAATACATAACTTATCACTTTGCATGCAAGATACTAGGAAAGAATTGTTATAGTTAGAATTATCAAGTTACGAACCTGTGGGGAACACGTAAGCCCTAGTTACTTTAATTTATTGATTAAAACCCAAAATTAAAAGCTGTCAAGTGTCTCTTTCAATTAAATTAGTTATTTTTACTCATTAGGTAATACAAACCCCCCTTTTATATTTTTACTTTCCAAGGAAGTCATCAACCGAACAATAGTAATACCAAGTTAAAGTTAAGTCTAAACTATTTTCCTCGTGGGAACGATCCCAACCTCACTAGTTGGGTTATTTACTTGACGCGACCGCTTTACTTCTCATTTGAGAAGTAAGTTTGAGCGTATCAACCACCACCTACCTTAATTAGTACGTTCTTTTAGGAGACTTAGTGCATATACTTCATATAAAACACACCAAGACATTCCTTTCAAAAGGTATACTTAGTATAGTGGATAGATGGTGTTCATTCCACCACCTACCCGAAGTAGTACATTCTTTTAGGAGACTTAGTTCATTCATTCTTTTGTGAGGGTTATCTTAACCGACATAGACCACGAGATCTATACATGGAATCTCGATAATACCTTTATCAGATGAAGGATCCCCTCTTGCCTAGGCTAGGGTCATTTTTTAGCTTTTCCATGTCTTTCCAAATAGATACACCTATGTGGGTGCATTGTTAAGGGATAAGGAGATTTCCACTGAGTAACTCATTCTCTACTAACGAGGAGTACTCATCTCAAGAGGTACATTGGAATACAACATCTCGACTGATGAGGTTTAACCACCCCTTCTTCATATCCTCTTGGTGGTAGAAATAACTCCCGACGGATTCTAAACATTAAAAACTCTAGGTTGAGGATAGTGGACACAATCTCTCAACTTACGAAGGGTATCCATCCTCCTACCTATGCTAGAAACCTCTTGGAAGATAATGAGGTTTGTACTAAACACTTCATCTCAACTCACGAAGAGTGTTCACCCAAAACTCCCCTTTTCTTCATATTCTTTAATCTCATTGATTGATTGGTTCATTCAAAGTGTGTGTATGGGTGTGTACATGTGAATACCCCTTGCACATAACCATCATTTCATTTACATTGAATTATATACATGCTTAGACCTTCATTCATCACATTACACACTTTAACATGTTTCACTTAGTCATATAAGTAATCTAGTCATAATTTCTAGAATACTTCCTAAAATAAGATTCATAGTCACATTAAAAATCATAACATCATAATAATCTTACTTCACATAATATGTCTTCATGGCCTCTTTCACAAATACACAAGTAACTTTACATTTATACAATTCAAGCTTCATAATACACATTACAAGAAACATCTTCATTATCACTTCATTCCACACATTAGACCTTCAAGGCCACAGTTACAATACATATCAAGTATATCCAAATTCATCAAGTAAACATCGCCACCAAGAAGGTGGACCATATAAAATCAAGAGCATTTCATAATAAACCTAAAAACTATAAAAAAAAATTACCCTTTATCACCTATAATATTTTAATCAACATTTCGTCATAATAAAGCCCTTAGGGCAGTAGCTAAACAACAATATCAACCCAAGGAAACCAAAGCTCAAAGAATACAAAATCATGCTCATTCAACCCATTCCTTATGTCAAAATTTGATAAAAAGCTTTAACATGTTTTCGTTGAAGTCTTAGAATGAAAATAACCAACTAACATTTGAAACATCATACTTGAATAATTTAAAACGTTTTCATGCAAGACCCATATTTAGAGTTAAAGAAAGAATAAGTAAGAGTTTGAAAACCTTTTTTGAAATCTTGTAGAAAGGACTCCCTGAACGGAACAGAGTTCAATGATTACTATCATTCCTTAAATAGAATAGAGATCAGTGATATTTGATGATGAAACGACCCCAACAGCCCTCATAACTCTTTCATGACTACTAGCTTCTATTGAGTGTTTGAGAGAGTTTTCTTGAGGGAAGGGTTTTGGGTTTTAGGAAATGAAGTCTACAATTAGGTCTTAGGGTTTAAAACATCTTAATATTCCTAAAATACCATAAAAATATCTTCTAAGACTCCTAAAAGACATGGGGTGAAATCACCATACACCTTAAGCCAAGGCAGTCTTTTTAGCAGCTTTTAAGGGCATCACAACCCGGATCGCACAAAGGGACCGTTTCACAATCTACTGTCACATCCGGGTCTACCCCCTAGACATTACCGGCATCATCGTCCTCTTTGACGACTAACACTATCCCTTTAGTTTACATCATCACATTCATAAGTTGAATTTAGTGGAAAATTTAAAACTTTTATGACTTCTATTTGGAGGTTTACATAGACCTTTATATACACATAATTATATATATTGAGTATACATAGACCCTTCATATAGGATGTTACATATCCTTCTACTTCTATTGAACATACATATATATAAGATATAGAAAATTATCGGAGATTGTCTCATCTCAAATCATCTAAACGATCATAGAAATTTGGGCATAGCACTACGTCAATGTAAAGAAGCCACATACAGACTTATACTAATCGTACTCAAATGAAAGTAGAATTAACAGAAGATTCATACAAAAACAAAACAACTACATAAACATGATATTTGCATTTTCCTCGAAAAGTGAGAACCTACCTACTTGGATGATAAAGAATATCCAAGCCTTCTTCAAGTCGTCTCGAATTAGCCATCAATGACCGAAACCTAAAATATTTGGGAAATAGGAAGAAAATGGGGTTTAGTACGCCACTTGTACTGAGTATAAGACCATATGCACATATAAGATGAAATCATGCTAAAAAGGGACATTTTATAAGGTATGCATTTTTCCTAAATAACCATTATGCACAATGACCAAGATCATCATAATCAACATTTTATATGTATTAAGTTATTGACATGTTCCTCACGATACATATACTTTCAAGTCTACTCAAGTCAAACCTTAATATCATGTAGATAGATACATACTCAATTAATTCCTTCATCAAGTCATATTCAACAATAGTCATGAATAAGACTACATTTCATTGTAACAAAGCAAGAAAATTACCCAATGAACCCTTATCAAGTCAACAAGTGCAATGACCAAGCAAAGCTCAATAACCTTACTCAATCAAGCAACCCAATAAGAACCATGACTAACACCATGCTTCGCATAACATGACATTTAGATATACATTTCATCTTAATTTGACAATATAACCCAACACATGCTCATAAGTGAACTAATAAACATATAGTATCAACAATGTACAAGTTAATCATATACATGTCATATATCATCAAAAAAGCAAACATACATAAGAGCATCCTCCTAAGACTTCCCTAAAGACTAACTAGTACAATTCCTAAGTAGAGTCCCATACCCCTACATAGACTACGCTAGACCCCGTAGGTTATCCTTGTTAGAGTTCAATAATTTAATTAATTTTACCTTTTTAGGAACATCTTTCCCTAACCGATATATACCAACTGAGCTAGTGTGGAATCCGGGGTCATAAAACCCTACACCGAATTAAGGGGGACTACTTGCCAAGGTAGTACCAACACATAAAACATAGTCACTACGTGGATCCACTAGTTAATATTCCTATGGGGTAACATAGTTCAAGAACAAGGAGATATAGTTGGGACCCTCTTTATGCTCCATGCATTGACGTCTGCAATCTCAAGAGTACTTTAGTGCTTCTTCCTTCCCTATTTGGGAAGGGACACTCCTCAATCTAGTCACTCGGTCCCTTTTGAAATGTCTTCAAGACTTTAATTATTAATAGTAGCTTAGTTTAGGTCATTGGGTCTACCCCTTGTATAATAATCATCATCAATAGCTCAATAAAAATTGTGCGAGCATAAGTCCTTTCGTTACAATTCATATATGTGAGGTTAGCACATTAGCATTTCATAACATAATAATGCACATTGGTAGTCATCACCATACTTAAAGCACATACACCTTAATCAATCTCACAACATTATCAAGACATTTCAATTCAACATTTAGGTCTTTACATAAATATTTAATTCAATCCAATTTGGATGTACCACATCATAATTCAATAATCAACATGATAAAAAAGATAGAAAACTTACTACACCATAATTCAATATTAACTCAAAGCATAAGACAAGATACTTAGGTCAATTCTCATAACCTAGATCACTTCTCACGAACTAGTATAAAAGCTTAAAAATCATCATAATTTTTCTATGATTAGTGTAACAACATCATCTAATAGTGATTTAACCAAAAATCATATAAATTGAATCAATCCTAACCTGATTCAAATCAAAATCAAACCTAGGGTTAAGTGTTAAGGGTGATGTTCTTCTATTCAAATCAAAACATCACAAATTACCATAATCAAGTTAAAATACATGTTAATCTATTCATTATATCCTAAAGAACCCTTAAACAACTCAGTTCATAAATTCAAATTAGTAATCCCATACCTCAACATTTGATGAAGATTTTTTGGTGAAATCATCCTTTTCAATCCCTCAAAACCTCCACCTGTCTTTTCTTCAATGGTGTCCTTCAATAGAGAGAGAAAGAAGAGAGAAGGAAGAGAGTTTATTTTGTGAGTTGTGTTTAGACTAATGAGGTTTGGGTTATTTATATGGGGATTAATTAATTAAACCCTAACTTACCACCTAATCACTTAATTTATTAAATGACACTAACTAAAAATGTGCATGAAATAGGCAGTGTCACAGACTAACTTAACGTGTTGTACATCCGTTGATCTGGTCAGAGACTATGCAGGTAAGGGTATTCCATGAAGTGTCTAAGCGTTGGTCGATGGTTGGCATCGACGTCCCATCGTATTGGTTTCATTTGTGCCGCTACCAAGGCAGTGTTGCCCCTTACTTATCGACCAAGAATCAATTCAAACACATGTTATACACCCTTCCATCTAATTTCATGAATTTCCGACTCCAAAAAGCTATTCAAATAGGCTGAGGCACGCTAGCACCCCTTAGCACTAGTTTCCAAACATCGTGGACGTTCTTGGATGTTCTGGTTCCTAAACTTCCTAAATTACCTATATTCAATTAAAAAACATAGGTAAAATAGTTTTTAGACCTCATAAAACCTACATTAGTCTTTAAGATTTGTCTTCAATTTTTGAAATGTTACATTATCCCCCCTTAGGAACATTTGTCCCCGAATGACACTAAACTTCAGTTGAAAGAAGGAAAAGACTCAAGACTAGCAGCCCAACCAACAACAATACCAATAAACATCAATAATCGTACTTACAGAAGGTAATTCAAAAGTTCAATTACCACACATAAGGTTGAACATTACCTCATGAGGAATATCCTTTACACTAAAACAACATTACCTCAACATAATTTAAATGAACATATAATGTTAAATTTCAGTCCAACAACATGTTTTATATTATTTCATAAATATTCACCATATAAAGCTGCACGACATAACTCAAAACAAGCCAAAGAGTTCATGTTTTGGGCACCAGCTCACTGTAAGGTAAACCAAAATGCACATTTTTGGAAGACTTCATCAAAAAAATGAAACTTCAATTTCTAGTCATATTTTTATTATTAAAAAGAATTACTTATCTTAATTTTCAAAAAGATGAGGATAACGGGACTTCATGTCAGTCTTGGGCTCCCATGTTGCACCCTCAACTAGGTGATTCATCTATAACACCTCTACGAAAATCTTCTCTTTATTTTTAAACTTCTTGGCTTGCTTGTCATTAATTTGAACCAGAATTTCCTCATAAGAGAGGTTATCCTTGACACCAAGACCCTCAATAGGAAGAATAGATTAGGATCTCCAATACACTTTTTAAGCATAGCAACATGAAAAACCAGATGACCTGAAGCCAATTCAATAGAAAGATTCAGGAAGATTCAATACGTAGGCAACTTTATCAACCTTCGGATGATTTCATAGGGACCCACATAACGAGGACTCAACTTCGATGAAATCTAACTACTCCGTTCATTTGTGAAATTTTCAAATACACCTTATCACCTTCTTCAAACTCCAAATCCTTTCTCCTACGATCGGCATAAGACTTTTGCCGACAATAGGCCATTTTCAACCGGTCCATTAACATATGAACTTTTTCCAAAGTCTTATAAACCAAATCGGGACGAAGAAGAGAAGTCTCTCCCACTTCAAACCATCCAAAAGAAGACCTCCACCTCCTACAATACAAGGCTTAAATAGGGAGCCATGTAAATGGATGAATAAAAATTATTATTATATGCAAACTCCATCAAAGGCAAATGCTTATCCAAATTTCCCTTAAATTCAATAATACAATCACTAAGCATATCTTAAAGGCTTTGAATATAGCGTTCCTCTTTACCATCCGTTTGAGGAGTAAAAGCGGTGCTCAACTACCCTTTTTGGAATAACCTCCAAAACCTAGATATGAATTATGCACCCCGACTCCGATATAATGGATAACGGAATACCATGGCGAAACACAATCTCATCTATGAAGATCCTAGCATAATTTTCCACCGAATAAGTAGACTTGACGGGAATAAAGCGAGTTGTTTTGGTCAACTTATTCACAGCCACCCATATAGAGTCATAGTGCCTTTGAGTCCAAGGCAAACCCACTACAAAGTCCATATTATGTCTTCCAACTTCCAAGTAATAATTAGGATCACTTGTAGTAAGCAACCCGACTTTTGAAGTTCGGCCTTTAATTGTTGACAATTTGGACACCTAGCAACAAACTCCACTATGTACTAATTCAAACCTTCCCAACAAAATATTTCCCTAAGGTCATGGTACATTTTCGTCGAACCCGGATGAATTCAGTAACGGGACCCATGGTCTTCTTCAAGAATCTAGTTCCTCAACCCATCTACATTGGGAACACATATTCTTCCTTGGTACCTTAAGACACCATCCCCCCTAAGTAGAATGATTCATTCAACTTACCAAGAACCGATTCTTTCAACTCCATGAATGGTTGATCAAGGTGTTGGTTGGACTTCACCTCAACTACCAATGATTACTTAAATTTATGATGGACCATGAATCCACCATTCGGAGAATATTTTAACCTCACATCCAAACTAGACAGCCTACGAATTTCTAGTTATTTCTTGGCTTCATCTATGTGTGACAGACTACCAAGAGTCATATTAATTAGAGCTTCCGCAACCACATTGGAGTTGCCCCAGTGATAGAAGACACTCATATCGTAATATTTAAAAAACTTTAACCACCATCTTTGTCAGAGATTTAACTCCTTTTGGGTAAAAACGTATTGGAGACTCTTGTGGTCGGTAAAGACATAAAACATGAGCGACATACAAGTAATGCCTCAATATTATAAAGGTTGCTAACTCAAGGTCATGAGTCAGACAGTTTCTCTCATGCACCTTAAGTTATCTATAAGCTTAGGCTATAACCTCCACATGTTGCATAAGTACAAACCCTAGACCTACACTGGATGCATCACAATACACAATAAACCCCTTTGTACCCTCTGGTAAAGTCAACACCGGAGCGGAAATAAGCATATCTTTCAATATTTGGATGCTTTTGTCACATGCTTCTTACGACTAAAATTTCATACACTTTTTTTTCAAAGTAGTCAAGGGAGATGTAACGGACGCAAAAATATCCACGAACCTCCAATAAAAACCCGCCAAACCCAAGAAACTCTTATTATCGGTTGCAGTCAACTGTCTAGGCCAATTTTTTACCGCCTCCATTATCCTTGGATCAACCTCAACTTACTCACTAGGGATGATATGACCTAAAAATATACCCAACCCCAACCAAAACTCATATATGCTATACTTGGCGACCAATTGATGTTCTTTAAAGGTTTGTAGTAGTATCCTCAAATGACCCATGTGATCACTCTAATTTATCAAACATACCAAGATGTCATCAACGAAAACAATGACAAATGAATCTAGGTAACTTCAAAACACCCTATTCATTAGGTCCATAAACACCACTGGAGCATTAGTGAGACCAAAAGACATTACCAAGAACTCATAATGCCCATACCTAGTACAAAATCTCGTCTTTCGTACATCCTCACCTCTCAAGCTTAGTTGGTGATTCCTCGATCTTAAGTCAATCTTTGAAAAGTAACTTGTCCCTTGGAGTTGTTCAATCAAGTAATCAATCCTAGGGAGAGGATACATGTTCTTGATTATGACTTCATTAAACTGGCGATAATCTATACAGATTCTAAGGACCCATCCTTCTTTGTCACAAACAAAACTTGAGCACCCCATGGAGAAATAATAGGTCTTATGAAGCCTTTGTCTAGTAAATCCTTGAGTTGTTCCTTCAACTCTTTCAACTCGGTCGTAGCCATCCGATAAGGAGGAATTGAAATGGGATTTGTATCCGGTACCAAATCAATACCAAGATAAATTTCCTATTTGGGAGGAATACCAGGAAGGTCATTAGAAAAACCCTCCAGAAATTCACTCACTACGTAGACCGACTCAATCAGAGGAATTTCGGACTCTTGGACTCATATAATATGGTATAGAAAACCGTTAGAGATCATTTTGCATGATTTTAGACAAGAGAGTACACGACCTCTAAGACTAGAAATTCTCTTTTTCCACTCAATGATGGGTTCATTTGGGAAGTTAAATCTCACCACCTTTGTCCTAATCAAATGAAGCAGCGCAAGCATGCAACCAATCCATACACAATATAACATCAAAATCAAGCATATCCAGTTCTACTAGTTCAACATAAGAAGCTCTATTGGGCAACATTATAGGACAATTTCGATACACCTTTTTTGTAACAACAGACTCACCCACCAAAGTAGACAATATAAAAGGTTCATGCAAAATATCAGGTAAAATATGAAGCTTTTTGGCTACTATAAGAGTGACAAAGGATAAAGTAGCATCGGGGTCATGTAAGGTGTTTACATCAATAGAGGAGACTTTCAACATACCAGTCACCACGTCGGGAGAAGTCTCTTGCTCAACGGTAGAGCATAGAGAATAAAAGCAGTTCTTCTTTGGAACCTCATTTGAACCACTCGCTTGAGCTTGACCCCTAACATTAGGGAAATCCCTAACATTGTTCCCCCTTTTACCACAACCAAAAACAATTGTTCGTCCCCTTAAGGCAAGAAACATAGTTATTCTTGCCAAACTTTCCACAAGTTGGCATATTGGTTTGTTAATTAGTACCTTTTCCCTTCTTGAACTTAGGGATATACAGCCTATCACCTCTAGCCTTTTGTATCTTTGAAGGAACTTGACTTGAAAACCGCTTCTTAAACCTAGGCTTGTCTTGTATCTGAAGCCTATTCTTTGAAGAACCTCCATTAAAAAATCTTGCCCTTTTAGCATCTATGCTCTTCATCCTAGCCCTTGCCACTTCCATATTCTTTGCATGCACCATAAGATGAGAGATGTTCATGTTGTCATGTAGAATAGCTGAGTGACACTCCTTTTGAAAATCATCCGATACCCCCTTCACAAAATGGCTATTTACATCTTTAGGATCGGAAACCAAAAAAAACATATTTCGATAATTAAGTGAATTTCTAAGACTATTCATGAAAAATCATACATCCTTGGCAACCCCATAAGTGGATAACTCGGTATTCTCACTTGTGGACAACCCCATAGCCAAATGTATCTTATAGGCTTCATCGATGAATTCTTGGGGGTCTTCCTCAACCTTAGACCCGTATATGGTAGGATGGTTCATTAGAGTGAAGTCCCTTAGACGGGAAAACCATTTTAGTGACTTGTTGATGTTGATGGGTACAACCTCCCAGTTTGCTTGGGCCGTCATAGCCTGGGCTTAAGTCTTGGTCGCTTGTGCTTGAGTGGTGATAGCTTAACCATTTGAAGAAGAGCGGTCCTTATATACTCATTTGTCAAAGGAGGAGGAGTGGACGGTTCTTCATCCATATTAGCATATTCTTCAAGTGGAGGAACTTTATCACCATGGGGAGGAGGTCTCGCATTGGCAATTTCCTCTACAAGTCTTCCTTCCACATTCCTTCGAGTGTTCATCTTCCTATATGCACAACAATAGAATTAGATACAAAAGCACATTATAAATATAATTTAATCGCACGATATAAGATTTCATAGAAAAGGAGAGTTTCCTAAGCATCATGTAGGTTCCCATTCATCAGTGTGGCACACCTCACAATTAAGAACACGAACTTAGATAGACGTGGTTGAGAGAGACATTGACTCAAAGGTATTCAATCTAATACATTGATACCAAGTTTGTCACATCCGGGTTTACCCCTATACGTAACCGGCATCGTCGTCCACTTTGAGGACTATCACTAGCCCCTTAGTTTACATATCATTTTACAAGTCGAATTTAGCAGAAAAATTAAAAATTTTATCAATTCTATTTAGAGGTTTAAATAGACCTCTACATACACATAATTATATATATCAAGTATACATAGACCCTTTGTATAGGAAGTTTACATAGTCTTCTACTTTTATTGCACATACATATATATAAAATAGAAAATAGTATCAAAGATAACCATAAGCTAGTAAACCCGATAATCTAAAAGCCTAGATAAAACCCTTAACGTAAAAGTCTTACCTAAAAAACCCCTTATCTCTAAACCTTAAACTCTAACCTAAAACCCTAAACACTAAAACTTAGCCCCTAAGAAACCCTTGTCCCTAAACCTTATGAAACCCAAAATTGAATAAACCCTAAAAACTATTTCATACACCTACAAATCCCGAAGCTCTAAACCATTAATCCAAATAATCTATAAACCATAAACCTTTTAAAGACATAAAAATTCTAAGACATAAAATCTAAACCCTAAGAAATACGTAAATATTAAAAACCAAATGAAAAATCCAAAACACCCTAAACCTATAAAAACTATAAGCTTTAAGCTCTATAAAGTCCTAAATTTTATATGTTATATACTAAAAAACCTCAAAAAAATATATAAGCGCTAAACCCTATACCTATAAAATCCTAAAGACCTTATCAGAAAAAACCAAATCTCTAAATCCTAAAAATGTAAACAAGTAACCTAACACATAAGCCCCAATACCTATAAAATAAGAAAAATCTTAACCTCAAAAATCCTAAGCCCTAAACTCTGAACCCTAACCTAAACCCTCAACCCAAAAATGCAAAGCCCTAAATACTAAACTCAAACCTAAAACTATTAATCCAAAATGTAACACCCTAAGAGATTGTAAACCCGAAACATTCAGAAACCAAAAAATTAATGGTAAAAACCATAACCTAAAAAACCAAATACCTAAACCCTTAAAACCTTTATAAAACCTATAACCTAAAATGCTAACCCAAAAAAACCCTAAGTCCTAAATCATAAACATAACATAAAACCCAATATCCTATACCAAAAACCTTAAGAAAACAAAAAACCTAAACCATAAGAAACCCTAAACCTATAAATCCTAATATAACCCCTAAAAATAATTTAAAATCCACACAAAACCCTAATCTCTAAACCCTTAGTCCGAAAATTTTTTGATCCTTATACGTTAAGAGCACAAAAAACCCTAAGAAACATATAATCCTAAAAAACCACTAACCTATAAATAATAAAAACACAAAAAAAAAAGCCATAAACCCTAAACTTATAAAACACTAAGGGATTATTTGGTTACTGGTTAGAGTTATGCAGACATTATTTATGTAGGGTTTAGTTATGCAGGTATTAGTTATGTATGGTTTAGGTATGATGTTATTTGTTATCTAGGGTTTAGTTATGCAAGTATTACTTATGCATGTATTAGCTATGCAAATTTTAGAGATTACAATACATGAATTATTAACTATTGAATATTAAACTTCTTGTAAATTATTTGCAAAATAATAATACGTACTAATAAAATGTGAATTTTTTTAAATAATATATAATTCTAATATTTGATTGCCATATGTATCGTTAAAAATATAAGATCAATTTCTAATATTAAAAAATATTTATATTTGCATAAATAAATAAAAACGGTAAATGTATAAAAGGAGAGGAAAATAATCTCTATATAATGAGAAATAAAAACAACACATGTTGATCGGAAACAACATAGTTTCTGATTGAAAAAATATAAAAGAAACAAAAATTGTCTAAATATAAAAAAGAAATAAAACCAACAAACTTATATATAGGAAACAATAAAGTTTCCAATTACAAATTTTAATATAAATTAAGTGGGTACATATGTAAGTTATAATTTTAAAACATGTATAAACAATACCAACATAACTTATTCCACCTTAAACCCTGCAAAACTTTATTCATAAATTCTCTCATAACTTATATTTGTATTAATTATGTAGTACTACAAAAATGCAACCAAACATGGTATAATTTATGTTGACTTTTGTATCTAAACAAATATTTCTACGGAACATAGTATAACTTAGTACATAGTTTTGTACATGAATAAAATGTAAATTATACCGTAACCAAACGACCCCTAAAAAACATATTCCAAAAAACCCAAATCCCTAAACACTAAAAAACAAAATAAAACCCTTCACCTAAAACCCTAAACCTTAAAAAAAACGAAACCGTGAACCCTAACCTAAACCCTTAATCCTAAATTTAAACCTTATGAAACCCTAAATCCTAAAATAAACCCTAAGAACATTTTAAACTCCTACAAAATCCTAACCTCTAAGTCCTATATACTAAAAATCCTTAAACCCTAAAGCAAAAAAATTTCCAAAACCAATAAACCATAAAATAAATGCTAAATCCATTAAAAACCCTTACAACACTAAGGTCTAAGTCATAATCCCTTACAAAAACATAGCAGTTAAACACTATAAAATTATTTAAAAATCCTAAACCTTAAATTCTTAGCTCTAAACTTTATAAAAAGCACATGAAGTTACAAGTCCTAAACCATGAACCTATAGAACCCTAAAAAACATAACCTAAAAAATCTAAACCTTAAAACCTAGATAAAATATTTAACCTAAAAAAATCTAAGCCCTAAACATCGCAATCCTAAAACCATAAATCCTAAACCTACAGATCTAAGAAACCCTAAACCCTAAACCTTTAGAAATTTGATCTTATAAACCGTATAATAAAACATAAAAACACTTAAAACCTCGAGATCTAAACCATAAATCCTAAAAATCTATAAACCCTAAACCTAAAAAACACCAAACAATCCCTAAGCCTTACACCCTAGAAATCCCTAAGGAACACATAATCCTTAATATCCCTTATAAAACCCAAAAACTGCTAAACCCTAAACCCTAACATAAAATCCTATATATTAAACCTAAAAAACATAAAAAAATTCTAAGTCGTACACCCTAAATCCTAAAAACCAATAACAAACACTTAACACTTAAAAAACAAAAAAAAATATTCTTAACCTAAAAAAAATGTTAGTTATAAACCCCTAAATTTAATATACTAAAATCTAAAAAAAAAAAGCCCTAAACTCTAAACTTTTAAATCGTAATAACCTTGACCTAAAAAATTCAAAGGCAGAAACCTTAAATACCTATGTAAAACCATTAACCCAAAATCCTAAACAAAACAAATCCTAAAGACCTAAAACCTAACGTAAAAACTAAAATGCTTAATTTAAAACCCTAAGACACCCTATACCATAAACGTTAAGAAACCCTATGTCATAAAACCATAAAATAAACACTAATTTAAAATCCTTACAAAACCCTAAGATTTAAGCCCTAATTCTTAAAATCCATAAATCCTAAACCTAAAAAAAATATCCTAAGCCCTAACCTCTAAGAAGCACTTAACCTTTAAAACTCAAAAAACCTCAAAAACCCCCTAAAACCCTTAACAAATAAAACTCTAAAACACCTTAACAATAAATTTTCATGGCCATAAACCCTAAAAACCTTTATAAAACCCTTAACCTAAGATCATAAACCCAAAAAAACCCTAAACTCTAAACATTTAACCCTAACCTCAGACCCTAAATCTTAAACCTAAAACACTAAGAAGACCCAAATCCCATAAACCTTAAAATAAAACCCTAACACCTTTTGAGAACCTTAATCTCTAAATAATAAATCTGGAAATCTATAAACCTTAAATCTAAAAACACAAAAAAAATCCTAAAGCCATTAACCCTAAACCATAAAAACACCTAAGAAATACTTAACCTTTAAACCCGCTAATAAACAAAAACAAATAAACCTAAAAACTCTAATCTCTAGACATTATAAATCTCTTTATCGTATATGCTTAACCCTGAAAACACCAAAAACAATTTTAAGCCCTAAACCTAACCTATAAAATCCTAAAAACCTTTAGCCTTAAAAAACTAAATCCCCAAACACTAAAAATTAAGACAAAACCATTGACCTAAAACCCTAAGCCTAAGAAAACCCTAACCTAAAACCCAAAATCAAAAATCAAAAATCCTAACAAACCCTAAACCATTAATCTTAAGGATGCCTTATGCTTAGAAAACCTATGCCTAAAAAACACCAACTTCTAAACAATCAAATCTAAAAATCCATAAGCCCTAAACCTAAAACACAAAAAAATAACCTAAGCGCTAAACCCTATGAAACACTTAACCTAAACCCCCTCCCTTCAAAAAAAACAATCAATTAAAAAAATCTAAGAACTAAACCCAAAAAACACTTAACTTAAAAATTCAAAAATCGGTAAACCCAAAAAAAGCTAGATAAAACACTTGAACCAAGACCCTAAGCCAAAAAATAAACTAAACCCTAAACCCAGACCTCAATCACTACATCTAAAACCCTAAGAAACCCTACAACCTAAACCTTAAACCTTAAGAACTAAGAAAACCCTTAAACCCTAAATTAAACCCTACAAACACATTCAGACCCCTAAAAAGCTAATTTCTAAATCCTAAATCCTAAAAACCTTTAAAACATAAACCTAAAAAACAAAAGAAATTCCCGAACTCCTAAGGCTTTATGAAATACATAACCCTTAAAAACACCAACAAAAATCAAAACCCCTAAACCTTAATAAGTATCTACGTTCTAAACAAATAAAGCCCTAATCGTATATACTAAATCCTTAAAACATAAAAAAAAAACCTCAACCTAGAAAATCGTAAAAACCCTTCACCTAACAACCCAAAAACCCTTGATAGAACTCTTGTCTTAAACCCCAAATCCTTAAAAAAAAACTAAGCCCTAAAGACTAAACTCTAACCTAAAGATCTTAATCCAAAACCCTAAATTAAAGTAACTCTAAAACCTAATTCATAAGAAACCTTAAATACTATAAGAAAAATAAACACTAAAAAATTTAAAAGCATTATAAAACACTAGGCTCTAAACTTTAAAACCAAAGAAACGATTAATAGTTAAACCCTTAAAATCCAACATTCCCCGAAACCTAAAATTCTAAGGCTCTAAACCTAACAAATTCCTAATATTATATGTCAAACCCTCAAAACAATTAAAATTATAAGCCCTAAATAATCAACCTATATAACCCTAAAAAACATAACCAAAAAAACCCAGATCCCTAAATTCGAAAGCACGAGATCAAACATAACACAAAAACCCTAAATCTAAAAATTACCCTTAGCGGTAGACCCTTAAAACTAACCTAAAAACCTAAATTCTAAACCTAAAACAGTAAACCTTAAGAAACCTCAAAACCATTTATAACTCATACCAAACCATAAGATCGAGACCCAAAATCCTAGAAATCCTTACACAAAACCTAACAAAAAACAAAAAAAAACTAATGTAGAAATCTCAAACCCTAAAACAACCCATGAGAAACACTAAATAATTAAAAACCCTCAATAATACAAAAGCCTTTAGACCCGAAAAACACTAAGCTCCAAACTCTATCAACCCGTAAATCCTATATGCTAACCAATAATAAACATAGAAAACCCCTAATTCCTAATCCATAAACATATAAAATCCAAAAAGCTAGCTAAAACCCTCAACCTAAAACAATAAACTTTTAAAAAAAAACTAAGCACTGAACCCTAAACTCAAACCTTAAACACTAAATCCTAAACCTAAAACCCTATGAAATTGTACACCTTAAGCCTAGAAATGCAAAATCATATAAATCCTAATATAAAGAATAAAAATCGTACAACCTCTTCAAAATCCTGTGATCTAAATCCTAATCCCTAAAAATCTGAAAACCTTAAGCCTAAGAAAACACAAACAAAAAAATCTAAGCCCTAAACGCTATAAAACCCTAAGAGACAAAAAACCCTTACAAACCCTTATAAAATCAAAGAGGCTCTAAAATTTAAATCCTAACCTAAAACCCTTGATCCTAACCATAAAAGACACAAAAAAATACAACCCCTAAACACCATATCCTCAAAAACCTAAAGAAACACTTCAAACCTAAAAATCATAAAAAATACAAAAACAGCTCAACCTAAAAAGACTCTAAGCGATAAATTGTATAAACCCCTAAGTTGTATATACTAAACTCTAAGAAATACAAAAAACAACCAAAGCCCTAAACTCTAAACATACAAAATCCAAAAACCCTCAAACTAAAAACCCCAAAGCACAAAATCCTTAAAATCTAAATAAAACCAATAACCCAAAACCCTAATAAAAAAAATCCCAATGCCCTAAACCCAAACCTACAACCCAGGATGGTAAACTTAATATCCTAACATACTCTAAACCCTAAACGTTAAGAAACCCTAATCCTATAATGTGTAAAATAAATCCTAAAACCCATTTACAACTCCTAAAACCCCTAATATCTAATAACTAAATCCTTAAAATCCATAAACTTTAAACATAAAAAACATACTAAAAACCCAAAGCCCTAAGCCGTAAGATACACTTAATCCTTAAAAAACTAAAACCCCAAAACCTATACAACAAAACCCCATAATCCTAAAATTATAAGAATTTGAAAAACCATAACCTAAAAAAAGCTAAGCTCTAAACCCTAAAATCCTGGATAAAAACCTTAACAAAAGACCCTGAAAGCCGAAAAATCCTCACCATTAAACCTCTAACCCTAACCTAAAACCCTAAATCAAAACCATTATACCCTAAATTATATAAACCATAATGAACCCTAAAAATAATTAAAAACCCCAAGATTATAATTTCGAAATCCTAAAACAATATAAACCCTTGTAACACCTCTTAAACGAATTAGGTAAAACTAGAGCCTAACACGTGTGTCATGAGGTTATAAAGTCCTAAAATGGTTCATACAGATGTTTTGAGGCAGTGTCCAATGTTTTGTGAATTTTTTAGGGAAACATCCAAGAATTTTTATGACATTTGAAAAATATTCCTTGCGACGTGCTTGACAGTTTAGGTGTGCCTTTAAATGTTTTACGTGTTCGTTTTGGTTAAAAATTATGTGAGAGGTTTCTAACATGTGTACGAGTATATTTGGGTTGGGAATATCTGGAAAAAACATCCGAATGACCAACCAAAGGGTACTTGAGCAGAACCCAACTTACATATAAACAAGTCTAACCTACGAAAGGCAATCAACACCCAGTAGGTCAGTCGATGACCCGTATGTGGGGACTTAGGATAGGGTGATTAAGATCACATTTCGAATGCAATGAACCAATCGATGGTTACTAGTACGACCAGTCGATAGTTTGACGCTCCGTTGACTGGTCCGCAGATGGCAACAACAGATTTTGTGGAGGTCTCTCGGCCAACTCAAGGTTAAGTTGGGAATTTCACCTAACCTTCATAAAATTATTTGTGTGGTTGATTAAGGGTATATTGGTTATTTTGATTGTTTTTATGAGTCTTGAACACTTAGATGAATTCATTTATTCAAAATCAAAATCCAAGACCCCTAAATAATTTATTCAAAATCAAAATTCGAGACCCCTAAATAAACTCTTTAGACCACCATTGAATATTGAAGGTGGATTGGAGCTTGAATCTTAGTTTCTCAATAAATATGCATTAAAATTAGTGTCCTAGCATCAATTATGGTATGTTTTTCATCCTTGAATCTATTTTTTTCAAGGATCTAATCTTCAAAGTGGTTTTCTAAGACTTTCTTAAAACATGAACAACTTAATTGAAATCTAGCCATGGTATCTTGCATAAAAATGTTTGAATCATTGTATTATTATTAAATTGATATTAATTTTATGAGTTTAGACTAAAAAATCCACGAAACTATGCAAACCAAGCAATTGTAGTTTTGTAGTATATGTCTTGAATTATGATGATGGTGGGTATGGTCGACTTATGATAGCGATGCTTATGTGTTATGCTTGTGAATAATGTTCCTTCGTCGGCATTACTTTATGAATAGTGAAAAAATGAGACCCCGTCGGCATTACTTTATGAATTATAATGGTATTATCATGTTAACTGGAATATGTGAGTATTGTAAAGGTCTTGATGACTTATATTTATGTATGAAGTCAATGTATGTGTTCTTCTAAGTGATTATATGTGCTTATGATAGACTATAGTGATGTCTTATGTGTGTGGACTTTGTGTTGAGCTGTGAATCTTCCTTATTGACTATATGAACATTATGACGAGTTATATTGATGATTCTATAAAAATGTGTACGATGACTTGTAGTATGATTAATTTTACCCTATGTACTACATGAATGATACTATACATATGATAAGATGATAATGAACTATGTATTTTTTAGGTAGACCTATGTCCCTTACTTGATACGTGAATGATGTGAATATGAATCCTTGACTTAGTAGGCTAAACAACATTTCTCGTGAACGTATATGTATGATTGAAAAGTGGTCTTGAATAAGGTTAAGAAGGCAATTCATTTGGAACTTTCTAGTAGGACGTTATGATATCTTTGAAGTTGAATGTCTTAATGGTATACTTCTTGTGTGAATGGTTGATGTAGGGTTGGATTGAACGACATGAAATCATCCTTAGGAATTTCATTGAGATATCTTAATAACCATTGTATGCAGACCTAGTTGTCCCTCCTTCGTAATGTGTAGTAAGATTTGGCTATGAACAAGATATGGTACCTTTTCATATGCTCCTTTATTGAATTACTCTGTGAGAATTAAGGATAAGACCAAGAGAATATTCTTCGGGACTATCTCTAGTTAATAAACAGGCTAGAGCACAAACAAACCCTTGAAATTCCTTAACCATGTGTCTACATGGGATTTGTCCTAAATCTACCATTGACAGGTAAAACAACATCCATCGGAGTAGGGTTCACTCCGAATTCCATGCCTAGTGGTATGGTCTAAGTCGGTTATTTCCTATTCTAATCATGTGGGATACATTGTATTATTGGATGAGATATATGAAGTTTAGATAGTTGAATGGGACACTATCTAGACATTGCACGAGTAGGATTTGAAGATGTTAGGATATAGGATCCCTATTTCGTCTCCAAAACCATTATGTAAAAGTCCTTAGTGTTAAATGTCTCTTAAATGTTTTAATGAATATAATGACTTAATCTAAAAGTATGTCAATGAAAAGCTTCTTATCTACAGTTTTTTATGGATTTCTTAGGTAGGTTTGGAGGGAGTGTATGGGCGGTCTCTTCATGTCTTACTTAGGTGAGTCACAGAGTAATTCCAGGTTGGGAGTTAAATGTATGAGATGGTAATAATCTTATCTTAGGTAGAATAAACAATCTCTTTGGTGTGTATGAAGGGATTGTATGGTCATTCACTTCATAACTCACTCAAGTGAGCTTTACAATCATCTTTGGTAGAAGGGTCTCATGGTTATGTGAATTGAAGTGATATTGATATTATATTGTGTAATGTGACGATATGTGCTTATATTGACTAAGTGTGATATGTTATACTTATTTTATGAAGTTTTATTCAAGAAGAGCATATTTTGTACTTCATGATTTTATGCATTATGACATACTTAGTACATTCTAATGTACTAGTTCCATATAGTTTTTCTATCTCCAAAAGTTTATGTGGAAATTGAGAGGAGTACTTGAAGTGATGCTTATATACTAGTATCCCGTTCAAGCAACTGTTGGTATGTCCTTACTAGATCTGAGGACATCATTATCTTTAGTTTTCATTGTTAAAAGTATTGTAATAGACTTAACTATTTTTATGTTTTGATGTATGCTCCGTGCCCCATGATATTTGTGTGTCTAAAAGGGTGACATTAAGAATTAAGAAAGATATTTTGATGTATTACTATTTCCTGTGAAATTTTTTAATTCCGCACTACTTTTCATATATGTATGCAATAAATAATCTCAAGGGCTTGTCCAAGACATCCGCAAGTTCAAATACACCATGATATGATCCGAGGGAATGCAATATATTCTTGGGTGTGCTCTTGGTTCATGACGATTATAAACTTAAAAAACACGAAAAATCCCAAAGCCTTAAACCCTAAAAACTCCTAAGAAACACTTAAACCTTAAAGCCCCTAAATCGTATGTTTTAAGCCCTAAATCCTAACCTAAAAAACACGAAGACCTAAACCCTAAAAACCAAAATAAAACCTTAACCTAAAAGCACAAATCTAAGGAAACCCTAAGCCCTGGACATTAAACCCTAACCTAAAACAGTAATTCTTAAATCTAAAACACTAAGAAGTACTTAACCCTAAATATTAAGAAATCCTCAATAATATATAAACCCTAGAACATTGAAAAAATCCATTTAAATCCGCCATAAAACTCTATGAAATAAACTATAAACCTCAAAAACCCTAAGAAACACTTAACTTTAAAACCCTAAAAAATCATGAAAACCTTAGACCTGAAATTTTATGCTCTAGAACTTTTCAAACCTTAATTATTATATTCTATAACCTAAAAAATACCAAGCCCTAAACCATATAAATATATAAAACTAAAAACAATAACCTAGAAAACCAAAGCCCTAAACCCTAAAGTATAACCTGAAATGGTAAAAAAAAATTCTTAAATGCTTAATCCTACACTTAAAACTCAAAACCTTAAGAAACCCTAAATCTTTAAATAAACCGAAAAAAAGATTTGAATCCCGTACACAATCCTAAATGATAAAATAAACCAAATAAATCATTTGAAACCCATACAAATCATAAGCTCTAAACCCTACAACTTAAAAATTCATAACTCCTAAGCCTAATCAACACAAAAAAAGAACTAAGCCCTAAACCCCAAACCATAAGACACACTTGACCCTTAATGCCCCTTAAAATCCAAAAAATGCTAAACCCAAAATCTCTAAGTTGTAAGCCTATTAATACTTATATCTTATATCCAAAACCATAAAGAACACAAAAAAAACTTTTACCTAAAAACCCCAAATACCTAAACCCTAAAATCTAGATAAAACACTTGAATTTAAAATCGTTTAACAAAAAACATTAAGCCATAAACCCTAACATAAAACCAAAATCCTAAACTTAAAACCCTAAGAATCCATAAACATTGAGAAACAGTAAATCCTAATCTTAAAACCCTAAGAATCCATAAACATTGAGAAGCAATAAATCCTATAAACCATAATTAATACCCTAAAAACCATTAAACCCCTCAAAAACCCTAAGCTTTTAATCTAAATCCCAATAATATAAAATATTCAATCTAAAAACACAAAAATAATAAAGCCTTAACCGTAGAAAACCCTACGAAATACTTAACCCTTTAAAAACCTAAAAAAAAAACTAAAAAGATAAAAATACTAAACTCTAAGCCCTAAATCCTCTATGATAAATCCTAAAAAAAACACAAAGAAACCCATAACCCTTAACCCTAAACCCTAAAAAACCATAACATATCTAACCCCTAAACCTTTAAAGGACTTAAGAAACTCTTAACGATTTTGTAACGCCCTAAAACGAACTAAGGTGAACTAAAGCCTCATGAGTGTTTCTTGAGTTAATTTTGTGTTTAAATGAGTTACATTTTTGTTCTAAGGCAGTGTGCGAGTTTGGTTAGGTTTGGAGGTCAAACAACCACGAACATCCATGATGTTCAGAAGATATGCCTTAGATAGTGTTCTTGTGTATTGAGGTGTTTGAGTGATTTTTAGGTGTTCATTTTTCTTCAAATGACGTGGTATGTTCCTAAGATCTAGAAGACTATGTTTAGGGGTTTAACATTTTAGTACGAACCCAACTAAGACACACGAGGGTCCCTACAAGATGACTCCGCGTCCTTTCAAGAAATTGCAAAACAATGGCCAAACGACTGTAACAACCCAAAAATGACTATGCGAAGTAATTCCAAAACGTAGCTAGAATGCTTAGATTAAACCGCATCCACACGACTTGATGCACATGGAACCAGACCTCAGAACCTATGTACCTGCCAAGCCAACAACCTTAGTGAGTTAGTTGATCTAGGCAAGGTTGGAACCAACCTTGTAGGGCACCAGAGTATTAAGATTTACCCGGATGAGTCTTAACCAGACTTGAAAGGGATAATCTTAGGTTTGGAGTGTCTCGGGGTAAAATGGTCATTTTCAAGCTAACGGTATTATCGTAATTACTTAAGAATTTAATTAATTATTTAGTTAATGTATTTTAGTGGATGGTTCGGGTTTGGTCGACCTAGATTGACCCATTTGCGAGAAGAGTTTCACCCTGGATCTATCCTTGGTGGAAGCAATATTAAATCTAATTAATTGATATTTCATTATTTGATTTAAGTAAGGTCAGGTTAGTCATCTAACTTAAGCCTTAGAAAATCAGATTCTTAATTTAAATAAAAAAGACTCCTAGTTTGTCCAATTCTTCACCTAAATCTCCTACTCCTAAACTTCTTTTCTGTCTCTCCACTCTTATTCTCACGTTATTTATCAGTAAAAGAACAAAAAATAATAGTTCATCACTCTTGAAGAACTCGAACGCTAAAGCTCAAATGAAAAACTACTCTAAAAATGATAGCAAAAGCAAATTTCTCGACGGGTTGTGCTTGAAGTTTCAGTGGTAAGACATTGATTTATTGGAGTTGACAGTGCATTGGATCAGTATTGAAACAGTGTTGAATGAGTTTTTCCTCTTTTTCCAATTCCCAAGAGACCCATAGGATTTCGTCGAAATCTAATCTGAAAACTAGGAATATTTCCTCGTTCCATGTCCCTGTCACTGGGTCCCATCGATTGTTGTAGGTTGGGTATGTTTGCTGGTAGAATTTAGGGATGCAATGTGTTTTCGTGATGATTATGTTCATGTATGTAAGTTCGGATTTATTTGATAATTAATTATGGTTTTCTGAAACAATGTGAATAGTGAGTGTACAAAGGGGTGTTGCCGTGGTTCTTGATCACGGGTTGGAGCATGAAAATGACATGTTAAATCCCTGTGTTTTTGTATTAATTACTTGGAAAAATTCATCTAACAATGTTTTAAATGTCCAAAAATTTGACTTAAAAATCTAACATACAAAGGTTGAAAAAAATGGAATGATAATATGACCAAATTTACAGAAATCTCTAAATTTTGTTTCGCCTAAGCCGTCTGAAGGTTTTTTTAATTAATTTTTTTCGAAAATATATGAGCTCGTCAAGGATTTAACCCGACACCTCACTATATCCAAGATACTAAAATTGTAATAGTAAATGTGAGTTTAGGGGGAATCCAACTCTTAGCTGAGTAAAAGAACCTAGAAAATTACTTAAAAGAAATGAGGTATATGGGATTCAAACCTGTGTGTCCTTAGCCGAAATTAAGACCGGTCCATGCGAGAATAAAAATAAATAAAGTGGTGTGTGTGGGAATCGAACCCACAACCTCTCAGATAGGTGAGGAAACTAGGATAACCAATTAAAGAAAAATAAAATGAAGTTGTGGGGGGTTGATCCCACATCCTCTCGGTAAAAAATACAAAAGTCAACGAGAGAAAAGAAAGAAAAAAATTTAGGCATTTGGATTCGAGCTCGGGTCCCAAAGCTAAATTATAAATCAAAATTTAATATAAGACTTAATGTTGCTCAAGGGGTTCGAAATTGGGTTCCCTTGTCCAATTTCGTATTGATACATAAGTCTTACGTGAGCAAATATTTAATGAATTCTTCCTATAGGAATCGAAATCCAGACCTTGGCACAGATAAAAGATGCATAAGTCTTGTACCAGATAATCTTGGGTAAGTATAAGTAACATAGATGAATTATGAACGCAGCCTCATGGCTTGTACGTATGGGTTCATAAGTCCAACATACGTTTAAAATTAAGTGAAACTAAGATGTATATGACGAAATAATGTTTGTCACGACCCAATTCGAGGACGCGACTGGCACCCACATTTACCCTCCTATGTGAGCGAACCAACCCATCTAAACCTTAACATTTCAATATAATATCAACAGAAAATAATGCGGAAGACTTAAACTCATAAATAAAACAACTCAACTATTATTAATATTCCCAAAATCTGGAAGTCATCATCACAAGAACATCTATGATCAAATTACTAATCTAAACTATCTAAGAATGTCTAAGAAAACTAAAAATACATAAGAAACTAGTCCATGCCGGAATTCAAGGCATCAAGACTCATAGAAGAAGATCCAGTCCAAGCTAGAAGCGTTAGCTCACCCTGAGATCCGGTATGACGAAATCTGGCCCGAATTACTGTTGCGTTGAAGTTGACGGAACGTTTACTGCATAACACAAATAACAAAGGGAAACATAAAGGTAGGGGGTCAGTACAACCACACGTACTGAGTAGGTATCATCGGCCAACTCAAAATAGAAGATAATATATATCAAGTAATATTATAAATCAACTATAAGCTCAACATGTAGCAACAACAAGTATCATAATCGTCAACAAGTACCATCAAGTTCATTCATGAGGGCTCAAGCCTCATTACCATACTCATTTGGGATTTAAGTTCATTATGTTGAGTATATTATCATCTTTCGAGATTCATTATCTTTCTTCCTCTTGTGTCGGTACGTGACACTCCGATCCCCTATATGTGTCGGAACGTGACACTCCGATCCCCTATATGTGTCGGAACGTGACACTCCGATCCCCTATATGTGTCGGTACGTGACACTCCGATCCCCTATATCTACGTGTCGGTTCGTGACACCCGTCCCACTAATACTATGTGTCGGAACGTGACACTCCGATCCACTATTGCTATGTGTCGGAACGTGACACTCCGATCCACTAATGCTATGTGTCGGAACGTGACACTCCGATCCACTAAATTCATTCTATCCGTTCATCAAGCCTTCTCTATACTAAGGCATCATCAATCCCATTACTTTAATTCGTCAAGCCTTCTTTTATACCAAGTCATCATCATTAACATCATATATTAAAGTTTCTTTCAAGAGTTGGGATTCAATGGTTTTCATCATGCTTGTTTTATCAAAATCACATAATCATATTCATACAAGCATACATTAAGCATATAGACAGGTTTACAATATCATCAACACATATTATTCACTATTAAGAGTTCACTACGAATATCGTAAAATATACCATAACCTACCTCCACCGAAGAATTGAATCAACAAGCCATCTTCTCAAAATCCTTGCTATCCTCTTCGTTTCTCTCTCTCTACTCGTTCGTTTCTCCTCTCTTTCTGTTCTTTTCTTTTGTTTTGTTTTATTCAAACCCTCCTTCTTTTTACCCTAATTAAAAGTATAATTAAGTGTAAAGGAGGACAATAAAACCCACTAATTAACTTAAGGTTACCCCTTTTAACCCCCAAGTAATTAGACCTATTAATATTAACCCTCAATCTTTATAATTAAGGAAAGAATAGTCCAAAACGACCCCTAAAACGTGTAGAGGAATCCTATTTTGCCTGGGACTGCGAAACCTGTGACGGGCCGTCGTGCCTGCGACGGTCCGTCACGGTGGTCGTCGCAGCTCCCTTGAGCTCAAGTGGCCTGTGACGGCCCGTCACAGCCGTGACGGTCCGTCCTGTTCCTCCGTCATGATGGTCAGAAACTCGTTTCTTGTACCAAATTCTCAAAAGTTGAAGTGATTTGCAACGAAAACTCACGACGGTTCGTCGTGGATGTGACGGCACGTCCTGCAGGTCCGTCACAATTTACAGAGAGTCGATTTTCAGTACCCAACTTCAAAATTCTAAGTGTCATGGGACGACAACTCCTCGACGGGCCGTCGTGACCACGACGGTCCGTCGGGACACACATCGTCTCAGCCAGTTTTCCCCGTATTACAATCTGCTGCTCAAACGACTAAACAGGTCGTTACAATAGATACCAATTTACCCATCGTTCGTCTCCGAACGATCAAAAGAAGGAAAACAATGGCGAAAAGGAGTACCTGAATCTGTAAACAGATGTGGGTATTTTTCTTGCATATCTGCCTCCTTCTCCCAAGTAGCCTCTTCAACCGGTCGATTCTTCCATTGAACTTTGATGGATGCAATCTCTCTCGACCTCAACTTGCGAACTTCTCTATCTAATATAGCAACCGATTCCTCTTCATAAGTCAAGTTCTCATCCAACAAAACTGAATCCCAACGGATAATGTAGTTTCCATCTCCGTGGTATCTCTTCAACATGGACACATGAAACACCGGATGCACTCCGGACAGCCCTGGGGGCAAGGCTAATTCATAAGCCACCTCCCCTATTCGCTTTAGTACCTCGAATGGTCCAATATACCTTGGACTTAGCTTACCTCTTTTTCCAAACCGCATTACCCCTTTCATGGGTGAAACCTTCAACAAGACTTGTTCACCTTCCATGAACTCCAAGTCTCTAACTTTTCGGTCTGCATACTCCTTTTGTCTACTTTGAGCCGCTAAAAGCTTTTCTTGAATAGCTTTCACCTTCTCCATAAAATCTCTTAACAGATCAGTCCCCCAAGGTCTAACTTCAAATGCATCAAACCACCCAATGGGAGATCTACACCTCCTCCCATACAATGCTTCAAATGGAGCCATGTCGATACTGGAGTGATAGCTATTATTGTATGAAAACTCTGCCAACGGTAAGAAGCTATCCCAATGGCCACCAAACTCTATCACACACGCACGAAGCATATCCTCCAACACTTGAATCGTTCGCTCAGACTGACCGTCAGTCTGAGGGTGAAACGCCGTACTAAGGTCCAACCTAGTACCTAATTCTGCATGCAATGTTCTCCAAAACATAGAAGTAAACTGCGTACCTCTATCTGATATGATTGAGAGTGGAACTCCATGCAACCGAACGATTTCTGAGATGTAGATTTTGGCTAACTTCTCTGCACTGTAGGTCACCTTGACCGGAATGAAATGAGCAGACTTAGTTAACCTATCAACAATCACCCAAATAGAGTCATAATTACCCAATGTCTTTGGAAGACCAACCACGAAGTCCATCGCGATTCTCTCCCACTTCCATTCAGGAATGGGCATTCTCTGAAGTGTTCCTCCGGGTCTCTGGTGTTCATACTTTACTTGTTGACAATTTGGACATTTGGCCACAAACTCAACAATATCTTGCTTCATTCTACTCCACCAGAAGTGTTGCTTTAGGTCGCGGTACATCTTGGTTGCACCAGGATGTATAGAATATCCGGAACTATGAGCTTCTGTAAGAATAGTGGTGATCAAATCATCGATGCGGGGTACACATACTCTTCCCTTAATCCTCAAAACACCTTCCCCATCGATTATTGCTTCCTTAGCCTCTCCTTGCAACACTTTATCTCGAATTTGCCTTAGCTTCTCATCATCAAACTGTTTCCCCTTAATCTGATCAAGGAAAGAGGATTTTGCCTCTACACAAGCTAACAATCCTCCCTTCTCGTTTATTTCTAACCTCATAAGGTCATTAGCCAAAATCTGCACTTCTCTAGCCAATGGGCGTCTAGAAGCTTGCAAATGAGCTAGACTTCCCATGCTTCCGGCCTTCCTACTCAAAGCATCTGCCACAACATTTGCTTTTCCCGGATGATACAAGATAGTGATGTCGTAGTCCTTCAGTAGTTCCATCCATCTCCTCTGTCTCAGGTTCAAGTCTTTCTGAGTGAATACATACTGTAGGCTACGATGGTCCGTGTAGACTTCACACTTAACCCCATACAAGTAGTGTCTCCATTGCTTTAGTGCAAATACTACCGCGGCCAATTCCAAGTCATGAGTTGTATAGTTACGTTCATGCACTTTTAATTGTCTTGAAGCATAAGCGATCACGTTCTTCTCTTGCATTAGCACTGCACCCAAACCCGAATAGGATGCATCACAATAAACAATGAAGTTTTTACCCTCTACCGGCAAGGTGAGGATAGGCGCGGTAGTCAACAACGTCTTAAGCTTCTGGAAGCTTTCCTCACACTCATCTGACCATACAAATGGAAAATTCTGCTTAGTCAAGTTCGTCAATTGGGAAGCAATAGAAGAGAATCCCTTGACGAATCGGCGGTAGTAGCTAGCTAAACCCACAAAACTCCTTATTTCTGACACGTTTGTAGGTCTTACCCAATTCTTCACTGTCTCAATCTTGGATGGATCCACCATCACCCCATCCTTAGAAACCACGTGCCCCAAGAAGGACACTGAATCTAGCCAAAACTCACACTTGGAGAATTTCGCATAAAGCTTTTTCTTCCTCAACAACTCTAATACCATTCTCAAATGCTCTTCATGTTCCTTCTTACTTTTAGAGTATACCAATATATCATCTATAAATACGATCACAAAGAGGTCCAAATATGGCTTAAAAATCCCATTCATCAAGCTCATGAAAGCAGCAGGGGCATTCGTAAGACCAAAGGACATCACTACAAATTCATAATGCCCATACCTAGTCCGAAAAGCAGTCTTTGGCACATCCGTTGCTCGTATTTTCAATTGGTGATAACCGGACCTCAAGTCAATTTTTGAGAAGACACAAGCACCTTGTAACTGATCGAACAAGTCATCAATGCGAGGAATGGGGTACTTGTTCTTAACAGTTACTTTGTTCAACTGTCGGTAATCTATGCACATTCAGAAACTCCCATCCTTCTTCTTCACAAATAGCACCGGAGCACCCCAAGGAGATGCACTTGGTCTAATGAAGCCTTTGCTCAACAACTCTTGAAGTTGTGCCTTTAACTCTCTTAATTCGGCGGGAGCCATTCTATACGGGGGTATAGAAATGGGGCGAGTACCTGGTTCCAAATCAATGCAGAAGTCTATATCCCTATCTGGTGGCATACCGGGAAGATCTGCAGGGAACACATCCAAAAACTCACAGACCACTGAAACCGACTCGATCGAAGGTACTTGGGTAGTGTCATCCTTGAGATGTGCCAAGAAAGCTAAACACCCTTTACTGACCATTTTCTTAGCACGAAGAAAGGATATGATACGCACCGGATTGGAAGTGTAGTCACCCTCCCACACTAACTGATCTGTCCCAGGCTTGGCTAGCGTCACAGTTTTAGCATTACAATCCAAAATCGCAAAATTCGGAGAAAGCCAAGTCATACCCAGAATTACATCGAAGTCACCCATTTCTAAAATAACCAAGTCTACATAAGTGTTGCTCCCCACAAAATTCACCAAACAAGACCTATAGACCTTTTCAACTATCACAGACTCACCCACCGGAGTAGAAACACGAATAGGCATGTCAAGTAATTCACAATGTAAATTTAGACCATTAGCAAATGAGGAAGATACATATGAAAACGTGGAGCCAGGGTCAAATAATACAGATGCCATGCAATCACAAACCAAGAGATTACCTGTGATAACAGCATCAGACGCCTCCGCTTCAGACCTCCCTGGGAAAGCATAACAATGGGCCCCATTATTTGTCTGTCCGTTGCCCCTACCATGTTTTGTAGTAGTGGCTCCATTTTGCCCATCACCTCTGCCGTTTTGGTGACCGCCATTACCTCGACCACCACGTCCTCCAGAAAAACGGCCTCTACCATGACCACCTCTACCTCTAGCCATTGGGGTTCTGTAACTCTGTTTTGGACAATTCCTCCTAATATGTCCAACCTCCCCACATCCATAGCACTCTCTGGAGTCAGGCATGGGTCTCTCGGAGTAGTGTTGACCGTTCTGAGGTGGACCCCCAACTACAGTCTGTAGTGAAGACTGAATTGGTCGAACTGAGTGACCTCCGGAGCTCTGTCCTCTAGAGTAAGACCCATTAAACTCACCTCCCCTTCGAAACCTTTTTGATGTCGATGTCGTGGTGAAGTCATCTGGTTTCACTCCTTCCACCTCTATCACAAAGTCTACCACCTCTTGGAAGGATGTTGCCGTTGCCGCTACCTGTAAGGCTGAAATCCGCAACTCTGACCTCAACCCCTTCACGAAGCGACGAATCCGTTCTTGTGGACTGAAACAAATTTGGGTGGCATATCTGGATAGTGCGCGAAATTTAGCCTCATATGCGTTAACTGTCATCCTTCCTTGCTCTAGACTCAAGAACTCATCCCTTTTTCTATCTCTCAAAGTCCTTGGGATATACTTCTCCATGAACAGGGTAGAGAATGATTCCCAAGTCATTGGTGGTGCCTCTGTTGGTTGACACTCAACATGTGAACGCCACCACATTTTGGCGTTCCCTTGGAACTGATAGCTCACGAACTCGACACCGAACCTCTCTACTATCCCCATCTTGTGTAGTAGCTCATGACAATCAACCAGAAAATCATAAGCATCCTCAGATTCTGCACCCTTGAAGGTTGGAGGTTTCAATTTCAAGAACTTACTGAAAAGTTCATGCTGATCGTTTGTCATAATAGGCCCAGTAGTCAGACGTGGAAATGTGCCTATTCCCAATGTTGCATCCATGTGGGGAGCCATAGTAGCTGCATGTCGTATTTCAGAAACCGGAGGTGTTGGTGCAGAAACCACTGGAGGTGCTTGACCCTGATCAGATAACCCGCTAAGATAAGCAAGTACTTGGTTGATCATCTCTGGGGTAGGTTGGGGTGGCAATTCCTCATTCTGCCCTTGTTCAGTTTCCCCTTCCTCACCCTCTCTTACTACATCCTCAGTCGGTGGAGGAGTCACCGCCCTAGTATCAGATGGGCTAGGGGCTCGTCCTCTTCCTCCAGAAGACGTCCTCCCACGACTTCTTCCACGGCCTCTTGCCGCTGTTCTTCCTCGAGCCACAGCCCCAGTGGCTAGCTCAGTAGTTTCCTGTCTTTCTGTTGTCGCTGCTGGTGCGGTCGTTGCTCTAGTTCTAACCATATGCGAAATAGAGTGAAGATGGTCAGATACCAATTTGTATCACCTAGATACCAATTGGACTCAAGTAGTAGCACGAAAAAAAGAATGAAAGAATGGAATTTTCCTAAAGTCTTATAGCCTCTCAAAGAAAAGTAAAGGCGTCCCCCTACCGTTCCTTAAGACATCTATTAGACCTGTTCTTGTGCGATGAGACCAATGAACCTAATGCTCTGATACCAAGTTTGTCACGACCCAATTCGAGGACGCGACTGGCACCCACATTTACCCTCCTATGTGAGCGAACCAACCCATCTAAACCTTAACATTTCAATATAATATCAACAGAAAATAATGCGGAAGACTTAAACTCATAAATAAAACAACTCAACTATTATTAATATTCCCAAAATCTGGAAGTCATCATCACAAGAACATCTATGATCAAATTACTAATCTAAACTATCTAAGAATGTCTAAGAAAACTAAAAATACATAAGAAACTAGTCCATGCCGGAAGTCAAGGCATCAAGACTCATAGAAGAAGATCCAGTCCAAGCTAGAAGCGTTAGCTCACCCTGAGATCCGGTATGACGAAATCTGGCCCGAATTAGTGTTGCGTTGAAGTTGACGGAACGTTTGCTGCATAACACAAATAACAAAGGGAAACATAAAGGTAGGGGGTCAGTACAACCACACGTACTGAGTAGGTATCATCGGCCAACTCAAAATAGAAGATAATATATATCAAGTAATATTATAAATCAACTATAAGCTCAACATGTAGCAACAACAAGTATCATAATCGTCAACAAGTACCATCAAGTTCATTCATGAGGGCTCAAGCCTCATTACCATACTCATTTGGGATTTAAGTTCATTATGTTGAGTATATTATCATCTTTCGAGATTCATTATCTTTCTTCCTCTTGTGTCGGTACGTGACACTCCGATCCCCTATATGTGTCGGAACGTGACACTCCGATCCCCTATATGTGTCGGAACGTGACACTCCGATCCCGTATATGTGTCGGAACGTGACACTCCGATCCCCTATATGTGTCGGTACGTGACACTCCGATCCCCTATATCTACGTGTCGGTTCGTGACACCCGTCCCACTAATACTATGTGTCGGAAAGTGACACTCCGATCCACTATTGCTATGTGTCGGAACGTGACACTCCGATCCACTAATGCTATGTGTCGGAACGTGACACTCCGATCCACTAAATTCATTCTATCCGTTCATCAAGCCTTCTCTATACTAAGGCATCATCAATCCCATTACTTTAATTCGTCAAGCCTTCTTTTATACCAAGGCATCATCTTTAACATCATATATTAAAGTTTCTTTCAAGAGTTGGGATTCAATGGTTTTCATCATGCTTGTTTTATCAAAATCACATAATCATATTCATACAAGCATACATTAAGCATATAGACAGGTTTACAATATCATCAACACATATTATTCACTATTAAGAGTTCACTATGAATATCGTAAAATATACCATAACCTACCTCCACCGAAGAATTGAATCAACAAGCTATCTTCTCAAAATCCTTGCTATCCTCTTCGTTTCTCTCTCTCTACTCGTTCGTTTCTCCTCTCTTTCTGTTCTTTTCTTTTGTTTTGTTTTATTCAAACCCTCCTTCTTTTTACCCTAATTAAAAGTATAATTAAGTGTAAAGGAGGACAATAAAACCCACTAATTAACATAAGGTTACCCCTTTTAACCCCCAAGTAATTAGACCTATTAATATTAACCCTCAATCTTTATAATTAAGGAAAGAATAGTCCAAAACGACCCCTAAAACGTGTAGAGGAATCCTATTTTGTCTGGGACTGCGCAACCTGTGACGGGCCGTCGTGCCTGCGACGGTCCGTCACGGTGGTCGTCGCAGCTCCCTCGAGCTCAAGTGGCCTGTGACGGCCCGTCACAGCCGTGACGGCCCGTCACAGCCGTGACGGTCCGTCTTGTTCCTCCGTCATGACGGTCAAAAACTCGTTTCTTGTACCAAATTCTCAAAAGTTGAAGTGTTTTGCAACGAAAACTCACGACGGTTCGTCGTGGATGTGACGGCACGTCCTGCAGGTCCGTCACAATTTACAGAGAGTCGATTTTCAGTACCCAATTTCAAAATTCTAAGTGTCATGGGACGACACCTCCTCGACGGTCCGTCGTGACCACGACGGTCCGTCGGGACACACGTCGTCTCAGCCAGTTTTCCCCGTATTACAATCTGCTGCTCAAACGACTAAACAGGTCGTTACAATGTTACACCATGAGGGTTAAGTAAGAGTGTGAAACACACTAAAAGTCCAAGTGCATTGACATATGATGAAATGAACATTCACGTAATGGAGTGAGTAATTATGAAGAGCTAATAGGCTAAAGTTATTGAATGTGATTACAATATGATAAGAGTCTAATATGAAAGACGAGATCAATCTCAAATAAGCCTCATAAGTGTTACCAAAAACCGTACTCACCTACGAGATTGTAAAACTAATAAAGAGATTAGTCTCTAAAATACACTATAATGAAAGTAGTGAGATTAATGCACACTTAATAGTTATGATGAGATGAGAAATCATCTAATGATCAATGATGCCCTCATGCTAGAACCCAACTTCTATGACGTGTCAGATTAATGTAATGGAACTTTATACTTAGCATCAATAGGCTAGCTATGAGTCGTGATTTCTTCTTTCGGGAAGGAGAGGTTCGTGTAAATCTCATGAGATCAGACTGTCTGTTTAAGAGGGTATGGTTTCCTTATATCTCCTAGTCTTTGAACCTATGCTGCCAACATAGGGTTCTAGCACGGTTCATTTCCCTATATAAGCTAGCATGTTTTGGGTTCACTTTTGCTTGTGATTCCACCTCTTTTCGTTGTGGGGTAGACACTCGATTTCATGAAGCTCACATGATATATTTCGGTTAAATTTGAATTTCCCAAAGAAATAATGATGCCAGCCTCACGTAATGCACACAATGAAATGAATAATACCAATTGTGTTTGGATAGGATAATCAAGAGGTGAACTACACTTACGTAATGACACTATGTCATTGTTGGTCATTGCACAGTGAACGTGATGAGAGTACTAAACAGCATCCTAGGTATATAAATGGATGAAAATGAAGCACGTATTGATGAATGAAGTACACTTTGTGTTTGCTAAAGAAGGCTCTCAAGTTGATGCCCTATATGTTGAGCCTTATTTGGGAAGTCCTAATGTCAAGTCCCTGATTCCATGGTTTCATAGCATATGGACGAAAGATATGTTATATATGTACGTGCTAAAGAAATGTGTTGTGTGTTACGTGCAATATAAAAAGAGTAATGATGCATTTTACTCTCACAGCATGACTTTCCTAATCTTATTTGGCAAGTCCAACTGACTTGGCTTTCCATAACTCATATCGTTTGAAGAGAGCTCTTCTTAATAATGCATATCCTTGGTGTGTACTTGCATACACCCATACTTAGAACAAGTGCGTACTAATTCCATAAAATTCTTTGCTTTTAGGTGCAGGTGCAAGTGGAGGCTAGAGCTTACGAGACTACGTTGAAGATACCCGACTTGGAGCATTCATTCGGACTTGGTACGCCCTCATGCTTTCGAGGATTCTTATCTTTTATATTCTAGCTTAGACTAGGCATGAGATAGTGGAGGATGTTCCACTAATGTTTCTTTCTTCCTTATTTTCAGACGTTGTAATGTTTCCATTTTGGAAAGTTTATATTAATGCAGTTATGAACTATTTTCTTCATATGAATATCTTACTATTAGATTTGTTCTTGTGAACTGATGTGATACAATGAAATTCTTACTATGAAGTCTAGGTATACTTCAAAGCAAACAAAATTTTTAATTTTTCCGCTAAAATTAACCTATACGATGTAATAATGATGTATGTAGGCTTGTCAGCAACCTCTCAGAGATCAACGACACCAGTTTCGGCTAGGGTCTAGACCCTGGTCGTGACAACGACGACCCAAGTGATGGTCCGATGGTCAACCAACGGTCCGTCGGACATAGGGGGTCGATTGTCCATTTAAGGCAAAATTTCATTATAAGGATTGAAGCCAAGTAACCATTGAAGGATCCTCACAAACGGGGTGTCGATTGGTAAACAACCTGTCTGTAGGGAACCATTTTTGGTGCCTTTAAAAGATGTTAAGGGGCTGCCTTGGTTTGGGGTGTTTAGTAAATTCATCCCAAGTCTTTTAAGGACCTTGGACATTTATTTTAGGTTTATTTAGATATTTTAAAGTCTTTTAAACCCAAATACTTAATTTTAGACTCTTCTTCCTAAAATTCAAAACCCCTCCCTCTTAGAACTCTCTCTCAAGTCTCCTTGGAAACTAAAAATCAATTATTAACTAGGAGAGTTGTTGGTTGGTGTTTCTTCATAAAAAATCATTATGGTTTTTTAAATTTTAGGTATGGTATCCATCCTTTAACTCTCTTCCTTTCAAGGAGTCACTTCTAATTGATTTTAAAAAAGGGTTTTCAACCCTAGTTTATTCTATCTTCAACTCTGAATATCGGTGTTTCATGAAAACGTTTTGAATAATTTAAAAATGATGTTTCTAAGGTTAGTTGATGATTTTCATGCTAAAACATCAATGAAAACATGTTAAATCTTCATTTAAAATGTTGGCTTAAGAAATGGGTTCAATGAGCTTAGTTTTTAGTCTTTGAGTTTTGCGTTACTTATGTTGTAAATGATATTTACCTACTCCCCTAAGGGATGATCTATGATGAATTATTGATGAAAAAATTCATAGGTGAGTAAAGCTTGTATTAAAGGGTAAGTTAGTATGTTGTTTAGCTTTAGTTATGAAATGTTCTTGAGTGCTATGATCCATTTTCTTGGTGGCGGTGTTTACTTGATGAAATTGATTATACTTAGTATGTATTATAAGTGTGGCCTTGAAGTCCTAATATGTAAAATTTAGTGATAATAAAGATGGTTCTCTTATTGTGTATTATGAAGATTGAATTATATGTTGTGCTTACAGTATGCCTGAATGAAGTCTATGATTGTCTGAATCATGTTAAAGTGTCTGATGTGATTCAATAAGGTCTAAGCATGTGTAGAATGAAATGTAAATGAAATTATGCATATGTAAAAGGTGTGCTCAAATGTACACATACTCATACTTGAATGATTGAATGAAGCTATGTTTAGTCAAAAAGGGGATTTTTGGGGTGAACACTCTTCGTGAGTTGAGATGAAGTGTTTAGTAGAAACCTCACTACATCCTAAGAGCTTTCTAAGATAGGTCGGAGGATGAATGCCCTTCGTGAATTGAGATGTGGTGTTCACTAGTTATCCTTAACCTATAGTTTTTAATTTTTAGAATCCGCGGGGGTTATGTCTAGCATCGAGAGGATATGAAGAAGTGGTGGTTACAATTTCTAAGTTGAGATATGTATTCCAATGTAAATCTTGTGATGGGTACTCCTCGTTAGTAGAGAATGAGTTACTTTTTATCCCTTAACTATTCGCCAGCATAGGCATAGCTCTTGGGAAATCCATGAAAACTCAAAAAATAATGACCTTACTCTAGGAAAGTAAGGATCCCTAATCCGATATGGGTTAATATTGGGATTCCATGTCTAGGTCTCATGGTGTATGTCGGTTAAGATAACTCAAAAAAAAGTAATGAATGTGTTAAGTCTTCTAAAAGAGTGTGATACTAAGGGTAGGTAATGGAATTGCATGCTATTTATCCATTGTATTAAGTAGGCATTCCGAAAGGGGAGTCTTGGTGAGTTCTTTATTGATTGAATAAACTAAGTCTCCTAAAAGAATGTACTACTCAGGGTAGGTGGTGGTCAGGGACTCTCTATCCGTTGCACTAGGTAGGATTTTCCGAAAGGGGAGTCTTGGTGACAAACCTTCTAAAAGAGTTTTCTATATAGGGTAGGTTGTGGTATAGGACACCATATATTCATTTCACTAAGTAACATTCCGAAAGACTCTTGGTGTGTTGTTTGGGTGTTGTTATATTGTCTTGCCATTAAGTGGGGGCTTGTTCTCCTTAGGTGAGTACGCCAAAAACGAGGTAGTCTTGAGGGTATCTTTTGTGTGTATTGAAGGAGGCATATGCGTATTTCCTTCATGTCTTACCTTAGTGATGCTTAGAATGACTTTAGTTTGGGAAAAACTAACAGAAATGAGTTCACTTCCTCATTGGCAATAACTTTGAAGTTCACTACTTTGGTGTCATTTTAATTCACTGTAATGTTAATGGATATTCACTGTAAATGCTAGGTAGTGGACTTTAAAGTTTGGAAAGGTTAATGAAAAGTGCTTCCTTTTGTTAATTTTATAGAAATCCTTTTCTAAGTGTTATGTGATGTTTCTTATGTTGTTTTACTTCTAAATTCATGAACGTTTTAATTATTTGACATGAAATGTTATTTTACTAAAATTTCCCTTTTAGCGTGTTTTTGCATATTCCATAGTACATTATTCTTACTAACCCGTACTTTTCTATATTGTATAAGTATAGGTTCTAGAAGCAAGGTTGAAGTCTAGAAAGCAAAGCTTGGGAAATTTCCTCTCAAGACAAAGTGTGTCCTCATATATCCGTAACAATAATTCCTATCCTCTTAGTTTCTTTATGTTAAGACTTATTAGGTATTTCTTTAAATGTAAAGGGGTATGTCCCTATGTTATTTATATCGTGTCTTTAAGTTTGCTTGTGACAACGAAATTTTCTAAGTATTTATGAAGAATTCCTTTTTATATTGGTTTTCATGAAAACTTTTAATTCGACACTACTTTTCATGTCTTATGTAATCGAATAATAGTTAAAGGTCTTGTATAAGACTCCAAAGGGTCAAGTACTCCTGGTCATGATCCAAGAGTTCTCCCTAACTTCAAGGAGTACTTTAGGGTAGTGATACCTTTACAATGTTAAACTCCCCAAAAACCCTAAACCTAATAAAATCTAAGCTCTAAACCCTACAAATCCCAAAATCGTATATACTAAATTCTAACAACACTGAAAACACCCTAACCCTAAATTCTAAAGGTATAAAGCGCTTAAAATCTTAACCTACAAAACCCTAAACCCTAAAAAACTATATAAAACCCTTAGCCTACAATGCTAAACCTAAAAACCCCTCATTCCTAAAACCTATCCTAAAACCCTAAATACTAAGCCTAAACCCTAAGAAATCCTAATCAATTACCCTCATAAAACCCAAATCAAACAAACTATAAAAAATATTTTATACCCATATAAAACTAGAAGCTCCAAACCCTAAATCAAAATAATTTGTAACCCCTAAATCTATAAAGCACAAACAAACCCTAAATCCTAAAAATCCTAAGAAACACAAAACCCTCAAAACCCATAAACCTAAAAAAAAAGCCTCTAAGTTGTAAACCCAATAAAGAGCTAATCATATATGCTAAACCCTAATACTTACAGTTGTTTTATGTTTTTTTAGGGTTTAGCATATATGATTTAGGGATTTATTGGGTTTGCAACTTAGAGTAATTTTAGGTTTAGAGGTTTTTGATTTTTTAAGGGATAAGTGTTTCTTAAGGTTTTTTTAATATAGGGTGTATGTGTTTTTAGCTTTAGGTATTAAGAATTATTTTTATATAGAGTTTAGAGCTTCGGGTTTTGTAGGGTGTAAAATGATTTTTGGGATCATTTTTTTGGGTTTTCATAAGGCTTATTGATTAGAGTTTATAAGAATTTTAGGTTTAGGATTTAGGTTTTCAGGTTGGGGTTTATGGACAAAGATTTGTTTAGGTTTAGGTTGTAGGTTAAGGGTTTTATCTAGTTTTTTAGAATTTAGAATTTTGGGTTTTCTAGGTTAAGATACTTAAGGCTTTTATACCTTTTGAATTTAGAACTTTAAGGTTTTTGTGTATTTTCGAAAATTAGTATATACGATTTAGGGCTTCATAGGGCGTAAAGCTTTGAGTTTTTTAGATTTAGGGGTTTTGGAGGTTTCAGGAGCTTTAAGCGTTAATTGTGTTTAGTGGTTTGTATGTTGTGGTTTTTGGGGATGTTTTGTGTTTTTTAAAATTTAGCACATATGATTTAGGGCTTTATAGGTCTTAGAGGTTAGTACTTTTATCTGTTTAGGGTTTTTTTGGATATTTAAGGGTTAAGATTTCTTAGGATTTTCTAGGCTTTAGCGCTTTGTCTTTTTGTGTGTGTTTTAGTTTGAATGTCTAAAGATTATTAGGATTTAGAGTTAAAAGATTAGGGTCTTTTAGGGGTTATTAGTTTATATGTTTTAGTGTTTCTCAATGTTTATGGATACTTCGGATTTTAGATTAGGGTTTAGGTCTTAATGTTTTTAAGTATTGGTTTTGATATAACTTTTAGGGTTTAGGGATTAAGGTTTTAGTAATAGTTTTTTATGTTTCTTATGGTTTGGAATTTTAAATATATGTCTTGATAAGGTTTACAACTTAGAAATTCAAGGTTTAGGATTTTTTGTATTTTTAGGGGTTTTAAGGGTTGAGTGTTTCTTGGGGTTTTGGGTTTATAGCTCAGATTTTTTTGTGCTCTTTTGGTTTAGGATTTATGGATTTTTGAGTTTTAGGGTTTTTATGAGTTTCGAATAATTTGTTGGGTTTATTTTATGATTTAGGTTTTGTACGGGTTTCAAATACTTTTTGTGTTTATTTTAGGATTGAGGGTTTCATAAAGTTTATGGATTTTGGCTTCGAATTATATCTTTTAATTTAGAGTTTAGGGCTTAAGGTATTTACTTTTATATATGTTTATCGTTTAGGGCTTAGGATTTTTTAGGTCGTTGAATATAATAATTAGGGTTCATAGATCTAAAGCTTAAAATTATAGGTTTATGGTTTTTTGGATTTTTTTATGGTCTTACTGTTAAGTGTTTATTAGGGGTTTTGAGGTTTATATTTTAGATCATACGGTTTTTTTGGGATTTAAATGAATTTTTGGGTTTATTATAGGGTTAATATATGATTTAGGGCTCTTTTTAATCATTAGGATTATGTGCTTCTTAGGGTTTTAGGTTTTGGCTTTAGAGTTTTAGGTTTTTTTTTTTTAGAGTTTCAGGTTAGGATTTTAGGTTACAGTTTAGTGTCTAGGGCTTAGGATTTTCTTAGGTTTGGGTTTTTAGGTTAAGGGTTTTATTTTGATTTTAAGGGTTAAAGCCTTTGGGTTTTTTAAGATAAGATACTTTTAGATTTTATAGGTTAGGGTTTAGGGCTTAGAGTTCTTTTTTTATTTTTCGAGTTTTTATGGTTTCGCACATACGAGTTAGGGGTTTTATGGTTTAAGTGTGTCATAGAGTTTTTAGGGATTAAGGCTTTGGATTTTTTTTGTGTGTTTTTAAGTTTACGGTTTATAGAGTTTTATGATTTAGGGTTTAGAAATTAGAGGTTTTGAATGATTTTTAGGGTTTAATTTTGGCTTTATAGGATTTAGGGTTTTATGTTTTGGAATTAGGGTTTGAGGTTAGCGTTAGAGGTTTAATGCATAGGTTTTATTGGGTTTTAGGGTTTTCAATTAAGGGTTTTATCAAGGATTTTACGGTTCAGAGCTTTGGTTTTTCAAGTTCAAGGTTTTTTTAGACTTTTATAGGTTTAGATTTCTTGGGTTTTTTATAGGTTTTGGTGTTTGAAGGTTTTTAAGGGTTAAGTATTTCTTACGGCTTAGGGCTTAGGTTTTTTTTGTGTTTCCCTTTAGGTTTAGAGTTTATGGAGTTTAGGATTTAGTGTTTAGAGCTTAGGGTTTTGTAGGGGTTGTAAATGGGTTTTAGAGTTTTTTGGATTTAGTGTTTGAAGTTTCTTAGGATTTAAGGTTAAGAATGTTGTGTTTTATGTTTGGGTTTTGGGCTATGGGCTTTTTTTGTTTAGGCTTTTGTGTTAAAGGTTTTATCTCGATATTTAGTGTTTAGGTGTTTTTGTATTTATAAAGATTTTTAGGCGTTAAGTGTTTATTAAGGGTGTTGAGGATTTAGGGTTTAGGGCTTAGTTTTTTTTGTTTGTTTTTCTAGATTAAGAATCAAGGGTTTTAGGTTAGGGTTTAGGATTTAGGGCTTTTTTGGTTTTATAAGTGTTTGTAAGGGTTTTAGGTTTCTTTGGGTTTTCTTGCGTGTAGGGCTTATATTTTTTTCGTGTTTCCTTAAGTTTATGGTTTTCAGTTTCTTAGGATTTAGGGTCTAAAGCTCAGGGTCTTGAAGGGGGTTTTTACGATTTTTATAGTTTATATTATTTAAGGTCTCTTAAAGCGTAATATTAAGGGTTTCTTAGGGATTTGGGTTTAAGATTTGATAAGAGGGATCTCACATATATAATTAAAAAAAAACATAGTTATGATAAGTCTACAACTACATCACCAATATAATTCAAACGAAACAGTCTACGTCTTTATAAGGTCCCTCATTGACAGCTCTACACTTTTGAGTTTCACGCACTGATCCTCATATTTAAATTTGTAGACTTCTTCTTTTAATTGATTAATGCGATATTTGCTTCGATGAAAATTTCGATATGTCAGATACATTAAACGATCCATGAAACAAGAAATAGTTTCAATTCATGATTTTAGGATCTGTCTCTGAGGAAAACAAGTCTATAGTAGAGTATCCACAAGTGTTACCTACTTGTTAGACGATTTTATACATAAAAATAAATCATTCACTTTGGGGGTTGAAACTTTATGGTTCACTATAAACTCATTCATGCTGATCACACTTCATTTTTCAAAACTAAGGGAAACTTTAGAACAAGAGCTAGACTTCGATTGAAATTTCCTTAATTGACCCAACAATTAAGTATTCAATGTTTCCAATCTATCAAGCCATATTTGTGATTTCTTCAATTGGCGACACCTTTTTGCAATCTTAATCTCAGAAATTTGATATCCATCATACTTGAATGATACCAACATAGGACCGTCAATCTCCTATAATCACTCACAACTCGAAATCTCTAAGAACTTGAGTGAATCACTCCCGTAAATATATATAAATTTAGAACCCTTAGCTATTGTAAACTCTCAATTAATTGAGATGTAGAAATAGGGTACTGGAGAAATCCTTCTGATGCCCTTATATTTGTTAGCTGTAAATATTTGAGCTTTCGACATTCAACAATATCAAATATAGGGGAATCTTCTTGAATACACAAAGACAAGTGTTGTACAGTCAGTGCCAAGACATTAGCACTCCTGTTCTCGTAGACAATATCAGAGATTGACTTGATATTTTGAAGATTTTGTAGCTCAATCTTTAAACCTCTAATCCTAACCAAAAAACCTAAATCCAAAAAACCCTATACATTAAGCCATTAACCCTAATCTCCAACCCTAAATTAAAAACATAAAACCTTAAAATCCTATAAACCCTAAATTAAACCTATAAATCATTTAAAAACCCTATGCTCTAAACCCTTAATATTAAAACTATGTAAACCCTGAACATAAAAAGACAAAAAAAACCAAAGCATCAAACCCTAAAAACTCAATGAAATACTTAATCCTTCAAACCCCTAAATTTTATATGCTATACCCTAAAACCTAAAAAAAAAAAAAAAACTCTAAGCCCCAAACCATAACCTGTAACATCCTAAAAAACCCCAAAGACCTAAACCCTAAAAGTCTAAATAAAACCCTTAACCTAAAACCCTAAACCTAAGAAAACCCTAAGACCTAGACACTAAACACTATCCTAAAACTCGTAATCCTAAACCTAAAACCTAAGAAGCACATAACCCTAAAGATTAAAAAACCCTAAATCATATAAAAACAGTCAAATAAACCCAAAAATCTATCTAAATCCCCTATAGAACCCTCAGATCTAAAATGTACACCTCAAAAATCCTAAGAAACACTTAACTATAAAACCCTAAGAAATCCAAAAAACCAAAAACCTATAATTTTAAGCTCTATGATAACATTCAAATATACTTCTTGAAAAGAAATATAAATGATCATATGCAATATATTTACCCAACTATGAGTCGGAGTCCATCCAACAGAGAATATGGAAGAATACTATAGATAGTTGTTATATAAAAATGGGGTTTTTAAATTGAAATTAAAATAAAAGAAATAAAAATAGTTTTTAACTAAATATTTATTTGTCTCCAGATTACAAAAAAATTACTAGGGATGTGTTCCCTATGAGCTCATAACATGGTAATCCTAGTACAATTCCTTCCTAGTGTAATATATTCAAAGTGATAAGTTAGGTATCTCTATTTCCTTTGTCCGGTAACTAGAGAATTTCACCCCGTACCTTAGTCCAGCTACGTCTGTATAACTTACTAACCCTTACCATTACCTCATATTAGACATCATAATCGATGTATGGATTAGTTATTTCATTGTACCAATCGACACTAGCCGATTAGATAGTATCCCACTAAATCTATGTTTATAATTGTTTTCTTATTAACTACCTCCTTGGTCGGAATGTAGCAACAAGGCGAGTTCTATCGTTGGCCACCGTTAAAAAGACATCTAAACGATAAAATTATCAATACATGAAAAAACCTATTTGAAAATTGCTGAATTTCTATTCATACTTTGTTTATTGCTCATGGTTCCCACAAATCTAGTTTTAGAGTTTAGCTACTCATTACCTCAAAACACAATCAAAATTTATTAAAATAAATATGCTTGGGTTAACCATAAAAATTTAAGAACAATAGCTAAACTATCTTTTATTAATCATGAATACAAATTAATAATAAATGATAAGAAAGAATAAACAATAATTGTTCGGACTCTACGACGGCTCTTAAAAAGCTCGAAAGCTAGAAGAAAATTTATATTAAGTCTTGTATCTTGTTTCTTGGCTTCCTTCAATAATTTTTATGTCGTATTTATAGATGTACCTATACAAAATAATTGAGTCCAACAAATTAGGAATCGAAAACCAAAACGAATTGGAGTCCTTTTTTCCAACATGAACTGTTGTGCCGCCTCAATGAAAGACTCTACACCGCCATTAATTGGCCAGTTTTTTGTGAAATTCCACGTGGCAGGCTGGCAACTTATTTTTGAATTCTTTTGCAATTCGCAGCAACAATATTCCCTTCTATATAAATATATTATTTTATTTAGTCTAATCCATTAAGCGGGTGTAACGACCTGTTTAGTCGTTTTGAGCAACAGATTTTATTTCTGGAAAAACTGGCTATGACGACGGATGTCACGACGGCCCGTCGTGGTCACGACGGCCCATCGAGGAGGTTTCGTTCCATGACACTTGGAATTCTTCAATTTGGATATTAAAATCGACTCTCTGTAAATTGTGACGGACCTGCAGGACGTGCCGTCACATCCACGACGAACCGTCGTGAGTTTCCGTTGCAAAACACTTCAACTTTTGAGAATTTGGTACAAGAAACGAGTTTCTGACCGTCAGGACGGACCGTCACTGGTGTGACGGGCCGTCACAGCTCACCTGGAATTTGGGAGGCTGCGACGACCTGCGTGACAGACCGTCGCAGGCACGACGGGCCGTCACAGGTTGCGCAAATCCCAGGCAGAATGGGATTTCTTCACACGTTTTAAGGGACATTTTGGACTATTCTTTCCTTAATTATAAAGATTGAGGGTTTATATTAATAACTCAAATCCTTGAGGGATAAAAGAGGTAACTTTGGGTTAATTAGTGGGGTTTTATTGTCCTCTTTTACACTTAATTATATGTTAATTAGGGTAAGAGAAAGAGGGTTTGAATAAAACAAATAGAAAGAACAAGAGAGAAAGAAAGGGAGATCGAACGAGAGAGGAGAAACGAAGAGGAATAACAAAGCTTGAGGATTAGCTTGATTGATCAATTCTTCGGTGGAAGTAGGTTATAGTTATTTTCATGCTACTTGTAGTAAACTCTTAATATTGAATGATATGTGTTGATAGTATTGTAAACCCTACTATATGCTTAAATGGTATGCTTGCATGATTATGATTATGTGATTTTGATAAAACAAAGCATGATGAAGCTATTGAATCCCAAATCTTGAAAGAAACTTTAATCTATGATATTAATGATTATGCCTTGGTATAAAAGAAGGCTTGATGAATTAAAGTAATGTGATTGATGATGCCTTGGTATAGAGAAGGCTTGATGAACGGATAGATTGAGATTAGCGGATCGGAGTGTCACGTTCCAACACATAGTATTAGTGGATCGGAGTGTCACGTTCCGACACATAGTATTAGTGGGACGGGTGTCACGAACCGACACGTAGAATTAGGGGATCGGAGTGTCACGTACCGACACATATAGGGGATCGGAGTGTCACGTTCCGACACATATAGGGGATCGGAGTGCCACGTACCGACACATATAGGGGATCGGAGTGTCACGTTCCGACACATATAGGGGATCGGAGTGTCACGTACCGACACAAGAGGAAGAAAGATAATGAATCTTGAAAGATGAATAATATACTCAATCTAATGAACTTAATTCCCAAATGAGTATGGTATTGAGGCTTGAGCCCTCATGAATGAACTTGATGGTACTTATTGATGATTATAGTACTTGTTGTTGTTACATGTTGAGTTCATAGTTGATTTATGATACTATTGATATATACTGTTCCCTATTTTGAGTTAGCCGATGATATCTACTCAGTACTTGTGGTTGTACTGACCCCCCTACTTTTATGTTTTCTTCTTTGTTATTTGTGTAATGCAGCAAACGTTCCGTCAACTTCAACTCAACAGTAGATCTAGCCAGTCTTCACTTCATCGGAAATTCAGGGTGAGCTAATGCGTCTAGGTTGGACTGGGTCTTCTTCTTCAAGTCTTGATGCCTTGAAGTTCCGGCATGGACTAGCTTTTTAGTTATTTTTGTTCTTAGACATTTCTAGTTTAGTAATTTGAGATAGATGTTCTTGTGATGATGACTTCCAGATTTTGAGGATATTAATAATAGTTTTGAATCGTTTTAATTATGAGTTTAAGTCTTCCGCACTAATTTCTGTTATGATAAATTGAAATGTTAAGGTTTAGATGGGTTGGTTCGCTCACATAGGAGGGTAAATGTGGGTGCCAGTCGCGTCCCCGATTTGGGTCGTGACAAACTTGGTATCAGAGCCTTAGGTTCATTGGTCTCATCACACAAGAACAGGTCTAGTAGAGTCTAAAGGAACGGTAGGGGGACGCCTTTACTTTTCCTTGAGAGGCTATAAGACTTTAGGAAAACTCCATTCTTTCATTCTTTCTTTCGTGCTACTACTTGAGTCCAATTGGTATCTAGGCGATACGAATTGGTATCTGACCATCTTCACTCTATTTCGCAGATGGTTAGACCTAGAGCAACGACCGCACCAGCAGCAACAACGGCACAGCAAGAAACATCTGAGCCAGCCACTGGGGCTGTGGCTCGAGGATGAGCAGCGGCAAGAGGCCGTGGTAGAGGTCGTGGGAGGACGTCCTCTAGAGGAAGAGGACGAGCACCTAGCCCATCTGATGCTAGGGCAGTGACTCCTCCACCGACCGAGGAGGTGATAAGAGAGGGTGAGGAAGGGGAGAATGAACAAGTGCAGAATGACGAAATGCCACCCCAACCTACCCTAGAGATGATCAACCAAGTACATGCTTATCTTAGCGGATTATCTGATCAGGGTCAGGCACCTCCAGTGGTTTCTGCACCAACACCCCCGGTTTCGGAGATACGACATGCGGCTACTATGGCTCCCCGCATGGATGCATCATTGGGAATAGGCACATTTCCACGTCTGACTACTGGGCCTATAATGACAAACGATCAGCATGAACTTTTCAGTAAGTTCTTGAAATTGAAACCTCCAGTCTTTAAGGGTGCAGAATCAGAGGATGCCTACGATTTTCTGGTTGACTGTCATGAGCTACTACACAAGATGGGTATAGTAGAGAGGTTTGGTGTCGAGTTCGTGAGCTATCAGTTTCAAGGGAACGCCAAAATGTGGTGGCGTTCACATGTTGAGTGTCAACCAACAGAGGCACCACCTATGACTTGGGAATCATTCTCTAGTTTGTTCATGTAAAAGTATATCCCCCGGACTTTGAGGGATAGGAAGAGGGATGAGTTCTTGAGTCTAGAGCAAGGTAGAATGACGGTTAATGCATACGAGGCTAAGTTTCGCACACTATCCAGATATGCCACCCAACTCTGTTTTATTCCACAAGAACGGATCCGCCGTTTTGTGAAGGGGTTGAGGTCAGAATTGCGGATTTCAGCCTTACAGATAGCGGCAACGGCAACATCCTTCCAAGAGGTGGTAGACTTTGTGATAGAGGTGGAAGGAGTGAAACCAGATGACTTCACCACGACATCGACATCAAAAAGGTTTCGAAGGGGAGGTGAGTTTAATGGTTCTTACTCTAGAGGACAGAACTCCGGAGGTCACTCAGTTCGACCAATTCAGTCTTCATTACAGACTGTAGTTGGGGGTCCACCTCAGAACGGTCAACACTACTCCGAGAGAGACCTATGCCTGACTCCAGAGAGTGCTATGGATGTGGGGGAGATTGGACATATTAGGAGGAATTGTCCAAAACAGAGTTACAGACCCCCAATAGCTAGAGGTAGAGGTGGTCATGGTAGAGGCCGCTTTTCTGGAGGACGTGGTGGTCGAGGTAATGGTGGTCACCAAAATGGCAGAGGTGATGGGCAAAACGGAGCCACTACAACACAACATGGTAGGGGCAACGGACAGACAAGTAATGGGGCTCATTGTTACGCTTTCCCTAGGAGATCTGAAGCGGAGGCGTCTAATGCTGTTATCACAGGTAATCTTTCGGTTTGTGATTGCATGGCATCTGTATTATTTGATCCCGGATCCACATTTTCTTATGTATCTTCCTCATTTGCTAATGGTCTAAAGTTACATTGTGAATTACTTGACATGCCTATTCGTGTTTCTACTCCGGTGGGTTAGTCGGTGATAGTTGAAAGGGTATATAGGTCTTGTTTGGTGAATTTTTTGGGGAGCAACACTTATGTAGACTTGGTTATTCTAGAAATGGGTGACTTTGATGTAATTCTGGGTATGACTTGGCTTTCTCCGAATTTTGCGATTTTGGATTGCAATGCTAAAACTGTGACGTTAGCCAAGCCTGGGGCAGATCCGTTAGTATGGGAGGGTGACTACACTTCCAATCCGGTGCGTATCATCTCCTTTCTTCCCGCTAAGAAAATGGTGAGTAAAGGGTGTTTAGCTTTCTTGGCACATCTCAAGGATGACACTGCTCAAGTACCTTCGATTGAGTCAGTTTCGGTAGTCCGTGAGTTTTTGGATGTGTTCCCTGCAGATCTTCCTGGTATTCCACCAGATAGGGATATAGACTTCTGCATTGATTTGGAACCAGGTACTCGCCCCATTTCTATACCCCCTTATAGAATGGCTCCCGCAGAGTTAAGAGAGTTAAAGGCACAACTTCAAGAGTTGTTGAGCAAAGGCTTCATTAGACCAAGTGCATCCCCTTGGGGTGCTCCGGTCTTGTTTGTAAAGAAGAAGGATGGGAGCTTTCGAATGTGCATAGATTATCGACAGTTGAACAAAGTAACTATTAAGAACAAGTACCCCATTCCTCGCATTGATGACTTGTTCGATCAGTTACAAGGTGCTTGTGTCTTCTCAAAAATAGACTTGAGGTCCGGTTATCACCAATTGAAAATATGCGCAACGGATGTGCCAAAGACTGCTTTTCGGACTAGGTATGGGCATTATGAATTTGTAGTGATGTCCTTTGGTCTTACGAATGCCCCTGCTGCTTTCATGAGCTTGATGAATGGGATTTTTAAGCCATATTTGGACCTCTTTGTGATCGTATTTATAGATGATATATTGGTATACTCTAAAAGTAAGAAGGAACATGAAGAGCATTTGAGAATGGTATTAGAGTTGTTGAGGAAGAAGAAGCTTTATGCGAAATTCTCTAAGTGTGAGTTTTGGCTAGATTCAGTGTCCTTCTTAGGGCACGTGATTTCTAAGGATGGAGTGATGGTGGATCCATCTAAGATTAAGACAGTGAAGAATTGGGTAAGGCCCACTAATGTGTCAGAAATACGGAGTTTTGTGGGGTTAGCTAGCTACTACCGCCGATTTGTCAAGGGATTCTCTTCTATTGCTTCCCAATTGACGAACTTGACTAAGCAAAATGTTCCATTTGTATGGTCGGATGAGTGTGAGGAAAGCTTTCAGAAACTCAAGACTTTGTTGACTACCGCACCTATCCTCACCTTGCCGGTGGAAGGTAAGAACTTCATCGTCTATTGTGATGCATCCTATACTGGTTTGGGTGCAGTGCTAATGTAAGAGAAGAACGTGATTGCTTATGCCTCAAGACAATTAAAAGTGCATGAACGTAACTACCCAACCCACGATTTGGAGTTGGCCGCTGTAGTATTTGCACTGAAGCAATGGAGACATTATTTATATGGGGTTAAGTGTGAAATCTATACGGATCATCGTAGTCTACAGTATGTCTTTACTTAGAAAGATTTGAACTTGAGACAGAGGAGATGGATGGAACTACTGAAGGACTACGATATCACTATCTTGTATCATCCGGGGAAGGCGAATGGTGTGGCAGATGCCTTGAGTAGAAAGGCGGGAAGCATGGGAAGTCTAGCTCACTTGCAAGCTTCTAGACGCCCATTGGCTAGAGAAGTGCAGATTTTGGCTAATGACCTTATGAGGTTAGAAATAAATGAGAAGGGAGGATTGTTGGCTTGTGTAGAGGCAAGATCTTCTTTCCTTGACAAGATCAAGGGAAAACAATTTGATGATGAGAAACTAGGTCGAATTCGAGATAAAGTGTTGCAAGGAGAGGCTAAAGAAGCAACAATCGACGAGGAAGGTGTTTTGAGAATTAAGGGAAGGGTATGTGTACCCCGCATCGATGATTTGATCACCACTATTCTTACAGAAGCTCATAGTTTCGGATATTCTATACATCCTGGTGCAACCAAGATGTATCGCGACCTAAAGCAACACTTCTGGTGGAGTAGAATGAAGCGAGATATGGTTGAGTTTGTTGCCAAATGTCCAAATTGTCAACAAGTAAAGTATGAACACCAGAGGCCCGGAGGAACACTTCAGAGAATGCCCATTCCTGAATGGAAGTGGGAGAGAATCGCAATGGACTTTGTGGTTGGTATTCCAAAGACCTTGGGTAAGTATGACTCCATTTGGGTGATTGTTGATAGGTTAACTAAGTCTGCTCACTTCATTCCTGTCAAGGTGACCTACAATGCAGAGAAGTTAGCCAAGATCTACATCTCAGAGATCGTTCGATTGCATGGAGTTCCACTCTCCATCATATCAGATAGAGGTACGCAGTTTACTTTTAAATTTTGGAGGACATTACATGCTGAATTAGGTACTAGGTTGGACCTCAGTACTGCGTTTCACCCTCAGACTGATGGTCAGCCTGAGCGAACGATTCAAGTGTTGGAGGATATGCTTCGTGCATGTGTTATAGAGTTTGGTGGCCATTGGGATAGATTTTTACCTTTGGTGGAGTTTTCATACAATAATAGCTATCACTCCACTATTGATATGGCTCCATTTGAAGCATTCTATGGGAGGAGGTGTAGATCTCCCATCGGGTGGTTTGATGCCTTTGAAGTTAGACCTTGGGGGACTGATCTGTTGAGAGATTCTATGGAGAAGGTGAAAGCTATTCAGGAAAAGCTTTTGGCGGCTCAAAGTAGACAAAAGGAGTATGCAGACCGGAAGGTTAGAGACATGGAGTTCATGGAAGGTGAACAAGTCTTGTTGAAGGTTTCACCCATGAAAGGGGTGATGCGGTTCGGAAAAAGGGGTAAGTTAAGTCCAAGGTATATTGGACCATTTGAAGTGCTTAAGCGAATAGAGGAGGTGGCTTATGAATTAGCCTTGCCCCCAGGGCTGTCCGGAGTGCATCCGGTATTTCATGTGTCCATGTTGAAGAGATACCACGGAGATGAAAACTACATTATCCGTTGGGATTCAGTTTTGTTGGATGAGAATTTGACTTATGAAGAGGAACCGGTTGCTATATTAGATAGAGAAGTTCACAAGTTGAGGTCGAGAGAGATTGCATCAATCAAAGTTCAATGGAAGAATCGACCGGTTGAAGAAGCTACTTGGGAGAAGGAGGCAGATATGCAAGAAAAATACCCACATCTGTTTACAGATTCAGGTACTCCTTTTCGCCATTGATTTTCTTCTTTTGATCGTTCGGGGACGAATGATGGGTAAATTGGTATCTATTGTAACGACCTGTTTAGTCGTTTTGAGCAGAAGATTTTATTTCTGGAAAAACTGGCTGGGACGACGGATGTCACGACGGACCGTCGTGGTCACGACGGCCCGTCGAGGAGGTTTCGTTCCATGACACTTGGAATTCTTCAATTTGGATATTAAAATCGACTCTCTGTAAATTGTGACGGACCTGCAGGACGTGCCGTCACATCCACGACGAATCGTCGTGAGTTTCCGTTGCAAAACACTTCAACTTTTGAGAATTTGGTACAAGAAACGAGTTTCTGACCGTCAGGACGGAGGTGCAGGACGGACCGTCACTGGTGTGACGGGCCGTCACAGCTCACCTGGAATTTGGGAGGCTGCGACGACCTGCGTGACGGACCGTCGCAGGCACGACGGGCCGTCACAGGTTGCGCAAATCCCAGGCAGAATGGGATTTCTTCACACGTTTTAAGGGACATTTTGGACTATTCTTTCCTTAATTATAAAGATTGAGGGTTTATATTAATAACTCAAATCCTTGAGGGATAAAAGAGGTAACTTTGGGTTAATTAGTGGGGTTTTATTGTCCTCTTTTACACTTAATTATATGTTAATTAGGGTAAGAGAAAGAGCGTTTGAATAAAACAAATAGAAAGAACAAGAGAGAAAGAAAGGTAGATCGAACGAGAGAGGAGAAACAAAGAGGAATAACAAAGCTTGAGGATTAGCTTGATTGATCAATTCTTCGGTGGAAGTAGGTTATGGTTATTTTCATGCTACTTGTAGTAAACTCTTAATAGTGAATGATATGTGTTGATAGTATTGTAAACCCTACTATATGCTTAAATGGTATGCTTGCATGATTATGATTATGTGATTTTGATAAAACAAAGCATGATGAAGCTATTGAATCCCAAATCTTGAAAGAAACTTTAATCTATGATATTAATGATGATGCCTTGGTATAAAAGAAGGCTTGATGAATTAAAGTAATGGGATTGATGATGCCTTGGTATAGAGAAGGCTTGATGAACGGATAGAATGAGATTAGCGGATCGGAGTGTCACGTTCCGACACATAGTATTAGTGGATCGGAGTGCACGTTCCGACACATAGTATTAGTGGGACGGGTGTCACGAACCGACATGTAGAATTAGGGGATCGGAGTGTCACGTACCGACACATATTGGGGATCGGAGTGTCACGTTCCGACACATATAGGGGATCGGAGTGTCACGTACCGACACATATAGGGGATCGGAGTGTCACGTTCCGACACATATAGGGGATCGGAGTGTCACGTACCGACACAAGAGGAAGAAAGATAATGAATCTTGAAAGATGAATAATATACTCAATCTAATGAACTTAATTCCCAAATGAGTATGGTATTGAGGCTTGAGCCCTCATGAATTAACTTGATGGTACTTATTGATGATTATAGTACTTGTTATTGTTACATGTTGAGTTCATAGTTGATTATGATACTATTGATATATACTGTTCCCTATTTTGAGTTGGCCGATGATATCTACTCAGTATTGTGGTTGTACTGACCCCCCTACTTTTATGTTTTCTTCTTTGTTATTTGTGTAATGCAGCAAACGTTCCGTCAACTTCAACTCAACAGTAGATCTAGCCAGTCTTCACTTCATCCGAAATTCAGGGTGAGCTAATGCGTCTAGCTTGGACTGGGTCTTCTTCTTCAAGTCTTGATGCCTTGAACTTCCGGCATGTACTAGCTTTTTAGTTATTTTTGTTCTTAGACATTTCTAGTTTAGTAATTTGAGATAGATGTTCTTGTGATGATGACTTCCAAATTTAGGGGATATTAATAATAGTTTTGAATCGTTTTAATTATGAGTTTAAGTCTTCCGCACTAATTTCTGTTATTATAAATTGAAATGTTAAGGTTTAGATGGGTTGGTTCGCTCACATAGGAGGATAAATGTGGGTGCCAGTCGCGTCCCCGATTTGGGTCGTGACAGTGGGCTGCTTGATTTTCTTCTTCAACCCTTCCATTTTAGGTTTATTTTAGCTTCAAATTTCTTCATTTTTCCACTTGTTTAATCCTACAAATAAAATATATAATTTAGCACAATCCATAAAATTTATGCTCAAAAAGGGCAAATATAATTAATAAATGCAAGGGAATAATGGTAAAAAGTATGTCATTTGACCTCACATCATTCTAGACCTATCAAACCCCAACTATTTTATGCTAAGACCTAAAAATTCCTAAGCCCAAACAATAAACATATATAACACTAAAAACCATAACCTAAAAATCCGAAGCCCTAAACCGTAAACTCTAACCTAAAACCCTTAATTGTAAACCAAAATCTCTACACCTTATGAAACCCTCAATATTAAGATAAACCCAAAAAACATTTGAAACCTTTATAAAACTCTAAATCTTAAAATAAACCCAAAAAATCGTTTGAGACCCATACACTAAAAAACAAAAAACTCATTTAAACAACACAAAAAACCTAAGCCCTAAACCCGTAAAAAATATCCTAAACCTAAACAAAACAAAAAAACTAAGCCCTAAACCCAAAACCTTAAGACATACTCAACCCTTAATCCCACTAATAATACAAAAAATCCTAAACCTCAAAAATCTCTATGTTGTAAACCCTACCAAGACATATATCTTAAATATCAAATCCATAAACAACACAAAATACTATACTAAAAAACCCATATTACCAAACCCTAAAACCTATATCATACTCTTAACCTAAAACCATGTACTTTAAACTTTAAGCCCTAAACCCTAACCTAATACAAACAATCCTATACCTAAAACCATAAGAATCTATACACATTGGGAAACACAAAATCCTATAAACCCATATAGAAACCCTAAAAATCATTAACCCCTAAAAGACCCTAAGCTTTAAACTCTAAATCCTTAATCTATAAATGTTCAAACTAAAAATAACGAAAAAACTAAGCGCTAAACCCTAGAAAGTCCTATGAAATACATAACCCTTAAAAATTCTTATAAGATACCTTAAAAACATAAATACAAAGCTCTAAGCCTTATAAAGCCCTAAAACTTAATCCCTGAAAGACCATAACTTACAAACCCCTACATCTTAAAATGACATAAGAAACACTTAACCCTTTGAGCTCCTAAAAACCCCAAAACTCCTAAACCTAAAAAACTCTAAGCCCTAAGCCCTACAAAACCCTTAATTGTATATACTAAATTCTAAAAACACACAAAACTACCTAAGACCTAAACCCTAAAGGTATCAACCCTTTAAAATATTAACCGACATAACCCATAACCCTAAACCCTAAAAAACTAGATAAAACCGTCAACCTAAACCTAAAAAAACCCTTATCCCTAAAACCTAACCTAAAAACCTAAATCATAAATTTAAAACACCCAGAAACCCTTATCCATGGACCTTATGAAACCAAAACCAAATGAAACCTAAAACCATTTTATACCCCTATAGAACCTGAAGCTCTAAACCCTAAATAAAAATTATCCATAAACCTTTAAGCTTTAAAACATATTCACTCTAAAACCTAAAAAAAAAACCATAAGAAGCTCTTAATGCTTAAAAAAACTAGAAATAAAAAAAAAACCCTAAACCTAAAAAAAACTAAGTTGTAAACCCAATAAAACCTTAAATCTTATATGCTAAACCCTACAAATTTTTTTAAAAAAAAAACCCTAAGCACTAACTCATATATCTATAAATTCCTAAAAACCTTATAGAAGAAATCCTGTATAACCCAAAAGCTATAAAACATATACAAACACTTAACAAAAATAAAAACTAAGAAACAGTTAACCCTTAAAAAACCGAAAAACTCGAAAACCCAAAAACCCTAAACTTAAAAATATTCTAAGGTTTAAACCCAATAAAGCCCTAATTTTTATATGTTAAGCCCTAAAAACACTAAATAACCCTAACCATTAAATCCCATGCCAATAAATTCCTAAAGACCTTATCCTAAAAACCCCAAATTCCAAACCAATAAAATTTAAAAAAGCCTTATGCGACCTAAACTGTATACCTATAAAGTACAAAAAGAACCTAAAAAACCTAAGCTAGAAATTCAAAACAAAAACTTAAATCACTAAACCTAAGAAACCGTAAGCCCTAAAACCTAAACCATAACCGCTAACTCTTAATAGTAAACCTAAAAGCCTGATAAATTGAAAACCCTAATCTTTAAGACACCCTAAATCCTATACACCCTAAAATAAAAACTAAAAACCTTAATATAAAATACCCAATGTCCTAAACCCTAAAATTTAAGAAACCTAAATCTCATATAAACCCTAAATTAAACAAAAAACCCATTCAAAACCCCTAACTATCCTAATATCTAATGCATACACTTCCAAAACCCTAAGAAACACTTAACTATTAAACACCAAAAAACCCATAAAACTCTAAGCCTAAAATATTATGCTCAAGACCCTATCACACCGTAATTATTATATGCTAAGAATTAAAAAATCCTAAGCCCTTACCTGTAAACATATATGAAATTAAAAACCTTAAGAATCCCAAAACATTGGGAAACTCTATATCTTGTTAAACATAATATAGACACTAAAAATCATTAAAACCCTAAAAACTCTAAGCTTTAAACTCTCAATCCTAATGATCTATAAACATTCAAACTAAAAGACACAAAACAGACTAAGCCCTAAACCCTAGAGAACCCTAATACCCTTAAAAACACTTAAAAACCCAAAACAGATAAAAATACTAATCTCTAAGTTCAATAAATCCCTAAATCATATATGCTAAACCCTAAAAAACAAAAAAATCCTAAACCCAATAACTCAAACCCTAAAAAACCTTAACTTAAAAATCTCAAACCCCCAAACATTGAAAACCGACAAAAACAAAACCTAGGCGAAAATCCTTAACCTACAAAAAACAGTAAGCCTTAAACCCTAATCCCTAACCTTAAACCTGAAATCCTAAACCTGAAACCCTAAATCCTATAATTCTCAATATAAACCCTAAAAATTGTTTAAAATCATGTACTCTAAAACCCTTAACCCTAAAAATTGTAAATTCTAAACTTTCAGAACACAAAAAAAAAAAAATAAAGCCCCTAAACCATAAAAACGAAAAAAAAAATTCAGAAAAACTTAACCTATAAAACTCCAAAAATCCCTAAGCCTAAAAAATTCTAAGCTCTTTCAGAAACACTTAACCTATAAAACTCCTAAAACCCCTAAGCGTAAAAAATTCTAAGCTCTAAATCCTATATACTTAATCCTAAAAACAAAAAAACACCCTATGCCCTAAATCCTAATGGTATAAAACCCTTAAAAACTTAACCTACGAAACCCAAAACCCTAAAACCTAAAAAACTAGATAAAACCCTTAACCTACAAGACTAAACCTGAAAAACTCCTTCTCTCTAAACCACAAACCCTAACATAAGACCCTAAAATCATAAACTTAAAACCCAAATCTACTGAACCCAAAAAACAATTTTATACCCCTATAATATAAAGGGAGAGTCTCCCTTGTTTATGTTTTCTAGATGTTTTGTATTGAGAGGAGTCCTCTCTTCTAGGTGCTAAGTGTTTCGGTTTCATCTTTTTTGTAAGGGGATGAGTTAACTTCCTGTTGGAAAGTTGACTCTGAACCACCTTAGGATTCGGAGGTTAGGTTTATGTCCCCGTACTTGTACTTTTTCTCTCTATTAATAATAAAGCCCAGGGGTGATGCTCAGCCCCTATCCCTCCAAGGGTATTCTACAAAAAAAAAGACAATGCTCAATGATGATATTATCAATAAAAGGAAAACAATTGAGAAGATCTCGAAGCATTTTATCGTCTAATCCAACCTTATTTAGAGAAAGTTTTATAAATAAAAAAGACAAGTTTTTGTAATTGATAATGAATGATCCATGAGATTACATCCCGACAGAAACATTTCTCTTAAGAAATTTCGTGCTAAGAATGTGAAATTAGGGAAAGGGTATGAAGAGAAATGTCGAGACACTTATCCTTCTGAGGGAACATTTCACATCCAAAAACCACATGCTAGAAGTTGGGGTCAATCTCGGACTGAAACCGGCGTAGTTGACCTCTCAAAGGTCTTCTACAAGCCCTTTCATATCATTTATCGCATAAACCTACTGAAAAGTAGTGTGGAACTAATACTTTTTAAAAAACATTACATAGTTTGGAAACGGTCCATACAAAATACGAATATAGAAATACTTAGTCTATTACAATACTTCAAATGGAAAACATAAAAGACATATATGCCCTCGAGTTAAATGAGGACATACTTGAACATCTCTTGAACGATGCTACGATCCAATCACTTCCAAAAAGCTCCTGACCTAGCAAGAACTATATAGATAGATAAAAGCACGGATTAGTACAACGACATGAAGCACGGATTAGTACAACGACATGTACTAAGTATTAAAGAATTCATAAAAATCATGAAAATGGACATTTATTGGAAATATGCATCTTTGCATTTAGAAAGAATATAATAATAATAAGAGCAACATATATTAACTTAGAAACATATACGAATACATTGAAAAAAAAAACCGTAATTTTAAACTGACTTAACAGTGGTATATTCACTATACAGTGACTTAATTAACTATTTCAGTAAATTACTTATTCTTTCTTCATAATACCTTCTAACATGTAGTCTTCTCACTAAAAGCTATCCTATAACCCACTTAAGCAACACAAAGAGAGAATGCTTGTACAACCTTCCTAAGCATACCTAAATGACCCTCATGAACACTTATAATAAGAAACCTACACAATTATAAGACATCAAAAACATAAATGTAAGATTCTTTTGCCAAAGGTGACTCTAAGTCTCACTTGAGTGAGTTGTGAAGCGACTACCCATACAATCTCTTATACACACAGTCAAGAGATCCTATATACTACCTAGGATAGAATCATTCTCACTAAGTGTATCAATATATAAATAATTGACATTCTCCTTCCAAAGGCTATCAAAAGACCTACTTAAGTAAATCAAAAATATAATGTCCATGATTGACCTCTTAAAGATTACCTAAATAGTCCTTAAGAGTACCTATGTCTTAGATCATGTCTACAACACCAAACATCTTTCCTAACTATAGTAACTCTCAAGACTTCAAAATATAAGACATGAAGAGATCATCCCTCATACCCTCTTCAGACTTTAGATAAGGAATCCTTAAGTTACTTTAGATTAGGAACTCATTCACTCACATACATAGTAACAAAAGTCATTAGTTCATTAGTTCATTAAGAGAGTCATATATCACATAAAAGACACTCAAGTAATGGTCTCGGACAAGACCTAAAACTCCAAGTAACACCTTGAAAGCCTATTGTGTAATGTCTAGATAGTGTCCCATACCACCACCTAAACCTCATATACTTTTCTAATGTTTATACGTATACCATAATATGAGAATATGTAATAGACGACATAGACCATGATAGAAACACATGGAATTCGGAGTTCTATTCTAGTCCGATGAAGTTATTCTACATGCCAAGGGTAGAACTTAGACACATCCCATGTAGGCACATGGTTAAGGAATATGAATGGCATGCTTTGTAATCTAGTCTATCTCTTAAGTAGAAATACTTTTCCTACCATACTAACTCGGTGCTAGACTTCTTTCTCATAGAGTAACTTACACATTAGGTTCACTTAAAAGGGTTCCATACCAAGTTCATAACCCAATGACATTTACCTTACCAAAGAAGGGTCCACTATGCTACCTCACAATGGCGAAAAGAAGGTCATGATGACTTTCCTAAGGATTAATATGATGTCGTTCCAGCGAATAAACCTTAAGTGTATCATTCCTTTACTTTGAAGGATACCATTATGGTTTACGACTTCAACAATCTCAACCTTACCACTAAGTTCAACGTTTCACATAAAAGACTATCTTAACATAATTTATTGTCACATGTCATTCACACATACCAGACTAAGATTTTTAACATCCTAAGTCAAGAAATCACATATTCATAATCATATATACATCAAGTAAGAAACACAAGTCAATCAAGACAAGACACGACATACATACTTTTAACTCATAATGAATGTCATTCTAGAAACACATAGAAACAACCCTAACATCTTCAAGTCATCCTATATAATATCATAACATCATCAATGTGAACAATATAGACTCATATAGTCAAGTACAAATAACCAAGACTCAACCCTAAAACTATACATATAACATCAATGTCATAGTCTAAAATGATCACTTACGACAACATTAATATATGAACACACATAGGACTTCACATATATATAGAAAATGTAATTCCTCACACAAACGCAGAAAAGGCCACATCAGTTGCAAGTAAAACACATAACACAGCCACAATAAGTGGACCATACCAAATACAACATAATTGAAGTATAAATAATAACAAAATAAGGGAAATAAGGCAGTATACCACATCATCCTCAACACTTCAATCCAAAGTCAACTTTGTAAATTCGATAACACAAGAACCTTACTCAAGGCCATAACCAACAATTCAACATTAAAAAACAATAATCAATGAACTAGGTCAATTCAATATAAATTTGTCAATCTTTTACTCTAGATATCAATTTACTACAAATATTTTATCAATGAATAGCCCACATAAAACTACATAAGAATTCATCAACATTAGGTGAATATCAAGTAACCCAGAACTTAGTCAAAAAATAGGATTCATCCAAATTCATGGTTTCATAGATAATATAGTTCAAAATCATCAATACAGTATCAATTTAATTCATAGTAAGATTTTAAATAAAATTGATGCAAGAAATCATTAAATTGGACAATTCAACTTTGTAAACCTTAGAAAACATCTAGAGAATTTGAATACATGATGAAACAAGTTTCAAGGATCAAAAGTCATACCTCAATGATGAGAATTCTTCACTTTGATGAAAAATCTCCACTCAATTTGTCACACCAAGCTCTTCCTTGATTTTGTACTTCAACGGAGTCTCTGGGAACACTAACATGCATGTTTAAAATAACCAAAAGATCCCTAAAGAACATCCAAATCTTCTTTTTGGAAGTGGGGTGAAATTACAAGTTCACCCCTAACATGGCATTGAACCTGTGCATCACACAAGCCGATCGATGGTTGGACATTCGACGGACCGTTTGTCCACAAATGGACCGTCCTGTCTTTGAGTTGGTTGGTGTAGAGAATTTTCATGGTCCTCTTCTCACCCAATACTAAGGCCCTACAAATGGAACGTGTCAACGGGACATCAATAGGACAACGAGCCGTTGATGCCTCAGTCGTTTGGGGCTTCCTGGGACAGTCTTCACTCAAAGTTTGGGTCCTTCCTCAATAACCCTTGGTTGGTCCTTGGGGATGTTTGCCCAGACATTTCAAACCAAACATGATACACTATGATTTTAGCACCTATAACATGAATTTCACCCAGAACAAACACAAAAAACTCGATGAAACATGCCTAGACAGACAAGGTCGTTTCAAGGCATATCTTTCGAACATCTTGGACGTTTGACATTAAAACTTCATGAAACTCAACATACTGCCTATAAATGATATATTAACTCATTTAAAGACCTTACAACCTCATTAATAAGACATAAACACGTAAAGGCACATAGGTGACCTAGTCATCGAACGTTTTAGTCGTCCCTTGACGTTCGACTTCCAAAGAAACTAATACTTTAAACACTAACTCAATAAAATGTATTATAAATATTTAGGACCTTAAACTATCAATACCAACATATAAGGATCTAGTTAACCTAATTCATTTTGAGGTCTTACAATCTCCCCCACTTGGACAATGTTCGTCCTCGAATGACATTTTCCACTCTCCAAACGCTTCCAAGAATAGAGATTCAACTAGAAGCTAATAATCATACCATACAACACATAACCAAAAACAAACCATCAATTTTAGAAAACTCAAGAGATTCGCAACACAAAAAGAAACTAGAAGAAAATTCTATAACTCATTATGCTACAAAACTTACATGCTTCATTCCAAACAGTAGAAACTCATTTTATATTCAATATTTGCTTATATAAATCAGTTCTAACCACATTACAACATAGACCAAAGAATCAATTAGTCACTTTTTCCAAAATATTATATTGAATAATTACAACATAGACCAAAGAATCAATTAGTCACTTTTTCCAAAATATTATATTGAATAGTTTCAAGCATATAGTGATTTTTGCCATTTTCAAAAATGCGACTTTTAGGAAATTCATGATATAAACATGCTAACACGCAAACTAACATCATATAAACAGAACTTACAACATAATCATGGCTTCATAAAACATACAATGCAAGAAGTTAATGAATTTCAATTTCAACAAAATTCCTAAACAACATGCACATGCAACAACTTCTAGGACTTTCCATCCCACCTACTAACAAGAATCTCCCACTTAGAAGAAACTCATATTACAAAAAGAAAAAAAGAAAATACCAACATCATCATAACTCTAATATGGATTCTTCCCTCTAGGCCGGAGAGCGTAGAAACACCTCTTTGTTGGAATATAATCCTTTGGAACGCTAGGAGCAACTTGCTTACCCTCTTTTCCTCTAGAAGCAATCATAGGACAATATCTTACTTTGTTTCCTTCCTTATCACAACAAAAGCAACTTCCGGTACCCAATAGACACTCACCATAATGTTTCTTTGCACATTTGGCATAGTATGTTTGACCTTTTTAGAACACCTCCTTTCTCCAATTTCACCTTAGCACTCTTAAAGTCTTCTTGACTTTGAGCACTCTTTTTAAAACTAGTTTTCACTTGATCACTAGCAGCACTCCTTTTAAAGCTTGTAGACATCCTCTTAATTTTAGACTCTTAAATCTATTGTGCATACACCATGAGTGTAGCTAGGGTCATATCGTCATGTAGCACATTCTTCCATCACTAAGTTGGTTACACCCTTCACAAAATGACTCATTTCATTCCTTGAATTGGACACATGAGAAGGGGCATACTAAGAAAATGTTGGGAACTTCAAAGAGTACTTCTCAACACTCATATTTCCTTGCTTGTGATTGATAAACTCCTCCAACTTAACCTCTCTCCTCTCACAGGGAAAGTACTTACAAAGAAAAGCATCCTTAAATTCTTCCCACTCAATATAGCCCGATTCCTTCGGTGTATTTTCCTTCCATTGTGTGTACCATTTTTCAGAATTATCCCTCAACAGATACGAAGCCAACTCCGCCTTCTCCCTAGATGTGACCCCTATAGCAGTCAACACCTTATATACTCCATCAAGAAACTCTTGGGGATTATCTCCCACCTTAGAGCCAAGAAATATAAGAGGATTCATCCTCACAAAATCTCTTAACTTAGATATCATAGTGATTTCAATAACTTTAAACCTATGCACCATACCCAAATTCACTTGAGTAGTCACGGCTCGAGCTAAAGCAAGCAAAGTCTCTCTAATCTCTTGATTAGTCAAATTTGAATGAACCACCGGCACCTCATTAACTCCTTCCACATTAGGAATATGATCACCTTGGGGAGGGACTTGAGAACTTTTAGCACCTTGGACACCTTACCCATCTTGAGGAACTTTCTCAACTTGTTCAACTTGAGGACAAATCTCTTCTTTCATCCTCTCCTCTTCCAATCTTCTAGAAGCCATCCTTCTAGTATTCATCTCCTGGAAACACAAGATGCTCATAACATTTACTCTACAGCAAGACATATGAGTAGAAAAGAAAGGAAACTCTATCGTCTGATAACCTCTTATCTATAAATGTGTCACGACTCACACCAATGATCAAGACTCTACAAGACGTGACTTATTGAGACTTTTCGATTCCTAGTACTACTTTCACAACCCATGCTCTGATACCAAGATTGCCATATCCTGAAACCACACCCTAGAAGTTGGGGTCAATCTCGAATTGCGACCGACATACTTGACCTCTCAAAGGTCTTGTACAAGCACTTTCATATCATTCATCGCAAAAGCATAGTGAAAAGTACTGTGAAATTAAAACTTTTCACAAAACATAACATTGTCTTTAAAAATCTCTTTCGTATAAAATAATAGGAAATACTAAGTCTGAATCTCATAATCTTAAGACACAAGAATACTTGGTATACGGCCCATACAAAGTACGAATATAGAAAAACTTAGTCTATTACAATACTTCAAATGGAAAACATAAAAGACATATATACCTTCGAGGCAAATGAGGACATAATTCAACTTCTCTTGAATGATGATACGGTTCAAGTATTCACATCCTATAATCTTATCACCTACCAAGAACTATATAGATAGAAAAAATGATGGGTTAGTACAACCACATGTACTAAGTATGGCATAATGCATAAAAATCATGAAAACAGATATTTATTGAAAATATGCATCTTTTCATTTAGAAATCATTTTATAATCATAAGAGCAACACTTATCGACTTAAAAACATATAGGAAAACATTTAAACAATAAACCATAATTTTTTACTCACTTAACAGTGAAATATATTCACTGTACAGTGACTTAATTCACTGTTATAGAGAATTGCTTATCCTTACTTCCTCATACCTTCTAACATGTAGCTTAATAAAAGCGACCGCTTATATAACCTCCCTAAAGTACATAAATTACCCTCAAGAACACTAATAAGATGAGAACTACACAATTACAAGACATCAAAAACGTCAATATAAGATTCTTCTACCAAAGGTGACTCTAAGTCTCAATTGAGTGAGTTGTGAAGCGACCGCCCATACAATACTTTGTACACACACTCAAGAGATCCCATAGACTACCAAGGATAGAACTATTTTCACTAAGTGTATCAACATACAGATAATATTACATTCTCCTTCCAAAGGTTATCAAAAGACCTACTTAAGTAAATCAAGAAGATAACATCCATGATTGACCTCTTCAAGATTACATAAATAGTGCTTAAGACTAACTAAGGCTTAGATCATGTAAAAAATACCAAACATCTTTCCTAACTTGACTCACTTTCGAGACTTCAAAAGATTAGACATAAAGATATGATCACTTATGCCCTCTTCACACTTTAGCTAAGGAATCTTTAAGTTACTTTTTATTAGGAACTCATTCAGTACATACTTAGTAACATAATTTGTTAGTTTATTAGTTCATTACGAGATTCATACATCACATAAAGGGCATTCAAGTAATGGTCTTGGATAAGACCTAGGAACTCCAAGTAACACCTTCAAAGTCTGTCGTGCAATGTCTATATAGCTTCCCATACCACTGATATGCTCAAACTTACTTCTCAAATAATAAGTAAAGCGGTCGTGTAAAGTAAATAACCCAACTAGTGAGTTTGGGATCGTTCCCACGAGGAAAATAGTCTAGACATAACTTCAACCTGTTATTACTATTGTTTGGTCAATGACTTCCTTGGAAAGTAAAAACAATAAAGCGGGGTTTCTATTTCTAAATTAGTAAAATTAATTAACAAACTTGACAGAGACACTTAACAACTTTGAATGTTGGATTTTAATTAATTAATCAAAGTAACTAGGGTTTACGTGTTCCCCACGGGTTCATAACTTGATAACCTTAACTATAACAATTCTTTCCTAGTATCTTGCATGCAAAGTGATAAGTTATGTATTTCTAAATCCTTGGTCCGACATCTAGAAAATCTCACTCCGCACGGCTACGCGTGTTGCTATCCTAACCCTTATCCTTACATTATATTAAGCATCGTATTCGATATTTGACTAAGTTATTACCTCCTACCAATCAATATTTGCCTAGTAGATAGTATACACTCAATCAATGTTAATAATTCATTTCCTATTATCTACCTCCTTGGTCTGGCAAGTAGCATTAAGGCGAGTTCTAACGTTGGCCATCCGTTTAAATGACTTCTAAGCGAAAGAATTATTAATACATGCAAGACACTATTCTAGAATTGTTATTTTAGATAGGGTTTATCTCATTATTTGCCTATGGTTCCCACAACCCTAGTTGTGGAGTTTAGTTACTCATGGCCATAAACATAATATTCAAATATATTAAATAAGATTTCATGTACTTACTTCAATGTGAAAGAGTAAAATCCAAAAGTTTGCTTGATTAATCACCGATATTCACTTGCAAGAATCTCAAAGTAATCAATAATCTCACAAAACTTCTAATGATTATCAAGAATCTCACAATACAATGTTTACCAATAAGGAATTTTACAATCTAAGAGTCTACAATCTAAGAGTCTAACCTCAAAAATGAGGTTCTTCGAACTATTTATATAAAAAAAACCTAATTAAACAAGGTCTCTAATTTCAGGAAATTTGCCAAAACGCGGCTGGGTTGACGGACGGCGCGAAGGATCGTCATGGTCACGACTGACTGTCAAGGACTCCGTCGTCCCATACTTATGAAATTTCTTTTGCTGCTCTTCTTCATTACCCTTAACGGCAAGTATGACAGACCGTCATAGGCACAACGGTCCATCGAGGGTCTTCATTCCAAAACACTTCAACTCTTGGAATCTGGGTACTGGATCACTTCTCTGAACTTCATGACGAGCCTGCAGGACGGACCGTCATAGACACGACGGACCATCACAAGCTTCGTAACCCCACACTTGGTCAGACTTCCCTATCTTCCTTCAGCAGCTGCAATACGCTGCCACCTACGGACCGTCGTAAGTACAATGGACCGTCATAAGCTCCGTAGGTGGTCTCTTCTGCATTTCTTCGCTCAAAATCTCCGCATTCAGCTTTGGACAGATTTCCTACAAAACAAAGAGAAACTTATATAAAAATTAGCACAAAAAGACTTTCGGACACACTAAACTTAAGGAAAAAGTATTAATTATACCGTGAAACCACGGTATATCAAAACCATCAACTTAAATTTGTTTTTTGTCCTCAAGCGATGCAGTATGACTCAATACAAAATCTTTGTACAATAGTATACATGTTTTATCCTTTGCAATCATTTGGCTATCAATCCCAATTAATCTCATCAAATCTATGCATGCTATCACTATTAGACTTGAATTATGTGGGATCAGAACATGACACAGACTCACCATGCACTAACAGCTATCCTCTTCAATTTCTCACTGGGGTGCTGACAATTCCGGTATTGCAACTAGAGTCCTCACATTAAAAAAAATCCTCCTTTTTCACACAATGATTTCAGTTTGAGTATAAGGATTACTTTTCAACACTTGCTCTCAGAACAAGGTCACACTCATTCATACCTATTGCCATAAGCTTGCCCTTATTTTCACTGCCTTAAGTTTGTTATACAACCCTTAGGATCACGATAGGACTTTTTTAGCTAGTAACATAGGCTCGGGGTCAAGTAAGGTATATTTAGGTATACTTTAGTGACTTTTTGCCCTCCTTGACATATCGGCTAAACCTTCCACATTCTATCATTTTATCTCGCCCAGTTTCTCATATTCTTTCACCTTGCTATTTTCTCTTCTTTCTTTATTTGTGTAAGTTACTCTCTTCTAATCTTGCTTGTATTTGTTGTATATTTTTCTTTTTCTTTACATTTCTTTCAACTAATTCTTGAGTCACGTTACTTTTGTTCTTTCTCTTTCTTTAATCTTTCAACCCCACTTTCCAGAGCATTCCTCATAATAGCCACCCTCAACTCATGGATTTGCCATGAGTCAAGGTACACAATACCCAAAGTTTGGTCAGGGCCATAATGAAGGTTGTATACTTCATTAGCCACCCTCAACTTATACTTTTGGCATATGCTGAGGTGAACATGTCCAAGGACGGACCAGGGCCAACACATTATTTTCAGAAAAGATCAGTTGAGGTGGAAAAAAAAAGGTCTATATTAAGCTCAGATCATTTGGATCAAAGAAGGATAAATTTGATTTGGTTTTCTTTTATTTAGGCTAGAAATGGGCTATATTGAATAAGGGCCTATGATCTTTTCCTAATTGTCTATTACAGCTTACTTTCAGCAGGACTAACCAGGAGAGTTCTAGCTCAGTACCAATAGTGGACTTATTCGAATTTTCCTCCACTCACTTGACATCTCATCACTATACCAGATTATCATAAACCTAGTTCGAATTAAGACTTCGGGTAATGCAATGGTGTAACTCTATGTCATGTTTAGAGGCACACAATTACAAGTTACTAGACCTAGTCATGCACCATTTTCATGTTTATTAGGATATCATTTTAGCCATCATGCTCCAGAATTAAACTATGTACAAAAGATATAAACATGCCGGTTCAACAGAAAAAGTAATCAGTCTTTTGTGGAAAAAGAACATAAGCAAGAAAACCTCAAATGAGGATAGTGAATTAGGCTACTCAGACTTCACCCTAACACAAACTTTCCATTTACCCCACCCCCAACAAAAAAAACATGCAATTGTCCCCATTGCATAAAAATTAAAATACTCGAGTGGTAGGTGAAGCAAACCTGTGGCGCAAAGCGCCGTTGATCAGCAAGCTGGTTGGTCCGGTTCCCTGGAACTCACGTCCTCTGCAATCTGAACACCCTTAGTGGTGTCCTCAGCAACAACCGCACCATCAGTAATGCCTCATGCTATCTCTATAGTGCGGGAGCTAGATGCCCCATCCGCTAACTCTGATGCTCTCATCTGGTGCGCCGCCTCCTCAGCAAGTGAGGCTCTCCTCGCATCCTCTAGCTCTTGGTGCTCCTTCTTCCGTGCTCGAGTCTCGTCCTCTGCTCGACCGCTACGCCTCTTGGCACTCTCTCGAGGGGCAGTTTGTGGAATTTCAGAAGTAGCAAAAAGGGCCGCCAACCTTGTGTCCTCAGCAGGCTCGACAAAAGGGGCCTTAGAATCCGGCACCCTAGCCTCTAAGATTGTGTCGATATCTGCACGAAGACTGTCCACTACACCCTAAGGGGTAGACACATCCACCGGAGGGGCTGGTCAGGCTAGCACCTTAACTCAAAGGCGTCCAAGCGCTGGTTAACCTAATTGATCTTCCGCTCTGTAAACTGCACAATTTTCCTCTCTAGGCGCTTTTCAGACTCAGTAATCGACTTCTACATCCACGGCTGGATATGATGCAAAAGAGTGGCCATTTATGCCTCTAGTTTTTTGACCCTAGCAAGCAGGACCAGTGACGGTAGAGGGGTTGTGCGCGAGTAGCTCGGGGCAGTGCTACTACTTAGGATAGACTCGACCGGGGTAGTGTCAGTGAACACCGCCTGTGTAGCTGTGCGGGCCTGGACTACCATATCAGCATGATCCTCACCAAGTGAGGGCAGCTCCGGACGGGGCCCTCTGCGTGGAGCCAACTCATTGGCCTCGTCTCTGATGAGGCCGACGTCAATAGTGCCTTAAAGGGTCTTAAGCTGATCTACGTGCCATATGGGCACACTTGCGGACCTGCAGACGGCAAAGATCATGCACGGGAAAGGATAGGTAGTAGTGACCTTGAATGCCCTCTCGTGCATGACTGGCTGGAGAAGCCATGCGAAGTCCACCTCGAATCCAGCTATCATTGCCGCCATCAACACTGCTCGATCCCAGGTAACGATATTATCAACAGCTGTGGGGGAAAGGCAGTGACGGAAAAGCACCCACAAGAACTTTATTGTGAACGTGAGGTTGACCTTCTTGATGGACCCCTTCGGCTCAGTCACCAAATCGGCACCCTCTCCATCTACTGAAAGGTGCAGGGGCATCCACCTCTTGGAGGTCTCTCTCAGTTATGGCTCGCGCAAGAACTGGCCATCCTTAACTATGTGCAAGCGGTAGTCAAACTCCGCAGTGAGCGGGGTCTGAGTAGCATCAACACTCTCGCCGCATAGAAACCGGCGGATGGCTGGCAGGAAAATGTCAACCTATACGCCCCGTACTCGGACCTACTATAGTGGGGCCTTTATAGCGGGGGCAGCCCGTCTATCTAACTGTGATCGGAGAGTCGCTACGTAAGATGCGTAGAACTCTCGTACCAATTCTTCACTGTATCGTCCCAACAGACGTGCTGTCCATTCCAAGCGATGCCTGATGAAGAGATTGTGGATCTCACGCATCGTCGGGAGACTCCCTGTAAGGACCTGTCGTTCCACGGTGATAGTTTGAGTCATCACTCTTTTATCAGTGAGGAACTTGGCGTCGGAGTAGACTTGGAATTGCTCGTCGACACACCACCGGTTGGGCTGGTCAGTGTCTGGGCTGGGGACCTGAACTGGTGAGCCTGATGTAGAGTCTTAACTGTCAGCCTCATCATACGAGGCCGATGCTGCAGCGGTGGCGGGTGTGGGAACCTCAGTAGAGCCGGAGGCTTCCTCGGACCATGATACACATAAGGAGCCAGACGCTTCTTCCTCATTTGTGGCTGACCCAGAGGGTGTGCCGGTCAGTGTGCGCTCCTCATCAGACTGGAAGGGCAGTGTCTACGCCGGACGCCACCTTTTAGGGTGTGGCTCTTGGAGCACACGCAGCACATGAAGGGGTGGAAGTGCCTGGGTGCACGTACTCCGGGTCATGCTCATCATCAGAGCCGATGTCCATGCGGGCAGACGGGAAGATAGACTTCGATCGCCCGCGTGCGTAGATTAGGTCTTGCTTGGGTGACATAGTAGATAGTACCTGTAAAGGATCAATATTAGTACGGGTAGTGTCAAACAAAACAAGCAAAACCATACTTAACAAAACATTGAAAATAGTGGGTAATTGCTATAGAAACAGTGGCCCACGACGGGCCTGGTGACAGCCTGTCGTGACTATAACGGACCATTATGAGAACCGTCGTGTATTACTTGGACTGTGTATATATAGAGAACCCTGAAGGAGAGTCTCTGACTAGCATGACGGTATGTGCAGCACGAACCATCACAGGTACGACGGTCCGTCGTAGAAAACTTGAAAAAAATATGGAGACCCATAGGGGAGGGGTCTCTGACCGACATGACGGCCGTGCATGACGGATCGTCATGGGTATGAAGGTCTGTCACATGTGTCCGTTGAAGGACACTTGAAAAAAATGAGAGACCCTTAGAAAAAGAGTCTCTGACAACCAGAACGGTTGTGCAGGACGGACCTCGTGAAGACTACGGTCCGTCATATTTGTCCGTTGAGGAACACTTGGGAAAAAATTAGAGACCCTTAGAAACAAGGTCTCCAACAACCGGAACGGCTGTGCAGGGCGGACAGTTGTGAGTACGACGGTCCGTCACATGTGTCCGTTGAAACAACGTGCTAGGGCTTTTGCAACGGACCCTACGATGGTCCGTCATCGGGGTCTCGTTCATAATAACAGTGACAGAACTGAGGGTACCCTATGCATCCCCGATGAACCCACATCAAACTTGTAGTAATTTTGACCTACATTTGTCTAACCCAACTACCTAGGAAACTAGCAATGCAAAAGCACCTATGTCTAGGGTTGTAAACATGGAAATTTTAGAACATTTTTAACCTAGGTTAGATAGAATCGTATAAAAGAAACAACATATGACAAAGAACTAAGCTAATACTAACTAATAAACAAAAATGCAAGATAAATGATTAGAAATTCGAGACACATACCTTAGAAATGGAGAAAACAATTGCACAAGTACTCGGTTTCTAGGCAAACACCCACAGCAGCAACTCTGACTAGTAGATTAACACTTTTAGGGCTTTGGAGAATTTTGGGGGAGCAATGATCGAGGTGGAGAATAAGGAAGTTGAAAATAGAGGGATGTGGGAGGAATAATGAATGAATGGGGTGAAATGAAGGGTTGGGGGGTTTAAACGGTCTAATTTTGAAAAAGACTCCAGCCGGGTCGGGTCGGGTACGACACATTAATCACGCGACGGTTACCCGACGACGGCCCGTAACAGTTGTGACGACCCGTCGTTGGTTCCGTCGTGTGTGCCCTAGTTTGAAAATAATAGAAAGACGTACCTGGTATGACGGAGGCATACGACGGTCCGTCGCAGGTGCACCGGGCCGTCGATGTATCCGTTAGTGACTGCTGCAGAGTAGTTTTCTGTCGAATTTATTGGTGATGTGCCTGCAAATTTAAAAACCCATTAGTAGAAAAATGCTACCATTACTAAAAAGACTATAAGTACTAGGTTGCCTCCCAACAAGCGCCTGATTTAACGTCGCAGCACGACTGAGGACACTTGATTACTCAGCCTTCATCAAGATGGTTTGCCTCTATTACTTTATTCCCTGACGCTTTATGCCCAATATAGAGTTTTATTCTATCTCTATTCCATATAACCGCACTCCCTCCTTTTCTTTTAACTCAACTGCTCCATGAGGGAATACTTGGGTAATCAAGTAAGGGCCATTCCATTTGGACTTGAGCTTTCACGGAAGACAAGGCACTCAAGATCTGTCTACAAGCACCAAATCCCCAACCATAAACTCTTGTTTTGCATTTTTCTGTTCAGTCTCCTTCTTCATCTTTTCTTTGTGGGATATGGCAGATACCGATCGACCTTGGTGCCAGTTATCTTTATTTGAGCCTTGGGCGCTTGGTCGGAAACCCCTTCTCTGCTCATTCACTGCATAAGTGTCCTCCGCATAATAGCACTCATCATTAGGAGGTGGTGGTTTAGCCAAGTAGTTGACTGCTTTTATCTTTTTTGCACCCCCTGTGACATGTTTTAGTACCAACCCAAGCTCAGTTCTCATCTGAGCCATTTCTTCACGAATCTCATCTGTGGTTTGGTTGTGAGTTGATTGTACTGCGAAGGTGTTTCTCCCTGTATAAGACTTCTTAGTACTCCAAGCTTTGTTATTCTGGGAAATTTTCTCTAATATTTCAGCAATCTCAGCATAAGGACACTCCCCATAAGATCCACCTGCTATAGTGTCCAACACCGCTTTATTGTTATCATCCTATCCCCGATAGAAGTATTCCTTCAGTGACTTATCATCTATTCGGTGATTTGGAACACTTCTCAAGAATGAGGTGAATCAATCCCAAGAACTACTAACTGACTCTCCTGGTAATGCCACAAAGTTGTTCACTCTGTCTTTGTGGTTTAGTTTCTTGGAGACTGGATAGTAGCGTGCTATGAAAACATCTCTTAATTGGTTCCAAGTGAAGATTGAGTTGTATGGGAGCTCAGTGAACCATATAGTATCCTCTCCTGTCAATGAGAGAGGAAACACTCTGAGCGCTATTACATCTAGATCCAAATCAGGCCTCCCCACACAACTTTTACACACTGCCCTTACCTTAGCTATATGGGAATGTGGATCCTCAGAAGGTAGCCATGAAAACAAACCTCTGGAAGTGAGCATTTGCATCAGGCTACTAGTTACAATAAAGGTGTGGCCTGTGGGTAGAGGGGGCAAGACAAGTGGCCCATATGAGTCAGCTCTGTTATCATACCCTCTGTAGTATGCTTGGGGCCGTGGAACGCGATATTGTCCCCTCTGTTGATGTTCACCCGGAGCATCGGTTAACATCTGACCATGAACATCAATCGGAGCTGGGATGTTCTGGTTCGGATCCTCATCATTTATTACCATGTTTCGATTCATATTGCGCAATGTACGCTCTAACTCGTGATCATAGGGAAACAAGGGTTCTCTTCCTCTCCGTGTATTTGGCATACAGGGAGGATAGTTCTCAAAAGAAATCAAAAACAATAAAACAAAGTAAAATCAAGAAATATCAACTAAACTATAGTAATAAGTTCAAGTTAATCTAAAAGCTAGATTCCCCGGCAGTGGCGCCAAAATTTGATACGCTCAAACTTACTTCTCAAATAATAAGTAAAACGGTCGTGGCAAGTAAATAACCCAACTAGTGAGGTTGGGATCGTTCCCACGAGGAAAATAGTCTAGACTTAACTTCAACCTGTTATTACTGTTGTTTGGTCAATGACCTTCTTTGGAAAGTAAAACAATAAAGGGGGGTTTCTATTCAATTAATCAAAGGAACTAGGGTTTATGTGTTCCCCACAGGTTCATACCTTGCTAAATCTATCTATAACAATTCTTTCCTAGTATCTTGCATGCAAAGTGATAAGTTATGTATATCTAAATCCTTGGTCCGGCATTTAGAAAATCTCACTCCGCACATTGGTCCGGCTACGTGTGTTGCTATCCTAACCCTTATGTTTACCTCATATTAGGCATCGTATTCGATATTTGACTAAGTTATTACCTCGTACCAATCAATACTAGACTATTACATAGTATACACTAAATCTATGTTGTTAATTCTTTTCCTATTATTTACCTCCTTGGTCCGGCAAGTAGCATTAAGGCGAGTTCTAACGTTGGCCATCCGTTAAAAAGACTTCTAAGAGATAGAATTATTAATTCATGCAAGACAATGTTCTAGAATTGTTATTTTAGTTAGGGTTTATCTCATTATTTTCCTATGGTTCCCACAACCCTAGTTATGGAGTTTAGTTACTCATGGCCATAAACACAATATTCAAATATATTTAATAAGATTTCATGTACTTATTTCAATGAGAAAGAGTACAATCCAAAAGTTTGCTTGATTAATCACCAATATTCACTTGCAAGAATCTCAATGTAATCAATAATCTCACAAAAGGATAATGATTATCAAGAATCTCACAATACAATGTTTACCAATAAGGAATTTTACAATCTAAGAGTCTACCAATCTAAGAGTCTAACTATCTGGTGTCTAACCTCAAGAACTAGGTTTTTCGAACTATTTATAAAAAACAAAAAACTTAATTAAACAAGGATTCTGAATGCTGGAAATCTGCCAAAATGCGTGGGTCGACGGACCTCGCAACGGATCTTCGTGGTCATGATGGACCATCATGGACTCCGTCGTCCCATACTTATGCAATTTCTTCTGCTGCTCTTCTTCATTACCCTCGACGGCAAGTATGACGGACCGTCATAGGCACAACGGTCCGTCGAGGGTCTTCGTTCCAAAACACTTCAACTCTTGGAATCTGGGTAATGGGATCACTTCTCTGAACTTCATGACGAACCTGAAGGACGGACCGTCATAGACACGACGGACCGTCACAATCTTTGTAACCCCAAACTTGGTATGACTTCCCCATCTTCCTTCAGCAGCTGCACTACGCTTCCACCTACGGACCGTCGTAAGTACGATGGACCGTCATAAGTTCCGTAGGTGGTCTCTTCTGCATTTCATCGCTCAAAATCTCCGCATTCAGCTTTGGACAGATTTCCTGCAAAACAAAGAGAAACTTATATAAAAATTAGCACAAAAAGACTTTAGGACACACTAAACTTAAGGAAAAAGTATTAATTATACCGTGAAACCACGGTATATCAACCACCACCTAAACCTCATAAACTTTTCTAATGCAAATAGGTATTTCATAAGATGAGAATACGCAATAACAATCATAAACCATGATTGCAAGACATGCAATCCAGAGTTCTATCCTAACCCGATGAGGATGTTCTACTGGCCAAGGGTAGAACTTAGACAAATCCCATGTAGGCACATGGATAAGGAATATTAAGGGCATGATTTGTAATCTAGTCTCACTATTAACTAGCACTACATCCCTTACCATACTCAGTCGGTGCTATCCTTCTTTCTCATCGAGTAATTTAAACATTAGGTTTACATAAAAGGGTTCCATAACAAGTTCATAACCCAATCACATTTACCCTACCAAAGGAGGGTCCACTAGGGCTACTTCACAATGGAGACAAGAAGCTCATGATGACTTTCATATGGATTAATATGATGTCGTTCCATCCAATTAACCGTAAGTCTATCATTCCTTTACTTTGAAGGATACCATTATGGCTTACGACTTCAACAATCTAAACCTTACAACTAAGTTCAAAGTTTCACATAAAAGACTACCTCAACATCATTTAAGGTCACATGTCATTAACACATACAGTACTTATAGTTTTAACATCCTAAGTCAAGACATCACATATTCATAATCATATATAAATCAAGTAAGGAACAGAAGTCCATCTAGAAAAGACACCATATACTTATTTTAAACTTATAATGAATGTCATTCTAGAAACAACCCTAACATCTTGAAGTCATATGATATCATATCATTAAATCATCAATATGACCAATATAGACTCATATATTCATGTACGAATCACCAATACTCAACCCTAAAACTATACATATAAGGTGAAAGTCATAGTCTAACATTATCACTTAAGACAACGTTAATATAAGAAAACAAATATGTCTTAACATATAGATATATAATGTCATGATTAACCAAATAAAACTACACAAATAATCACATTACTTCAATTAGTTTGCGACAAGGTCATGGTCATCATAATGCTTAAAGTAACGCCGACAAGGCCACATAAATTTCAAGTAAAACACATAACAGTGCCATCATATGTGGACCATACCAATCACAAAATAATTGAAATATAAGTAATAACAAAATAATGTAAATAGGGCAGCGTAATCCCACATCATCCTCAACACTTTTATCCAAAGTCAACTTACTAAATTCGATAACACAAGACCCTTACCAAAGGCCATAACCAACAATTCATCATAAACCTATAATAATTAATTAACTAGGTCAATTAAATATATATTCATAAATATAATAAAACCTAAATATATATTCATAAATCTAATAAAACCTAGATATCAATTAACTACAATTAATTTATCAAAGAATAGCCTAAATAAAACTACATAAGAATTTATCAACATTAAATCAATATCAAGTAACCCATAACTTACTCAAAAAATAGGGTTCATACAAACTCATGGGTTTATAGGTAATTTAGGTTAAATCATCAATGCAATATTAATTTAATTCATAGTAAGTGTTTAAAAACATTTGACGCAAGAACCAATGGTAGAATCACAAAATTGGACAATTCAATTAAGAAAACCTTAGAAAGCATCTAGAGTGTTGGGAACCTTGATGAAACAAATCTCTACTCAATAAATCACACCAAACTCTTCCTTGATTTTGGACTTCAATGGAGTCTTTCAGCATTCTTAAGGGATTTTTGGGATTTGATTTGGAAGAATGAAATCTTCTAAGTGTTAAAACTTACATACATGTTTAAGATATAAAAAAGAACCTTAAAGAGCATCCAAACTTATATTTTGAAGTGTGTTGAAATTGCAAGGTCACCCCCAACTTGGCAATGAAACTGCGCATCACACAGGCTGATCGACGGTTGGACAGTCGACGGACAGCTTGTCCACAAATGGACTATCCTGTCCTTCTGTTGGTTCGGTTAAGAGACATTAAATGGTTCTATTGTCTACTAAGACCAAGTACCTACCAACGGCACCCATCGATATTCGTTGATAGGACCACGAGCCATTGTTGCGTCCATCGTTTGGGGTTGCCTAGGACAGTCTTGACTCAAAGTTTGGGTCTTTCCTAAAGGACTTGTGGTTGGTTCTTGGGGAGTTTTGCCCGGACGTTTCAAACTCAAAAATTTTATTTTATGATTGTATCACCTATCACATGAATTTCACCAAAAACATACACGTAAAACTTGACGAAACATACCTAGAAACACAAGTTCATTTCAAAGAACATCTTTCGAATGTCATGGACGTTGTTGGACGTTTGACCTCGAAAATTCACGAAAATAAATTCACTTCCTATAAATTATATAATGAGTAATTTAAATACCTCAAAACCTCATTAATCAAACATAACACATAAAAACACATATGAGGCACACAAGTGACTTAGTCGTCAAACGAGTTGGTCGTTCCTTGATGTTTCACTTCCAAAGCACCTAATACTTTAGGCACTGCCTCAATACCATATATAAGACCTATTTATGACCTCATATTATCACTATAAAAATGTTAGGCTCTGGTTAATCTAAGTGATTTTCTAGGTCTTACAGAACGCAACAAAATGTTTAAGTAAAAGGTAAAATTTCTCAATATGGGTTTTTGTTTGACTATGTCTCCATTACTTGATCCACGATTTTCATGTTGTATCCATGTAAATAAGACAATTTTAATTTCAAGTTTTGATGATATAACCAAGCTTGTATCCATGTTTTCGAGACGAGGCTCAACAAGGCTGCTTCTTCAAAACTAAGGTAAGACTGTATTTTGTGAATAACACATCGAGTCAGTACGACCATACTAGTCATTACTGCAATTTTATTGGGTTAATGATTTAGGGTTCTAGGTTGGGTTTTAGGGTTTAGGGCTTTGGGATTTTTAGGTTTATGGTTTTAGGTTAAGGGTTTTATCTAGATTTTAGGGTTTTCTAGGTTAATGGTTTAGCATATATAGGCTTGATAGGGTTTGGAGCTTATAGTTTTTTAGTTTTAGAGGTTTTTGATGATTTAGTGTTTCTTAGGATTTTTTTTTGTAATTTTAAGGGATTAGCGTTTCTTTGGATTTTTTGGGGTTTGGGGGATTAGTTTTTTTTTGTGTGTGTGTTTTGTTAGGTTTACTTTAAGGATTTTGGGTTTAGATCTTAGAATTTTGGATTGGTTATAAAATGGTTTTAGATTTTTTTAGGATTTAAGTTTTGTTAAGGTTTAGTATTTTTTTAGTGACCCATTTGGTCAATTTGAATACTAGAGATTTTTATTTCATAAAATACTTTAGTTAGATTCTTATTGGGTAGTTTAGACTGTTCATAATTACAATTATGAAATCAGTGAGATAGCTTAATAATTTATTTAGTTGGTGGGAAAAGAAAAATAACATTGAAATTAATAGTGGGTCAAGTTTACCACTTCTCATAATTAGTCTTTAAATAATTACTAGGTTAATAAATAATGTGTAGAAGAAAGAAAAGAGGAGAAGAAGAGATAAACGCATGGAACAAAAATCGAATTGGAAGATTCCGCAGCAGGTAAATATTTAAGAATTTAATCTACTTTAATATGTTTGGATTATTAAAAAGGAAGTATACATTATTTTATATATTGTTGAAAGTTGAAGCTTGAAGGGTCATATGTGCACTGTGAATATTGATGGACAAACAGAAAAGTGCTATAATTATGCTGTTAGGTATGGAACTTAGTAATTAGGTGATGATGAGGGATTAAAGAAGAATGCCATTTTTAATATTAAGCTTGATGTCTCTTTGTAAAAGTGAACAATGTTTGATTGGTGTGAGATTTCATTATAAATTGTAATTTTATTGGTTCATGATTTTTTTTTATATTATTGCAATAATGTGGGCTGTGGAAGGAAATTATATATATTGAAATCAAAAGGTTAAAAACTAAGTTATGGCGTAATTGAATTGTGAGGGAATAATGTTTGAATAGGATAAGATTAAGTTTGACAATATTAAGGTTTATAATATCTCATTATGGCACTTCATACGCGTATTTTGGTCAAATGCTGACAGAGTTTTAGTGGAAAATCAATTATAAATATATTTGTTGTTAGATTAAGTCTAAAACCCTGCAGAGTAATGTTTGCACGGTCAATTGTAATATGAGTCTATGATCCTTCAGCTCATTAATTTATGCTAATTTGAGAAATTATGACTTAACCCTAGGTTCGAAATTTGAGACATACTAGACTTGACATATTAGTTGACATAAAAAAATTTAGAAAAGTGATTAAAAAGATATAGACTTGTTTCTAATAAATAATGCATACTTGATCTATTGGAAAGGTTTGAAGGCATTATGGAAAAAAATATTGGAGAAGTAGCTTGCTTGACTTTGGCTCTTCGGTGGAGGTAGGTTACGGTTTATGCTATTTGATAGTAAACTCTTAATAGCAATTGATATGCATTGAATTATATTGTGAATTCTTCTACGTGGTTGGTTATGTGATTGTATGACTTGATTTTAGGCTTTGTGATTTGTCTGAAATCTGGAGACCTTAGAATATATAATTATGAACCCTTTTCATTAAGATGATGCCTTGAATGAAGAAGTGCTGAAATATTGTGAATGAATTGAAAATTAGTGACAATAAATGATAAATAAAAAGTATATTTGGATCGGAGTGTCATGTTCCGACACGGTATAATTGGATCAGAGTGTCACGTTCCGACAAAAGTAACATCAAAGGAAAAAGATATTGAATAAAATTAATGTTCTTAATCTCAAAGAATCCATTTACCAAATGAGCGTGGCATGGAGGCGTGAGTCCTCATGGGTGTTCTTTATATTGTGATTGATTATGTAGTCACTTGTTCATGTTGTTTGTTTATTACCACCTGTTAAGTGTCATAGTTTAGTTCATACTATTATTCATTGTATAGTTGTTTCTACTTTGGGTTGGCCGATGATACCTACTCAGTAAGTGTTACCCCGTACTGAGCCATACTTGTGTTTCTCTTTGTTTTATTTTTATGGAGTACATCTTGTGTACCAATGACTTCGAATTACCCTCAGCTCTAGCAAGTATCCAACATTTCAAGTTCCACTGTGAGATATTCATTTAAGCTCGTGCTGGATTCTCTCCGTCATGACATGATGTCCTATGTTTTCGGACGCATACCAATTTATTTTTTATTTCATTGTATTTTATATTATTAGACTTAGTATTTGGATAATATATGTCCTTGATGTAACGACTTTCATGTTTTTGGAAATGATATTTTGTAAGATTTTGAGCTTCTACATTATTCTTGTATTTTGTAAGTTGGGGTTAAATTTCTTGGTTGTCCCACCTAGAGATTAAATGTGGGTGCCAATAACGACTCAATTTGGGTCGTGACAGTTTAAGGTTTAGAATTTAGGTTTTTAGTTCTGGTAAAGGGTTTAGATCTAAGTGTTACTTTTACGTTAGAGGTTCTTAGGTTAACAGTTTGATCGACGGTTTTAGAATTTAGGTCCTTGGGTTTTTAGGTTATGTTTTTAAGTTTATGTAGGTTGAAGGTTTAGGGATTAGAATTTTGTATGCTTATTAGGGTTTGGTATATAATATGTAGTATAGTATATGGTTTATAGCTTAGAATTTTAGGTTTCGCATAATTTTTGATTTTTTAGGGTTTAACTATTAATTATTTCTTAGGGTTCTTTTAGGGTTTAAAGTTTAGAGCATAGGGTTTTTTTAAGGATTTTAATTTGTTTTAGGGTTTATTTTATTGTTTATATGATTTAAGGTTTCTTAAGGATTAGGGTTTAGAGTTACTTAGAGCTTAGGGTTTACGATTTAAAGTTTTAGGTTAGGGTTTAGTCTTTGGGGCTTAGGGTTTTTCGAGGTTTTGGGTTTTAATTTAAGAGTCTTAAAAACCTAAACAACACAAAAAAAAAACTCTAAACCCACATCTTAATACACACATAACCCTTGTAAACCCGAAATATACAAACAAAAAATCCTAAGCCCAAAATCTCTAGCATTCAAACCTTATCAACACCTATATCTGATATCCCAAACTTATAGAAATACAAAAAATTGTAACCTAAAATATCGAAAGCCTTCAACCCCAAAACCTATATGAAACCCATAATCTAAAACCATATACCTAAAAATATTAAGCCATAAACTCTCACGACCCAAAATCGAGCCGCGATTTGCACCCACATTTACCCTCCTATGTGAGCGAACCAACTAATCAATCCGTTAACATTTCAATGTATATCAACAGAAAGTAATGCGGAAGACTTAAACTCATTATTAAAAACCAACTCAATAACTATTAATATTGAACATCTATATTTCCCCAAAATCTGGAAGTCATCACCACAAGAACATCTATAATCAAATGACTAAAATAAGAGTATTCTAAAAGCTAAAACAAGTAAAAGCTAGTCCATGCCGGAAATTCAAGGCATCAAGACTTGAAGGAGAAGATCCAGTCGAAGCTAGAAGCATTAGCTCACCCTGAAGATCCGGTGTGACGAAGACTGGCTAGAATTACTGTTGAGTTGAAGATGACGGCACGTTTGCTGCATTCCACAAATAACAAGGAAGAAAACATAAAAGTAGGGGTGAGTACAAAACACGGGTACTGAGTAGATATCATCGGCCAACTCAAAATAGAAAACAATATATATCAGTTAATATCATAACATACTGTAATACTCAACATGTAGCAACAACAAGTACTATAATCATCAATAAGTACTACCAAGTTCACCCATGAGGACTCAAACCTCAATATCATACTCATTTGGGAATTAGGTTCATTAGATTGAGTATATTAACATATTTCAAGATTTATTATCCTTATTCCCCTCGTGTCGGTACGTGACACTCCGCTCCATATACTATCCTGGTTCCGGAACGTGGCACTCCGATCCTCATATACTATCCTAGTACCGGAACGTGTCACCCGATCCATATAGTATCCAGGTGTCGGAACCTGACACTCCGATCCTCATTCTATCCTGGTACAGGAACGTGGCACCCGATCCTCATATACTATCCTGGTACTGGAACGTGGCACCCGATCCATATACTATCCTGGTGTCGGAACGTGACACTCCGATCCTCATTCTATCCTGGTACCGGAACGTGGCACCCGATCCTCTATTTCTATCCTTGTACCGGAACGTGGCACCCGATCCCCTAATCTCACCACTTTCGTTCATCAAGCCTTCTTTTATACCAAGGCGGCATCATTATCAAAGTAGATTAGGGTTTTCTTTTCAAGATTTGGGATTCAATAGCTTTATCATGCTTATTTATTTCACAATTACATAATCATATTCATGCAAGCATAGAATTAAGCATATAGAAGGGTTTATAATACTACTAACACATATCATTCACTATTAAGAGTTTACTACGAATAGTGTGAAAACCATAACCTACCTCCACCGAAGAATTGATCAAGCACGCAATTTCCCAAGCAGCGTTTCTTCTCCTCTTTCGTTCGATCGACTCTCCCTCTCTCTTGTTCTTTTTATTTTTCTTATTCAAACCCTCTTTCTTTTACCCTAATTAGTATATAATTAAGTATAAAAGATGGCAATAATAACCCACTAATTAACTTAAGGTTACCTCTTTTAACCCCCAAGTAATTAGACTTATTAACATTAACCCACTAACTTTATAATTAAGGCAGGAATAGTCAAAAACGTCCCCTAAAACGTGTAAAGAAATCTGACCAAGACTAGGATTACGCAACCTGTGACGGGCCGTCGTGCCTGCGATGGTCCATCCTGCAGGTCGTCGCAAAGTTTAGAGACCCAAATTTCCACTAAGGGTCTGTGACGGTCCGTCACGCCTGTGACAGTCCGTCCTGCAAGTCTGTCACGAAGTTCAGAGAGTCGATTTTCAGTACCCAATTTCAGAATTTCTAAGTGTTTTGAAACGAGACCCTGCGACGGTCCGTCGTGCCCATGACGGTCCGTCGCGGGGTCCGTCGTCTCAGCCAATTTTCCAGAAATAAAATCTGCTGCTCAAAACGACTAAACAGGTCGTTACAATAGATACCAATTTACCCATCATTCGTCCTCGAACGATCACAAGAAGAAAAACTAGGGCGGAAAAGAGTACCTAAATCCGTAAACAGATGTGGGTATTTTTCTTGCATATCTGCCTCCTTCTCCCAAGTGGCCTGTTCAACCGGTCGATTCTTCCATTGAACTTTGATGGATGCAATCTCCCTCGACCTCAACTTGCGAACTTCTATATCTAAAATATCAACAGGTTCCTCCTCATAAGTCAAATTCTCATCAAGCAAAAGTGAATCCCAACGGATAATGTAGTTTCCATCCCCATGGTATCTTTTCAACATAGACACATGAAATACCGGATGCACTCCGGACAGCCCTGGAGGCAAGGATAATTCGTAAGCCACCTCCCCAACTCGCTTAAGTACTTCAAATGGTCCAATGTACCTCGGGCTTAGTTTACCTCGTTTACCAAACCCCATCACCCCTTTCATTGGCGAAACTTTCAACAAGACTTGTTCACCCTCCATGAACTCTAAGTCTCTAACCTTTCGATCTGCATATTCTTTTTGCCTACTTCGCGCCGCCAAAAGTTTTTCTTTGATAGATTTCACTTTTTCTAAAGAATCCCTCCATAGGTCAGTACCCCAAGGTCTAACTTCAAATGCATCAAACCAACCAATGGGAGACCTACACCTCCTCCCATACAATGCTTCAAATGGAGCCATGTCAATACTGGAGTGATAGCTATTGTTGTATGAAAACTCCGCTAAGGGTAAGAAGTTATCTCAATGACCACCAAATTCTATCACACATGCACGAAGCATATCCTCCAACACTTGAATCATTCGCTCAGACTGACCATCAGTCTGAGGGTGAAACACAGTACTAAGGTCCAACCTAGTACCTAATTCAGCATGCAATGTTCTCCAAAACTTAGAAGTAAACTGCGTACCTCTATCTAATATAATGGAGAGTGGAACCCCATGCAACCGAACAATCTCTGAGATGTAAAGTTTGGCTAACTTCTCTGCATTGTAAGTCACCTTGACCGGAATGAAATGAGCAGACTTAGTCAATCTGTCCACAATTACCCAAATGGAATCAAACTTACCCAATGTCTTTGGGAGACCAACCACGAAGTCTATTGAAATTCTCTCCCACTTCCATTCAGGAATGGGCATTCTCTGAAGTGTTCCTCCGGGCCTGTGGTGTTCATACTTTACTTGTTGACAATTTGGACATTTGTCAAGAAAATCAACAATGTCGCGCTTCATTCTACTCCACCAAAAGTGTTGTTTTAGGTCACGGTACATCTTGGTTGCACCAGGATGTATAGAGTATCCGGAACTATGAGCCTCTGTAAGAATAGTGGTGGTCAAATCATCGATGCGGGGTACACATACCCTTCCTTTAATCCTCAAAACACCTTCCTCATCAATTGTTGCTTCTTTAGCCTCTCCTTGTAACACTTTATCTCGAATTCGACCTAGTTTCTCATCATCAAACTGTTTTCCCTTGATCTTGTCAAGAAAAGAAGATCTCGCCTCCACACAAGCTAACAATCCTCCCTTCTCATTTATTTCTAACCTCATAAGGTCATTAGCCAGAATCTGAACCTCTCTAGCCAATGGGCGTCTAGAAATTTGCAAATGAGCTAGACTTCCCATGCTTCCGGCCTTTCTACTTTATGCATCCGCCACAACATTCGCCTTTCCCTAATGATATAAGATAGTGATATCGTAGTCCTTCAGTAGTTCCATCCATCTCCTCTGTCACAAGTTCAAATCTTTTTGAGTAAAGACATACTGTAGGCTACGATGATCCGTACAGACTTCACACTTGACCTCATACAAATAGTGTCTCCATTGCTTTAGTGCAAATACTACCGCGGGCAACTCCAAATCATGGGTCGGATAGTTACGTTCATGCACCTTTAATTGCCTCGAAGCATAAGCAATCACATTCTTCTCTTGCATTAGCACTTCACCCAAACCCGAATAGGATGCATCACAATAAACGATGAAGTTTTTACCCTCTACTGGCAAGGTAAGAATTGGTGCAGTAGTCAGCAAGGTCTTAAGTTTATGAAAGCTTTCCTCACGCTCATCCGACCATACAAATGGAACATCGTGCTTAGTCAAGTTCGTTAATTGGGAAGCAATAGAAGAGAATCCCATCAAAAATCGGCGGTAGTAGCTAGCTAAACCAACAAAGCTCCTTATTTCTGACACGTTAGTAGGTCTTACCCAATTTTTCACTGTCTCAATCTTAGATGGATCCACCATCACTCCATCCCTAGAAACCACGTGTCCCAAGAAGGACACTGAATCTAGCCAAAACTCACACTTGGAGAATTTGCCATAAAGCTTCTTCTTCCTTAATAACTCTAACACCATTCTCAAATGCTCCTCATGTTCCTTCTTACTCCGTGAGTAAATCAGTATATCATCAATAAATACGATCACAAACAGATCCAGATATGGCTTGAAGATCCCGTTCATCAAGCTCATGAAACCAGCAGGGGCATTCGTAAGACCAAAAGACATTACCACAAATTCGTAGTGCCCATACCTAGTTTGAAAAGCAGTCTTGGGCACATCCGTTGCCCGTATTTTCTATTGATGATAACCGGATCTCCAGTCAATTTTAGAGAAGACACAAGCTTCTTGTAACTGATCGAACAAGTCATCAATGCGGGGAAGAGGATACTTGTTCTTAATGGTTACCTTGTTCAATTGTCTATAGTCTATGCACATCCGAAAACTCCCATCCTTTTTATTTACAAACAAAACCGGAGCACCCCAAGGAGATGCACTTGGTCTAATGAAGACCTTGCTCAACAACTCTTGAAGTTGTGCTTTTAACTCTCTTAACTCTGCGGGAGCCATTCTATAAGGGGGTATAGAAATGGGGCGAGTACCCGGTTCAAGATCAATACAGAAGTCAATATCCCTATCTGGTGGCATACCAGGAAGATCTGCATGGAACACATCCAAAAACTCACGGACTACCGAAACCGACTCAATCAAAGGTACTTGGGTAGTGTCATCCTTGAGATGGGCCAAGAAAGCTAAACACCCTTTACTAACCATTTTCTTAGCACGAAAAAAGGAGATGATACGCACCGGATTGGAAGTGTAGTCACCCTCCCACACTAACGGATCTGTCCTAGGCTTGGCTAACGTCACAGTTTTAGCATTACAATCCGAGATGGCGAAATGCGGAGAAAGCCAAGTCATACAATGAATTACATCAAAGTCAACCATTTCTAAGATAACCAAATCTACATAAGTGTTGCTCCCCACAAAATTCACCAAACAAGACCTATATACCTTTTTAACTACCACCGACTCACCCACCGGAGTAGACACACGAATAGGCATATCAAGTAATTCACAATATAAATTAAGACCATTAGCAAATGAGGAAGATATATAAGAAAATGTGGACCCAGGATCAAACAATACAGAAGCCATGCAATCACAAACCAAAAGATTACCTGTGATGACAGCATCAGATGCCTCCGCTTCAGACCGCCCAGGGAAAGCATAACAATGGGCCCTATCGTTTGTCTGTCCGTTTCCCCTACCATGTTGTGATGTAGTGGCTCCAGCTTGCCCATCACCTCGGCCGTTTTGGTTACCACCATTACCTCGACTACTGCGTCCCCCAGAATGACGGCCTCTTCCATAACCACCTCTACCTCTAACCATTGGAGGTCTGTAACTCAGATTTGGACAATACCTTTTAATATGTCCAGTCTCCCCACATCCATAACATTCTCTGGATTCAAGCATCGGCCTCTCAGAGAAGTGTTGACCGGTCTGAGGTGGACTCCCAACTACGGTCTGTAGTGAAGACTAGATTGGTCGAACTGAGTAACCTCCGGAACCCTGTCCTCTAGAATAAGAACCATTAAACTCACCTCTCTTTCGAAACCTTTTTGATGTCGATGTCGTGGTGAAGTCATCTAGCTTCACTCCTTCCACCTCTATCACGAAGTCTACCACTTCTTGGAAGGATTTTGCCGTAGCCGCTACCTGTAAGGCCGAAATCCGCAATTCTTACCTCAACCCATTCACAAACCGGCAAATCCGCTCTTGTGGACTGAAACAAAGTTGGGTGGCATACCTGGATAATGCACGAAACTTAGCCTCATATGCATTAACCGACATACTACCTTGCTCTAGGCTCAAGAACTCATCTCTTTTCCTATCCCTCAAGGTTCGGGGGATATACTTCTCCATAAACAAGATAGAGAATGCGGCCCAAGTCATAGGTGTTGCCTCTGTCGGTTGACACTCAACATGTGATCCCCACCACATTTTGGCGTTCCCTTGAAACTGATAACTCACGAACTCAACACCAAACCGTTCTACTATACCCATCTTGTGTAGTAGCTCATGACAGTCAACTAGAAAATTGTAAGCATCCTCAGATTCAGCACCCTTGAAGACTGGAGGTTTCAATTTCAAGAACTTACTGAAAAGTTCATGCTGATCATTTGTCACTATAGGCCCTGTAGTCAGACGTGGAAACGTGCCTATTTCCAACGAGGCATCCATGCGGGGAGCCATAGTAGCCGCATGTTGTACCTCCGGAACCTAAGGTGCTGGTGCAGGAAACAGTAGAGGTGTCTGACCCTGATCAGATAACCCGCTAAGATAAGCAAGAACCTGATTGATCATCTCTGTGGTAGGTTGGGGTGGTAATTGCTCATTCTGCTCTAGTTCATTCTCCCCTTCCTCACCCTCTCTTATTACTTCCTCAGTCGGTGGAGGAGTCACCGCCCTAGTACCAGATGAGCTAGGTGCTCGTCCTCTTCCTCTAGAGGACGTGCTCCCACGACCTCTACCACGGCCTCTTGCCACTGCTCTTCCTTGAGCCACAGCCCTAGTGGCTGGCTCAGACGTTTCTTGTCTTGCCGGTGTTGGTGTTGGCGCGGTCGTTGCTCTAGTTCTAACCATCTCCGAAATAGAGTGAAGATGGTCAGATACCAATTTGTATCACCTAGATACCAATTGGATTCAAGTAGTAGCACGAAAGAAAGAAATAAAGAATGTAATTTTCCTAAAGTCTTATAGCCTCTCAAAGAAAAGTAAAGGCGTCCCCCTACCGTTCCTTAAGACTCTACTAGACTCGTTCTTGTGTGATGAGACCAACGAACCTAATGCTCTGATACCAAGTTTGTCACGACCCAAAACCGAGCCGCTACTGGCACCCACATTTACCCTCCTATGTGAGCGAACCAACCAATCAATCCCTTAACATTTCAATGTATATCAACAGAAAGTAATGCGGAAGACTTAAACTCAGTATTAAAAACCAACTCAATAACTATTAATATTGAACATCTATATTTCCCCAAAATCTGGAAGTCATCACCACAAGAACATCTATAATCAAATGACTAAACTAAGAGTATTCTAAAAGCTAAAACAAGTAAAAGCTAGTCCATGCCGGAAATTCAAGGCATCAAGACTTGAAGGAGAAGATCCAGTCCAAGCTAGAAGCATTAGCTCACCCTGAAGATCCGGTGTGATGAAGAATGGCTAGAATTACTGTTGAGTTGAAGACGACGGCACGTTTGCTGCATTCCACAAATAACAAGGAAGAAAACATAAAAGTAGGGGTCAGTACAAAACACGGGTATTGAGTAGATATCATCGGCCAACTCAAAATAGAAAACAATATATATCAGTTAATATCATAACCAACTGTAATACTCAACATGTAGCAACAACAAGTACTATAATCATCAATAAGTACTACCAAGTTCACCCATGAGGACTCAAACCTCAATATCATACTCATTTGGGAATTAGGTTCATTAGATTGAGTATATTAACATATTTCAAGATTCATTATCCTTATTCCCCTCGTGTCGGTACGTGACACTCCGCTCCATATACTATCCTGGTGCCGGAACGTGGCACTCCGATCCTCATATACTATCCTGGTACCAAAACGTGGCACCCGATCCATATAATATCCTGGTGTCGGAACGTGACACTCCGATCCTCATTCTATCCTGGTACAGGAACGTGGCACCCGATCCTCATATACTATCCTGGTACCGGAACGTGGCACCCGATCCATATACTATCCTGGTGTCGGAACGTGACACTCCGATCCTCATTCTATCCTAGTACCGGAACGTGGCACCCGATCCTCTATTTCTATCCTGGTACCAGAACGTGGCACCCGATCCCCTAATCTCACCACTTTCGTTCATCAAGCCTTCTTTTATACCAAGGCATCATCATTAACAAAGTAGATCAGGGTTTTCTTTACAAGATTTGGGATTCAATAGCTTTATCATGCTTATTTATTTCACAATTACATAATCATATTCATGCAAGCATACAATTAAGCATATAGAAGGGTTTACAATACAACTAACACATATCATTCACTATTAAGAGTTTACTACGAATAGTGTGAAAACCATAACCTACCTCCACCGAAGAATTGATCAAGTAAGCAATTTCCCAAGCAGCGTTTCTTCTCCTCTTTCGTTCGTTCGACTCTCCCTCTCTCTTGTTCTTTTTATTTTTCTTATTCAAACCCTCTTTCTTTTACCCTAATTAGTATATAATTAAGTATAAAAGACGGCAATAATAACCCACAAATTAACTTAAGGTTACCTCTTTTAACACCCAAGTAATTAGACTTATTAACATTAACCCACTAACTTTATAATTAAGGCAGGAATAGTCAAAAACGTCCCTTAAAACGTGTAAAGAAATCCGACCCAGACTGGGATTACGCGACCTGTGACGGGCCGTCGTGCCTGCGACGGTCCGTCCTGCAGGTCGTCGCAAAGTTCAGAGACCCAAATTTCCACCAAGGGTCTGTGACAGTCCGTCACGCCTGTGACGGTCCGTCTTGCAAGTCTATCACGAAGTTCAGAGAGTCGATTTTCAGTACCCAATTTCAGAATTTCTAAGTGTTTTTAAACGAGACCCTGTGACGGTCCGTCGTGCCCATGATGGTCCGTCGTGGGGTCCGTCGTCTCAGCCAATTTTCCAGAAATAAAATCTGCTGCTCAAAACGACTAAACAGGTCGTTACAAAACCCTAAGTCCTAAACAAAAAATCCTAAGAATTCCTAAACATTCAGAAAGACTAACTCATAAACCCTATAAAACCCTAAGCTTTAAGCTTTAAATCGTTATAATCTACAATCATTAAAACTAAAAAACACACCAAAAAAAACTCCATAAATGCCTAAAAAATCCTAAGAAATATGTAACCCTTAAAAACCCTAGAAAACCGAACAAACACTAAACCAATAAAAACACTAAGCTCTGTTTCTTATAAAGACCTAAATCCTATATGATAAACCCTAAAAAAAGAAAAAACCTCTTAGCCCTAAACCCTAAACCCTAAAAACCTAGCTTAAAAAACTAAAACCCTTAAACAGTAAAAACCAAGGAAAAAACCCAATGCTAAAACTTTTAACTTAAAAAAAATCCTAACCCTTAAACCCTAAACCCTGACCCAAAAGCTCTGTTTCTTATAAACACCTAAATCCTATATGATAAACCCTAAAAAAAGAAAAAACCTCTTATCCCTAAACCCTAAACCCTAAAAACATAGCGTAAAAAACTAAAACCCTTAAACAGTAAAAACCAAGGAAAAAACCCAATGCTAAAACCCTTAACTTAAAAAAAATCCTAACCCTTAAACCCTAAACCCTGACCCAAACCCCTAAATCCTAAATATTATTAAATCTTAAATCTTAAAAATATTAATATAAACCCTTAAAGTTATTACAAAACCCTATACTCTAAAACCATAAATCCTAAAAATTCATAAAAGTAAACTTAAAAACATAAAAACAAAAAAACCAAACACCTAAAGAACAAACCTTGAAAATACTCAAGAAACACTTAACTATTAAAACACCTAAATACCCCAAAAACCCTAAACCTAAATAACTCTATGCTCTAAACTTTATAAATCCCTAAATCATGTATACAAAATCATAAAAATACACAAAACACCCTAAGCCCTAAATACTAAGACCCTTAAAAATCATGATCAAAAAACCCCAAAACATTAAACCCTAAAAAACTAGATAAAACCCTTAACCTAAAAAAATCCTTATTTTTAAACCCTAAATTATCACCTAATGTTAAACCTAAAGTTGTATAAATCCCTAGACCTAAACCTTATGAAACCGAAATCCAATAAACCCTTAAAACCATTTTATACCCTAACAAAACCCGAAACATTAAATCCTAAATTGAAATAATCTGTAAACCCTAAATCCATAAATCATATACAAACACTTAATCCTAAAATCCCTAAGAAACACTTAACTCTGAAAAACCCTAAAAAATTCAAAAATCCCTAAACCTAAAAAACTTTAAGCTCTAAACCCAATAAAGCCTTAAATCATATATGTAAACACTTAAGAACAAAAAACAACCATAACCACTAAACCGTATACGAATAAATTTCTAAAGACCTTATGCTAAAAACCCAAAGCTCTAAACCTAAAAAAAAAAAGACCTAAACCATATATATATATATATAAATATATATATATATATATATATATATATATATATATATATATAAAATCCAAAAATATAACCCAAAAATCGTAAGTCACAATGTTGGAACCCAAACCTACAATCCTAAACCTAAAAAACCCTAATCCATAAACCCTAAACTATAACCTAAAACTCTTAAACCAAAACCTAAAACCCCAATGAAACTGTAAAACCTGATCTTTAAGAAACCCTAAATTATATAAATCCTAAAATATACACTAAAAACCTTAATCCAAAAAAACCCAAAGCCCAAAACTCTAGAAACCTAGATAAAACCCATAACCTGAAACCCTTAAACCTAAAAAAAAACTAAGCCCTAAACCTTAAAAACCAACCTTAAACCGAATATCTTAAACATGAAACCCTATTAAACCCTAAATCCTATTAACACTAGAATAACCCCCAAAAATCATCTAAAGTCGCTAAAAACCCCAAATATCTAAATCATAAATCCTTACAATTTGTAAACCTTAAAAATTGAAAACACAAAAAAAATCAGATAAACACATATGACTTTAAAACCTATAAAAATACAAAACACCTAAACCTAATAAACTTTACGCTCTAAACCCTATCAAGCCCTTAATCTGTCACATCCTGGGAGCACCGCCTAGAAGTAATCGGCGTCCTCGTCCTCAAAAAGGACTAAGACTAGCATCTTAGCATTCGTCATTACATATCATCGGATAAAAAGTGCAGAAAAATTAATGCTTTTCATCTACATCTACATCATGAGGTTTACATAGACCTCTCTTTTACACATAATATATACATAGAGAGTTTACATAGACTCATCACATAAGAATCTTACACGGACATATACTTTTAAGACACAGATATGATATACAACACAAAGTTTAATAGATATGTCTCATATAAAACCATCTAAGTTGGGATAGAACAATTCGGCTATAGCCCTTACACAAATATATAATTTTTATATATGGCTTACAACAATGTCTTGAATAATAAGAGTGAAATAAATATCTTTAGACTATAGCAAGTCACATAGGTAGAATAGGAAAAGTGGCATCATCCTCAGATCTTGAGGACATACCCATACTGTGAGAAATGATCCAAGCCTTTCTTTCAATTTTGCCATGAACCTTCAACAATCGGCACCTAAAATGTTTGGGAAAGGGGAGAAATTGGGGTTAGTACTATACTTGTATAAATTATGGAAACACATGCACACACATCTTTAAAATTATGCAAAAAGAGACATTAGTTCATCACCATGCCAAGTTACGTGAAAAGGCTTATGAACAACAAATAACACATTTAAAACAATAATCATATATTCCTTAAGACAATAGCACATTTAACAAAAGACCAACATCATCAAGTTAAGTTAAGTCAACATGTGTATACCATATTAGAATTCATAGCAAAGATAACTCCAACATCATGTTATGACAACAAAGCTTGCAATAGAATTCATACATTACAATATGTGCAAGACAGTTACTCCTAACCCCTTACCAAGATTACATGTTCAATGAACAAGTGAAGCCCCATAAACACACTCAATAAAGTAAGCTAGCCAAAGGATCACTAATTATGTCTAGATTTATCTAATATAGCATCATCAGTATTCATCATCATTTTTAGCAATAAAGACCAACAACATATTTATGCCCGTCCTAAGACTTCCCTTAGGCCAACTAGTGCAATATATAGTTATTGTCCAAAACCCTTACCTAGACTAAGTCAAACCCCTTAAGTCATCCTACTTACAGTTCAATATATTACTTTATTCAACTTTCGAGAAAACTTACCTTAATTTACTAAAACCACACGAGCTAATGTGGAATCCGTTGTAATGAAACACTACATCAAAAGAAGGTGGACTACTTTCCAATGTAGTACTAAAAAAAGGAAAATAACATCTAGGTGGATTCACCAGCTAGTATTCCTATGAGTACAACATAGTTCAAGAACTAGGAGACATGTTTGAGACATTGTGAAAAGTCTTTAAGTCTTCCTTTAGCAATCATAACTTAGTTAGGTCATAGGAGATTATATCCTTATATAGTCATAGTCATTAGCTAAATAGGAATTGCATGAGAACTTGATTTCATATAACCATAATATGTGAGATTAAAACATTATCATCATCATGTCACAGTATGACCCATAGGTAATTCACATCCAACCTTATATCATTAAATCTTAATCATAATATCACAATCCACATAATCAAGACATTTCAACTTCATAATCATACAAAAACCTACTTAATCTAATAACAAGATATGCTTCAATTGAATTTATCATCATGTACAAGCCATCATAATTAAAGTAAAGGTTTAAAATCACTAAGTCTTACCAATGCTCCTTCGAAATACATCATTAATTCTCTTACCATAAACAAATCAACTTCATCCAAAAAAAATATGTAAGAACTTCATACAATAGTAAAACACAATAACTAATCAAATTAAATCAACACTAATTAATTCTACACTAGTTCATAACCTAGGTTAGGGAATTGGGGTCAATTCATCACCTCTTCCACAATATTATGTTAGCATCAAGAATTACCATAATTCTAAAGTAATAAATCATAATATAACCATAATAATCAATAGAAATCAAGAACAACACAATTGGAATGACCAATCTTTGATTAGAAAGAAACCCATATGAACTCATTTTTCTGAATCGAATTTTGAAAGAACCCTTTGGGCAAATAAAGTCAAATGGTGAAGAGTTCACATACCTTGATATTAATTGATGATGATGGATAAAAATTGAACACACCCTGCCCTATATCCCTTATCCTTGGTCTTCTATGGAGTTCTTCTTTGATAGAGAGAGTAAAGAGAACGAAGAGTAAATTAAGTTTGGCAATTGGGGGTTTTAAGTTGTGTTTAGGCTAAGGGTAGCTTATTCAATCACTTAACATAACTTTATTAACCACCCCTTAACCCCTAATTAAAACCCTAACTAATTAACTAAATAATAGGTATCACTAAAAACTCATCCGCGAAATTACAGACTTGACCTATAAGACCTCGACCTACGGCCCAGTCGACGCCTCTCCCCCAACTTTCCTACACGTCTGTACTCATGGTCAGAGAATTGTCATTTTGGAAACTTTTTAAAAGTGGCTAAGTGTTCAACGACGGAGGTATAGATGCCCCGTCATCCCACATACGCCTCGTCGCCTTCAATCGTAGGTAGCTACTGCCTATAGATTTGGGTCTAATGCAAGGGTCCTTGGAAGTCCTTTGAGATATGTACCCAGATGTTTCAACCTAAACACACACAAACACTAGTTTGAAACCCTTCCACCATATTTCATAAATTTTCGACTCCTAAAACCTCTTGAAATAGGCTAAGGCACACTAGCACCTTTTTCATTATTCTTTGGCCCGTCATGGACGTTCCTTCACATTTTGACTGTAAAACAACATAAATGACTTATAAATATTTTTTTTAACTTAAAACATTGTTACAAATCATACACTCTCATGTGAGTCTCTATATTAGGCTTTGAACTTTTGGAGTGTTACAAAATCATATATGTTGAATCATAAAAAACACACAAAAAAACAACAAAACCCTAAAACATAAACCTATAAAACCCTAAAATCATTAAAGTACCAAATCTAAACCCTATACCCTAGATAAAACCATTAACCTAAAACCTAATCCTTAAAAAAACCCTAGTCGCTAAACCTTAAATCCTAAACCCAAACCTAAAACTCTACATCATAAGAAACCCTAAACCTTTAAAAATGCTAAATCTTATAAACACTAATGTAAACCATAAATATAATTTGAAAACACTAATAAAACCTACGCAATAAACCCTAAATCATAAATTCCATAAATCGTACACCAATGAAATACAAAAAAAAAACTAAGCCTTAAACGCTAGACCACCCCAAGAAACACATAACCGTAAAAACCCTTACAAATCCAAAGCGCCCTAAAGTCTAAACCCTAACCTAAAACCCTTGATCTTAAACCTAAAACCCTATGAAATCCTAAATTTCAAGGAACTGTAAATCGTATAAATCCAAAAATAAACTCTAAAAAGCATTTCAACTCCTACGAAATCCTATGCTCTAAACTGTAAATCCTAAAAATCTGTAAATCTTAAATATAAATAAAGAAAAAAAACACAAATCCTAAAACCCAAATCCTTAAAAACTTAAAAGCATTAAACACATAAAAAACAAAAAATACAAAACTCCCTAAACATAAGAAACTCAAATAAGTTATAAACAGTATAAGCCCCTAGAAACACTTTAAAATTTAATGTCCTAAAGAAAATATAGATATATCTAAACCTAAAAAACTCTAAGATCTAAATCCTATAAATCCCTAAATCATAAATACTAAACCTAAAAAATACCAAAAAAATGCCCTAAACTCTATAATTATAAAATCATACAAATCCATAATCTAAAATACCCAAACCCCTAAACCCTAAGAACCTATATGAAACAATTAATCTAAAATTCTAAACCTAAAAAAATCCTAAACATTAAACAATAAACCTAACCTAAAACCTAAAATCCCAAATCTAAAACCCTAAGAAACTCTAAATAATATAAATATTAAAACCCTTGACAACCCCTACAAAATTGTACGCTCTAAATCCTAAAACCTAAAAATCTATATATCCTAAATCTAATATAAATCCTAAGTCCTAAACCATAAAAAAAATTAACCCTAAAATCCTCACAAACCCCTCAACCTAAAATACTCTAAGCTCTAAACGTTAAAACCAATTAATGCAAAAACCCCGAAGCCAGACCCTAAGAAGATAGATAAAACCCTTAGCCTAAGATCCTACACCCAAAATACTCTAAACCCTAACCTCAAACTCTAATTCCTCAACTTAAAACCTTAAGAAACCCTAAGCACTTCAACTTAAGAAAACCCACAAGCGTAAATTAAACCCTAAAAACAAATTCAAACCTTTGAAAACCAAAGCTCTAAACCCAAAAAAATTGTAAATACCAAATATGAAAAACACAACAAAATTTGAATCCCTAAAACCTCAAAAACACTTAGAAACGCATAACCCTTAAAAACCTAAAACAAACCCCAAGAACCATAAACCATAAAAAAATCTAAGCTCTAAACAGTATAAAGCACTAAATTTTATATTCTAAACCCTAAAATTGCACAAAAACATCTAAACATACAAAATACTAAAACACCTTAATCTATAAAACCCAACTGACCTAAATACTAAAAACCTTAATAAAATCCTTACCCTAAAACCGAAAACCATAAGAAAAACAGGATGCCCTACAGAATAAACCCTAATCTAAAGCTTTATATCCTAAACCCAAAACCCTAAGTAACTCTAAACACTTATCCCTAAGAAACCCTAATTCTTATAGACCCTAAGGTAAACACTAAAACAATTTAAACCTCTTAGAAAAAACCTAAGCTCTAAACTTTAATCCTTAGCAAACCCTAAGAAATAATTAACACTTAATTCTAAAGATTCCAAAAAACCCTAAGACTTATATTCTTATCTCTAATCCTAAAAAGCCCTAGATAATATATGTTTAACCCTAAGAAGCATTAAAAGCATAAACCCTAAAACATCAACCTATATAACCCTAAAAAAAACATAACCCAAAAAACACAAAGCCCTAAATCCTATAACCCTAGATAAAATACATAACCTAAAAATCAAAAAAAAAAATAAACAAATCGTATAAAACCCTAAATACTAAAAAATCTAAAACCATTTAAAAACCATATAATAATCTAAGTTATAAACACTTAATACTAACAATATTATCGCAAAAACTTAAGAAAACACAAACAAAAACCCTATGACTTACGCACCTAACCCTAAAAAGTCCTAAGAAACACTAAAACTTTGAAAGCCCTACAAATACATAAAATCTAATCCCTAAACCCTATCAAGCCCTGAATCTTACCTCCTAAACCATAAACCTAAAAAACCTAAAAGCTAAAGATAACCCTTAACCTAAAACTCTAAACCTAAAAAAAATATAAGCCCTAAACCATAAACCCAAATCGTAATTTCTAAATCCTAAACCTAAAAATCATTAAAAACCCATAGAAAACCCTAAGATCTAAAACCTAAATCATAATTTCCGTGATCATTATACCTAAAAAAAATAAGCCTAAACGCTACAACACCCTAAGAAACACATATCACTAAAAACCCTTATAAAACCCAAGAAAACCTAAACCCTAAACCGTAAAGTAAATCCATTGATCCGAATCATTCATCAAGGAGGTAATTGTTGATAGGTTAACTAAGTCTGCTCACTTCATTCCGGTTAAGGTGACTTACAATGCAGAGAAGTTAGCCAAACTGTACATCTCAGAAATTGTTCGATTGCATGGGGTTCCCCTCTCCATCATATCAGATAGAGGTACGCAATTTACTTCTAAGTTTTGGAAAACATTGCACGCGGAATTGGGTACTAGGTTGGACCTTAGTACTGCGTTCAACCCTCAGACCGATGGCCAGTCTGAGCGAACGATTCAAGTGTTGGAGGATATGCTTCGTGCATGCGTGACAGAATTTGGTGGCCATTGGGATAACTTCCTACCCTTAGCAGAATACTCATACAATAATAGTTATCACTCAAGTATTGGTATGGCCCCATTTGAGGCACTGTATGGGAGGAGATGTGGGTCTCCCATTGGTTGGTTTGATGCATTTGAGGTTTGACCTTTTGGTACTGACCTTTTGAGGGAATCGTTAGATAAAGTGAAATGCATTCAAGAAAAGCTTTTAGCGGCTCAAAGTAGGCAGAAAGAATATGCAGATCGAAAGGTTAGAGACTTGGAATTTATGGAGGGTGAGCAAGTCTTGCTGAAGGTTTCGCCCATGAAAGGGGTGGCGCGGTTTGGTAAGCGAGGTGAGCTTAGTCCGAGGTATATTGGTCAATTTGAAGTTCTGAAGCGCGTGGGGGAGGTATCTTATAAATTGTCCTTGCCCCCAGGACTGTGAGGAGTGCATCCGGTATTTCATGTGCCTATGTTGAAAAGATACCATGGGGATGGAAACTACATTATTCGTTGGGATTCAGTTCTGCTTGATGAGAATTTGTCTTATGAGGAGGAGCCTGTTGCTATTTTAGATAGAGAAGTCCGCAAGTTGAGGTCGAGGGAGATTGCATCCATCAAGGTTCAATGGAAGAATCAGCCGGTTGAAGAGTCCACTTTGGAGAAGGAGGCTGATATGCAAGAAAGATACCCAGATCTGTTTACAGATTCAGGTACTCCTTTTCGCCCTTGTTTCTCTTCTTGTGATCATTCGAGGACGAACGATGGGTAAATTGGTATCTATTGTAACGACCTGTTTAGTCGTTTTGAGCAGCAAATTTTATTTCTGGAAAAACTAGCTGAGACGACAGATCCCACGACGGACCGTCATGGGCACGACGAACCGTCGAGGGAGTGTCGTTCCAAAACACTTAGAATTCTGAAATTTGGGTACTAAAATCGATCTCTGACCATCGTGACGTAATGGAAGGACGGACCGTCGTGGGCATGACGGACCGTCACACATTTTCCACAGAAACTAACTCTCTGAACTTTGCGACGGACCTGTAGGACGGACCGTCACAGCCATGACGGACCGTCATAGGTTGCGTAACCCAGGCTGGGTCGGATTTCTATTAAGAGTTTTTAACGGGCTTTTTGGACTATTCGTGCTATAATTATAAATTTAGTGGGTTAATGTTAATGATTTAACTACTTGGGGCTTAAAAGAGATAACCTTGACATAAATAATGGGTTAATTCATCATCTTTTATACTTAATTATATGCTAATTATGGTATAAGAAAAAGGGTTTGAATAAGAAAAATAGAAAGAGCAAGAACAGCGATAGAGAGAGACGAACGAAGAGGGAAACAAAGCTTTGGGGAATTTGCTTGCTTGATCACAAATCTTCGGTGGAGGTAGGTTATGGTTTATGCTATTTGTAGTAAACTCTTAATAGCGAATTATATGTATTGGGTAGTATTATAAAGTCTTCTATATGCTTAATTGTGTGCTTGCATGATATGAATATTCTAATTGTGATGAATTAGCATCATCAGGCTGTTGAATCTTAAACCCTAATCTACTTTGTTAATGATGATGCCTTGGTATAAAAGAAGGCTTGATGAACTAAAGTAGTGAGATTAGGGGATCGGGTGTCACGTTCCGACACCAGGATAGTAGTAGAGGATCGGGTGTCACGTTCCGACACCAGGATAGTAGTAGAGGATCGGGTGTCATGTTCTGACACCAGGATAGTATACGAGGATCGGAGTGTCACGTTAGGACACAAGGATAGTATATGGATCGAGTGTCACGTTTCGACACCAAGATAGTATATGAGGATCAGAGTGTCATGTTCCGACACCAGGATACTATATGAGGATCAGAGTGTCACGTTCCGACACCAGGATAGTATATGGATCGGGTGTTACGTTCCGACACCAGGATAGTATATGAGGATCGGAGTGTCACGTTCCTACACCAGGATAGTATATGAGGATCTAAGTATCACGTTCCGACACCAGGATAGTATATGGAGCGGAGTGTCACGTACCGACACGAGAGGAATAAAGATAATGAATCTTAAAATATGCTAATATACTCAATCTAAAGAACTAATTCCCAAATGCGTATGGTATTGAGGCTTGAGTCCTCATGGGTGTACATGGCGTTACTTATTAATGATTATAGTCTTTGATGTTGCTACCTGTTGAGTATTGTAGTTGATTTCATGATATTATCTGATATATACTGTTTTCTATTTTGAGTTGGCCGATGATACCTACTCACTACTTGTGCCTTGTACTGACCCCTACTTGTATGTTTCTTTCTTTGTTATTTTTGGAGTGCAGCAAACGTATCGTCGTCTTTAACTCAACCGCAACTGTAGCCAGTCCTCATTACACCAGATTTCAGGATGAGCTAATGCTTCTAGCTTGGACTGGATCTTCTTCTTAATGTCTTGATGCCTTGAAGTTCCGGCATGGACTACCTTTTTATTTATTTTAGCTTCCTAGATACTCTTATATTTAGTAATTTGAGGATAGATGTTCTTGTGATGATAACTTCCAGATTTTGGGGATAGTAATTGATAAATTGTAGAAGTTATTAATTGATTTTGTTAATGAGTTTTAAGTCTTCCTCATTATATTCTTGTTATGTTGGGGTTTAGATTGGTTGGTTCGCACACATAGTAGGATAAGTGTGGGTGCCATTCGCGGTTCGATTTGGGTCGTGACACTTTGATAGTGTCTACCCAGGTGGTTGAGTCGGTTGTTGCAAGAAGGGGGTATCAAAATTGTCCTAAAATGTTGCCCAATAGAGATTCTTATGTTTAACTAGTAGAACTTAATATGTTTTATTTTATTGTCATTTTTGAATGGATTTCTTGAATGATTGATTTACCTCAATAGATTGTAGAACGAGTGTGGTGAAGTTTAACTTTCCAAATGAGCCCTTTTAAAGTTGAAGTGGAAAACTTCTATTCATACAGGACGTATCATCTCTTGTTTGAAAGCATGAAAAATGATGTCAAAAGGGTTTTTATACCATGTATTAAGAGTCCAAGATTTATACACCGAAATTCCTTCCATTGAGTCGGTCACTATAGTGAGGGAATTTCCAGAGGTCTCTCTTACTGATCTTCCCGGTATTCCTCTCGAACAAGAAATTTAGTAGGTTATCAATTTGTTACAAAATACAAAACCATTATAGTTCTTCCTTATCGGATGACCCCGACCGAATTGAAAGTTTCGAAGGCTCAACTCAAATATTTACCTGACAAAGGATTCATTAGACCTAGTATTTCTCCATGGAGTGCTCCAGTATTGTTTTTGAAAGAAAAAGGATGGTACCTTTGGAATGTTAATAGATTATCGTCTACTCAATGAAGTCAATATTAAAAAGAAGTATCCTCTCCCTCGGATTGATGATTTTTTTTATCAACTACAAGGGGCAAGTTACTTTTCTATGATTGACTTGAGATTTGGGTATCACTAACTTAGGGTAAGAAGTGAGGATACACTAGAAAGGGCATTTTAAGACTAGACATGGTCACTATTAGTTCTTAGTAATGTCCTTTGGTCTCAATAATGCCCCAACGACATTTATGGATCTCATGAATAGATTATTTGGAAGTTACCTAGATTTATTTGTCGTTGTCTTCATTCATGACATCTTGGTATATTAAAAAAATAAGGGTGACCACATGGACCATTTGATGGTGGTGTTACAAGTGCTTAAGGAGAACAAATTATTTTCCAAGTATAGCAAATGTTAGTTTTTGTTGAGATCAATAGGCATTTCATAGTCATATCATCTCTAGTGAGGGAGTTGAGGTTGATTTAAGGAAAACCGAGGCGGTTAAGAATTGGCCTACATAATTGACTCCAACAGACATTATGAGTTTCTTGGATCTAGCAGATTATTATTGGAAGTTTGTGGATGCTTTTGCAACCATTGCATCTCCCTTGACAATGTTGGCCCAAAAGAGTAAGAAATTTAAGTGGTCAGAGGCATATGAGGGAGCCTCCCAAATATGGAAAAATAGGATTACTTCCTCTCCAATGTTGACTTTACTGGAGGGTACAAAGGGCTTTATTGTATATTGTGATGAATCATGAGTCGGTTTAGGGTTTGTGCTTATGCAACATGCGAAAGTAATCTCCTATGCTTTTAGACAACTTAACGTGCATGAGAAGAAATATCCAACTCATGATCTTGAGTTAGCGGCCGTGGTATTTGCCTTGAAAATATGGAGGAATGACTTGTATGGTGTCTATGTTGATGCGTATACCAACAACAAGAGTCTCCAATATGTGTTTACTCAAAAGTAGTCGAATCTTTGAAAGAAAAGGTGATTTATTGTTCAAGGATTACGACATGAGTTTTCTCTATCACCCCGACAAGGCCAATGTGGTTGTGGATTCTCTAACTCGATTATCAATGGGTAGTGTGTCCAAAATAAAAACCTAGTTAGAGATGTTCATAATTTGGTAGAGTGGGTGTGAGGTTGGAAGATTCTACGGATGGTGGTTTTATGGTAAGCCTAATGAGTCATTCTCTTCGGGGGATGGTGTCTTGAGGTATCAAGGAAGGTCGTGTGTTCCCATTGTAGATGGCTTGAAGAACTGAATTCTTCAAGAAGCTCATGGGTCCCGTTATTGCATTCATCCGAGTTTGACAAAGATGTACGATGAACATAGGGTAGTGTTATGATTGGATTGTTTGAAAAAGGACATAGCCGAATTTGTTGCTAAGCGTCCAAATTGATAACAAGTATAAGACGAACATAAAAAGTCGGGTGGTTTACTTCATGAAGTACAAGTTCCTACATTAAATTTGGAACACATGAATACGGATTTTGTCAGGTTTGCCTTAACTTAAAAGCAATATGACTCTACATGGGTGATTGTTAATAGGTTGATCCAATCTGCATAATTAATTCCCGTCAAGTCTACTTATTCGGGGAAGATTATGCAAGGATCTTCATAAATGAGATTGTGTGTCGCCATAGTGTTCTGTTATCCATCATATCGAATCGGGGTGCAGAATTCCTATCAAGGTTTTGGTGGTCATTCGAAGAAGGGTTGGATAGTGAGCGAAGTTAAGTGTCGCTTTTCATCCCCAAATTGATGGTCAAGTGGAGCTTACTATTCAAACCCTTGAAGATATGCTTAGGTCTTATATTATTTATTTGAAAGAAAATTAGGATAAGCACTTTCCATTGGGGGAGTTTGCTTCCAATAATAGCTCCAATTCATCTATATCAATGCCCTCTTATGAAGCCTTGTATGGTAGGAGTTGTAGAAACTTATTGGATGCCCTTAAGTTGGTGAGTCTTAGCTTCTTGGTACCGATTCGATTTATAAGACTTTGGATAAAGTTCATATTATAAAGAACCGGTTGCAAATGGACTATAGTCGGCAAAAGTCTTATGCCGATCATATGAGAAAAGATTTAAAGCTTGAAGAAGGTGATAAGGTGTATTAAAAATTTCACCTTTGAAAGGGGTTTTTAGATTTTTCAACAAAGGGAAGTTGACTCGTTAAGGGGGTCCCTATGAAATCTTGCATGTTGAGGTGTCTTATGAGCTAAGGTTTCCTACTGAATGTGCTTTGATTCATCCGCTTTACCATGTTTCTCTACTTATGAAGTGTATCTGGATCCCGAATCTATTCTTCCTATTTAGGGTATTGGTGTGATGGATAACGTCTCTTATGAGGAAGTTTTGGTTTAAATCATTGATAGTCAAGTAAAGTAGTTAAGGAATAAAGTGGTGGCTTCCGTAAAGGTGTTTTGGAAGAATCACCTAGTTGAGGGTGCATCATGGGATGCTGAGGCCAACATAAAGTCCTGTTACCCTCATCTATTTGATAACTAAAGTTAGTTTTTTCTATTAATAATCAAAATAATGACTAAAAATTGAAGGTTCTTGATTTTTGGTGAAGTTTTGCAAAATGTGCATTTTTAGATGTTGTTACTGTTACTTACAGTGAGGAATGCTAATAATTAGCAATTTTACTTGTTTGAGTTATGTTGTTCATTTTAATATTGTGAGCTATTATTAAATGATATGTAGCATGTTGGTTAGTTGAACGTTGGCGTAATTGACTCATAAATGCTATGTTGAGCTCTTGTTGTTGTGAGAATGATATTCCTCATAATATGATGTTGAGCCTTATGTGTGGTAATTGAAGACTTTTTTAATTACCTTGTGAAAGTTATATGATTAATGTTGTAACGCATGTTGTTATGTATTTTTGTTGGTTAGGTTGCTATCTATTCCTTCCTTCAAAAGATTTTTAGTGTCATTAGGGGACGAATGTTCCTAAAGAAGGGGGGGGGATAATGTAATTCTTTGAAAAACCAAGATGTGTTCAAGATACTAATGTAAGTTTCGTAAGGTGTATATATTTTTTAAGGTCCATTTTAATGAGTATAAGTCATTGAGGAAGTTTAGAAACCGAAATGTCCAAGTACGTTAATAATGTTCGGAAACTAGTCAAAGAAGGTAGTAGCGTGCCTCAGCCTATTTAACTAGCTTTAACAAGCCGAAAATTAAGGAAATTTACTGGAAGGGTGTCTAACTTATTTTTGGATAAATTCATGATTGAATTGTCTGGGTACGACTTCCAAAGGACCAACCAAGGGCCCTTGAGGAGGACCTTTTTGTTTTTGGATAAAAAGCACTGCCTGGGAGGTGTGCACCCATGAAGGGGAGTTGACGGGGCGTGTGTGGATCGACGGGGCATGGATGTCATCCTTCAACAGACACATAGACATTTTGGCTAATGTTCCATTTGGACAAGCCTCTGAAATCATAGATGAAGTGCAGCATGGAAGGACAATTGGTCGAGGTCTCGTGTGTGAGGGCCTCACTTGTGTGTGAGGGCCTCACTTTAATTAAGTGTTCGGTCATTTTTAGGGGGTTAAAAGAAGTCAAATTAAGTTAATTCACATCCCATATAAATACCCTAACCCCATTAGACTAATCTAAGATCTCCTAACTCACAAACCCAAACTCTCTTCCTTCTGTCTCTAGTGAAGAACTACATTGAAGACCAAGCTAGGTGAGATTTTAAGGGCTTCGAATACCCATTCTAGGGTTATAACCTATGACCTACACTATGTTATGGGTATAATAAATACATTCAAGACATTACAAAATGGACTCTAGCTTAGCTCTGAGTGAACTAGATGGAGGAGTGTCCCTCCCTTATAGGGAATTTAGGATCACTAATGTACTCTTGAGATGGGACACTACAATGCATTTATCATAAAGAGGGTCACAACTATATCTCGTAGTTGTTGAACTATATTGCCCCTACGAGATTACTAGCCAGTGGATCCACGTAGTTTCTATGTTCATGTTTTGGTACTACCTTGGCAAGTACTCGGCCTTCTTTCTGTGTAGGGTTCCATGACACCAGATTCGACAATAGCTCATGTGGTCTATGTCGGTTAGGAAAAGATGTTCCCACATGTAAAATTAATTAATGAAATGAACTCTAACTATTAGAACTAACGGGTTTAGCTTAGAATAGGTAGGAGTATTGCATTTTACCTAAACATTACACTAGTTAGCCTTGAAAAAAGTCTTAGGAGGATATTGTTATGTATGAATATGCTTATTATGATACATGATATGTATAGGATGAACTTGCACATTGTTGATACTATATGTTGATTGTTGTCGCTTATAAATATGTGTTGGTCTACGTTGTTAAAGTATTATAATATATACTCTTAAATTCTATGTTATGTGAAGTAGGAGGTTGGTCATGATGATTGTTGGGTTATTTTATTGAGTAAGGATATGGGTCTTTTCTTAGTAATTGCACTTGATGACTTTATAATGGTTCGTGTGTAATTTCCTTGCTTTGGTTAGGTTATAATGAACTCTTATTCATGCTTGTTGCTATTATGACTTGAAGATAGAGTTGATTGACTATGTATCCAATCATATGATATACATGTTTACTAGACAAGACTTATTATTGTTGGTTTTATGTATACATGCTTTCAACTTAATGAACTTGTTTATTTTACTGGTATGGTCTTATTGAATGTGTATAAAGCTTTTCAAAGTAAATTGCATACCTTTATGAAATATCTCTTTTCTTAGCGTGATTTCAAGATGTGTGTGCGTATGGTCTCATACTTAGTACAAGTGGTGTACTACCTCATTTTCTCCCTTTTCCCAAACATTTTAGGCTCCACTGGTTGAATGACTTGTGGGGACGACTATGAAGAACACTTTGAATTCTTGATCATCCAAGTTGGGTAGGTCCTCACATTCTGAAGGCAATACCAATATAATGTTATGAAGTTGTTTTAGTATTAAGACTCTTATGTTTCTTTCCTTTTAATTTGGATATTAAATGTTGTATGACCTATATGTTTTCTTCTTGCATTGATGTATGGGCAAGGCCCAATTTGATATACTCTTATTAAAAGATTAGGAGATGAGACGACTATTTTGAGACTATACTATGTTTTATATATTTATGTGGAATAAAAGTTGAAGACTAAGTAATCTTCCTTTACGAAGGATCTATGTATACTCGATACATATCTCTTACATGTATCTAGTGTTCTATATAAACATCAATGCAGAAGTAGTAAAAAGATTTAAATTTTGTCTACTTTTGACATATGAATGTAATGACGTAAGCTAAGAGTCTAGTCTTAGTCCTTAAAAAGGACGCCGACGCCGACTACATCTAGAGGGTTCCCCGGATATGACATCTATCGAGGACCTTCACCTGATCCTCTTTGGAAAGTCTCTCATCCACACCTAGCCTTTCAATATGAAAAAGGGATACGGTATCACCAATACACTTCTTTAGCATGAAAAAATGAAACGCCGGATGAACCCATGATATTTCACTTTGTAGTCTCATCTCATCTGCAATCTTTCCAACCCTTTGCAAAAACTCATAGGGACCCACATAACGGGGAATTAACTTATCATATTTACCTCGTTTCCTGACACCTTTAATAAATGCGATCTTCAAATACACCATATCACCTACTTCAAATTCAAGATCCATTTTTCTATTGTCGGCGTAGGACTTTTAACGACTATAGACTGTTTTCAATCTATTCCTTATTATTCGAACCTTCTCCAAAGCATCATAGATAATATGGGAGCAGGGAGTGAAGACTCACCAACCTCAAACCACCCAACAAGAGACCTACTCTTGCCATAAAGTGCTTCAAATGGAGCCATAGAAATACTCAAATAGTAGTTATTATTATAGGAGAACTCAATCAACTGAAAGTTATTGTTCCAATAACCTTTGAAGTCTATCACACATGCTCTTAGCATATCCGCTAGGGTTTGAATAGTACGGTCTGCTTGAGGATTTCGTATTGGATTAAATGTGGTGCTAAGCTTCACTGTAGTAACCAATCCTTTTTTAAAAGACCTACGAAAACAAGAAGTAAATGGAGCACCTCTATCCGATATAATGGACAAAGGGATCCCATGAAGACTCACAATATTATCAATGTAGATCCTTAAATAATCCTCCACCATATAAGTAGACTTTACGGGAATAAAGTAGGCGATTTTTTCAATTTACCACTATAATTTAAATTGAGTCAGTTTGTATCCATGTTTGAGGCAAGACAACAACAAAGTCCATATTAATTTCATCCCACTTCCAAGTAGGAACATCTCTTTCTGTAATTTGACAACTAGGCTTTAGATGCTCTACTTTTACTTGTTGGCGATTTGGACACTAGCTAGAAATTATACTATGTCCCTCTTTAGGCAATCCCTCCTATATACCTCTCCAAGGTCATGATACATTTTTATGTCACCTAGATTAATGGAATATTGGGTACCATGAGCTTCCTCTAACACACTATTCCTAAAACCATCAACATCCGATACACATAATATTTTTTGTACCTTAACACACTGTTATCCCCTGGGTGAATGACTCGTTCAACTTACTAAGTACCAATTTCATCAACTCTATCAATAATGGATGAAGATGTTGTTTAAACTTAACCTTACTAAGGATGATCAGGAGTTGTTATGAACCACAAAACCACCATTTCGGGAATCATCCAACAGAACACCCAATCTAGTAAACCTATGAACATCTTTTACCAGGTCTTTCTTTCCTTCTTCTACATGAGATACACTACACATGGTCATACGACTCAAAGCTTACGCAACCACATTGGCCTTGCTAGGGTAGTAAAGAACACTCATGTCGTAATCTTTCAACAATTCCAACCATCTTCTTCGATACAGTTTCAACTCATTTTGTGTAAAAACATATTGAAAAATCTTATGGTCAGTAACATCTACATAAACACCATAAAAGTAATGTCTCCATATTTTTAAAGTAGACACAATGAGCTATCATTTAAGATCATGAGTTGGATATTTCTTCTAATAGTTAGTTGTCTAGAGGAATAGGCTATTACCTTTCCATGTTGCATAATAAAGCACCTAAACCCACTCACTATGCATCACAATATACCACAAAATACTTGGTACCCTCTGGTAGAGTGAACATCAAAGTGGAGGTAAGCCTATCTTTTAAAATTTAGAAACTTCTTTGACATGCCTCCGTCCACTCAAATTTCACTCTCTTTTAGATCAAGGTTGTCAAAGGAAAATCAATGGACGCAAATCCATCTTGAAACCTCCTACAGTACCCAGCTAAACCCAAGAAGCTTCTAGTGTCGGTTGAAGTCAATGGTCTAGGCCAAGCTTCATTGCCTAGGTTTTCTTTGGATCAGCTTATGGATAGGGATGGAGATGTTCCAAAGACAGCCTTTTGTACCCTCTATGGTCACTATGAGTTCCTAGTCATGTCATTTGGTCTCACGAATGGACCTGCTTCTTTTATGGATCTCATGAATAAAGTCTTCCGTGAATACCTTGATATTTATTCATAGTATTCATTGATTACATTCTCATCTACTCTAAGACTACGGAAGAGCATGATCAACATTTGAGACTATCCTTGCAGGTACTTACACAACATCAGTTGTATGCCAAATTCAGCAATTGTGAATTCTGGCTGAGATTAGTGACCTTCCTTGGTCATGTTGTGTCCGATCGAGGTATAGATGTGGACCCCAGAAAGACTGAAGTTGTTAGGAACTGGTCAAACCCGTCTAATCCCACTGACATCAGTAGCTGGTTATTACTGCAGGTTTGTGGAGGGCTTTTCTTCCATTGCTGCCCCAGTGATAGCTTTGACGAAGAAGAAATCCAAGTTTTAATGGACATAGACTTGTGAGAAGAGTTTGCAAGAACTAAAGGACAGACTCACTTCATCCCCGGATCTTACTCTACCTCAGTGTGATGAGAATTACACTATTTTTTGTGATTCATCTATTGTTGGTTTAGGTTGTGTTCTTATTCAAACTGGTATGGTGATAGACTATACTTCCACACAGCTCAAGGTTAATAAAAAGAATTATCCCACCCATGACTTAGAGTTTGCAGTAGTGGTGTTTGCACTGAAAGTGTGGTGGCATTATCTGTATGGAGTGCATGTGGATTTGTTCACAAACCAAAAGAGTCACCAGTACATGTTCACATAGAAGTAGTTGAATCTACGTCAACGGATATGGTTGTAGTTATTGAAGGATTATGACATGAATTTTCACTACCATCCAGGTAAGGCTAATGTTGTGGATGAAACTTTTAGCAGGATGAGCATAGGAAGTACAACCCACGATAAGGACAAGAAGAAGGAATTGGCAAAAAAGCTACACAGACTGGCCAGACTGGGTGTGCTATTTGTTGACTCTACTAGTTGGGGTGTTTCAGTTAATCCTAGTTCTGAATTATCCTTGGTATTGAAGATAAGAAGTGTCAACATCTCGATCCCATGTTGATGGAGTTGAAGGAGTAAGTGTTGTTAATAATGAATGAGTCATTCGCTTTGGGATGTTATGGCATACATAGATACAAGGACAGGCTGTGTGTGCCAGATGTGGATGATTAGCGGACTAGGGTTGTGGCAGAGGCCCATGTTTCAAGGTATTCCATATATCCAGGTTCCACCAAGATGTATCACGATCTTAAACAGATCTATTGGTGGGATGGAATGAAGAAGGACATTGCAGAATACGTGGCTAAGTGTCTTAATTTTCAGATGGTTAAGGCAGAGCATCTTAATCCTGGTGGTCTGACTCTGATTAAGGTTCCGAATTGGAAGTGGGAAGCCATTAGTATGCACTTTGTGGTTGGTCTTCCAAGGACTAGGAGGAAGCATGACTCCATATGAGTTATTGTGGAGAGATTGACTAAGTCTGCTCACTTTATCCCTTTGAAGTCTACCTACAGAGCCGAGGATTATGTGAGACTTTATATTGATAAGATAATGGGTGTCATGGGATTCCTTTCTATATCATTTCAGATAGAGGAGCTCAGTTTATTTCCCATTTCTTGACATCTTTACGGAAAAGCTTGGGCAAGCATGTAAAGCTTAGTACCGCTTTTCATCCTCGAAATAATGGGCAAGCAGAGCGCACCATTCAAACATTGGAGGACATGTTGAGGGCGTGTGTGAGTTACTTCATAGGTAGCTGGGGTGACTATCTTCCTTTGATATAATTATTGTATAATAATAGTTATAACACCAGCATTGGGATGGAACCGTTTGAGGAACTGTATGGTAGGAGGTGTAGATCTCCAGTTGGGTGGTTTGAGGTTGGAGAGTCATCCATTTTGGGTCCAAAGTTCATTTATGAGGCCTTATATTATGTTAGAGTAATTAGGGAAAGGTTGGCTATTGGTTACAGCCGACAGAAGTCATATGAAGACAACAAAAAGCGGCCCTTAGAATTTGAGGTTTGTGACCAGGTTTACTTGAAGATTTCACCTATGAAAGGGGTGATGAGATTTGGTAGAAAAGGTAAGCTGTGTCCAAGGTATGTTGGGTAATATGAGATCCTACATAGTGTGGGTAAGGTAGCCTATGATTTAGCATTGCCACCGGAGCTAGCTTCTATCCATCCAGTCTTTCATTCTCTATGTTTAAGAAGTGCCTAGGTGATACAACATCAATTCTACTTATGGAAGGTTTGGGGGTTGATAAAGACTTGTCTTATTAAAAGGTACCTATTGAGATCTTAGACAGATAGGTAAAGCGGCTGAGGAACAAGGAGATTGCCACAATGAACGTACTGTGGAGAAATAGTCTTGTTGAGGGTGCTACGTGGGAGGCTGAGACCGAAATTAGATCCCGCTACCCTCATCTTTTTAGCAATAGAAGATTTCCTACTCAATGTTTTCTTATCTCTCCCTATTTTGTTCATATTGCTTGACTGTGCATATTGAGTATGTTCTGATCTGACTTGCATTATAATATGTAGTGATAGTGTCATTCGGGGACGAATGTTCCTAAGGGGGGATAATGTAACAACCCTAAAAATGAATTGGATAAATACTTATGGTGTCAAGAATGATGGTAATTATACAAAGGTTCACTCGGATTGATACGCATTGAACAAGAACTCAGAACCCTTGCTGCGACCAAGATAACTAACATATGGAGTTAGTTGAGCTTGGAAAGGTTTTAAGCAACAAATTAAGGCTCTCGAAAATGACAACTTAATCGAAGGAGTCTTTACTGGACTTAAAAAGAAGAAATCTTAAGTTTTGAGAGTCTAAGGGGTAAAATTGTCTTTTCTAGGCAAAGGGTAATATCGTAATTACACTAAGGAATTAATTAATTATTTACTTAATTTAATTAAAGAACTAATTCGGCTCTGATTGACCCGTAATAGTCAATTTCTTAAGGGCCACTCTACCCGAGTTCGAGCCCTATTGGAAGCAACAAGTTGGTTATATAAATAATGTTTATAATCTAATTTTTAAGGGAATAATGGTCCTTTCACTAAGCTAATAAAACTAATTTTTTATTTAATTTAATAAGGATACATGGTTTGACTAAATCCCAAATAAAAACTCCTATTATTAGATTACTCTATCACGATCTCTCTGTAAGGTTTCATCATCTCTCTCATGTTGGGTTCTGCCAAAAACAACAAAGCAAATGAATAATATCAACAGTTCTTCACACTTGAAGAACTGACATGAGATTTTAAGAAAAACAAAGCAACCAAACACGTTAAGGCAAAGAGAAGTTGTTTGTTGAGTGGTGTGGACGTTGAGGTAGCTTGGACTGATTTTTTAGAGGGTTTTGGGCAAAAAATTCTTCCTTTTTACATTAATTAAGATATTCGTTTCTTTCGTCTTGGTCCCTTTCCCAAAAGACCCCTTAAGATTCCAGATATTAATTCCGAAAACTAGGATTGTTCCCCCTTTTTATGTCCCTGTCACTAGCTCACATTGATCTTTAGGTAAGGTATGTTTGCTGGTACAAAGTAGGGATGATATGTGTTTTCGGGATGTGTATTTTTTAGTATACATGTTCGAAATTTTGTGAATAACGATTATGTTTTCCGAAATCATATGAAAAAGTGATGGTTGTGTGCAATGTGTGGTAGTGAAGTTTGTCAGTGTTTGGAGATGTGTAAAGGCATGTATAATCCATGAATTTTATGTGCAAAAGTTGTACACAATGTGATGTTCATATGGGGTGTGGAGTTACTAATTTTTAGTTAAAACGCTTGATTAATGTAACTATTTAACTACACCTAACAATGCACTAAATGCTTGGTGAAATTCCCTATGAAACTAACTTGAAAAGGTTGATGAAAGGAAGCTAAAAATTATGAATAATTTCCAGCTTAGTGTACTTTAGTTTCGTTCAAAAAGGAGGTCGGAACCTAGAAATTTGATGCATTTTAAAGAGGTGAGGCAAACACGATTCGAACCTGTGACTTTACCTTTTAGCTACTGGGAGTCGCGAGAAAGGAAAAAGAAAAGGGGGCTGAGGGAATCGTAATTGGGTTTGCTAGGTTAGTAAGAAGAGAAGAAGAATTAAAAAAAATTCCAGGCATGGGAGTCGAACCCACGACCTCCAGGTAGCGAGTGAAGGAAGAGAAAATTTAGAAAAGAAAATGTGAGGCATGGGAATCGAACCCACGACCTCAAGGTTTGAAAGGAGAATGACAAAATTAAATGAGAAAACAAAGTGAGGCTGTGGGGGCTCGATCCCACAACCTCACTGCCAAAACGCCTAGCCTAATGAACTTAAATTTTTTTTGTAGAAATAAAATAAAATAGTAGGTTGTGGGTGTTTGACCCACCACCTCATAGCCTCTAGCGAAATTAAAAACAAAAATAAGGAGGTTGTAGGGGTTAGAACCCACAACGTCCCAATGACCTAGCAAAAATTAAAGACTAAAATGAAAGAGGTTGTGGGGGTTCAAACCCACAACACTTCGACCAATTTAAGAGGAAACACAGTAGAATATTTAAGGTACAATGTTAATATTGGGGTTCAATCTAGAGTCCCAATATTATGGACATCAAAAATAAAATCAATGAAAAATGTAAATGTTATACAAGTGATTCAAATTTGGATTTCCTTGCCCAAGCATCCGTATTGATATATAAGTCATATTTGAACAAAATATCCAAGAACAATGCCACATAATTAGATCTAAATCAAGATCTTTGGATATATACAAGATACATACATCTTGGACTACATAATCTTAGGAATGTATGTACTACTTAATGAACGATGAATGAAGCACCATGACATGTTTGTATAGGCTCATAAGTATAACATATGTTCAAAAGTAAGTGAACCTAAGATGTATGTAATTTAATGAACAATGGAATGATAAAATGAACAAAGAAATTATGAAACCCTAGAAGGGGTAAGTAAGGGTTTGCAACACACTAAATTGCCAAGTCCATTAGCATATAATGTAATGAACATTCACGTAATAAGAGGTGACTAACTATGAAAATCAAAGGTGATAATGATAAGGAATGTGGTGACAACATGATATGAGGCTAATGTGAATAATTAGAGCAATCTCAAATGAGACTAAGTAAATTTTACCAAAACGTACTCACCTATGAGCGTGTAAGATAATGAAGCGACCAGTCTCTATGAACACTCTAATGAAAGTATTGAGCTTAAAAAACTCAATACTAACGATAAAATGATAAATCATCCAATGAGCTATGATGTCCTCATAAAGAAGCCAGCTTCCATGATGTATGAGATTAATGAAATGGAACTTTATACTGAACACCCATAGGATATCTATGAGCGGTGATGACTTCTTTCTGGAAAGGCGAAGGTTCACATATATTTCATGAGATGAGACTGTCTTGATTTCAGGGTATGGATTTCATTTTATTACCTAGTCTTTGAACCTATACAACCAATATAACGATCTGGCGGTGTTAAATTTCCATGTACGCAAGCATGCTATTGGTCACTTTGGTCGGTGATTCCACCTCTCTTTTTGTGAGGCAGACACTGGATTTCATGATGCTCACATGATCTATGTCGGTTAAAGTTATAATTCCCAATGAAAGAATGAGGCAAGCCTTAAATGATGCACACAATGAAATGAATGAACCGAAGGTGTTAGGATAGGGTAATCAAAAGGTGAGTTAGATTCAAGTAATGACATTAGTTCATTCTTTCTCATTCCAAAACGAACCTAATGAACGTCTTAAACTTCATTCTAGGTATAGCTGTTGTTTATACTTGCCAATGAATGAAATGAAATAGAGTACATATTAATGAACGAAGCAGACTCTATGTTTGCTAAAGAAGACTCTCTAGTTGAGGTCCCATCTGTTGAGACCTCATTCGTGGGATATCTTAACGTTAAGTCCATTATTCCAAGGTCTCATGGCATATGAATGAATCATATTAAAGAAATTATGTGCTTCATGCAAAGTGTGTTGTATGCTATATGAGATGTGCTCTGTGTTAATGTTATGTGTTGTGTGCAAATGTGAAAAGTATGATGATGTATGTTAATCTCATGGCATAACTTTTTCTATTCAAAATAAAGAAATCTCACTGACTTTCCTTATCCAAATTAGAAAAGTTCTTTGACTAGCCTAATCTAAATTTGGTAACATCACTAATCTCAATTTATTAAGTCCACTGAATTGACTTCTAAAAATCATGTTATTTGGAAAGAACTATTCTTTCTCATGCATGTCCGTGGTGTGTGCTTGCATATACCCATACTTAGTGCAAGTGTGTACTAAACCCTATACAAATTCTATAATTTTTAGGTGTAGGCACATGCGGACGATAGAGCTACAGGATCATCGGTGCAGTTATCCGAACGTCCAACATTGATCTACAGTTGGTAGGTTCTCCTGCTTTCGAGGATGCTACTAATTTTTTAATACCCTGGTTTCACGGTATTTTTAATGCTTTTTCCTAAAGTTTAGTGTTTCCAAAAGCGTTTTTGTACTAATTTTTATGCAAGTTTCTCTTTATTTGCAGGAAATCTGTCTTAAAGACGAATGCAGAGGTATTCGAGCAAGAAATAAAGTAAAGTACAACCTACGGAGCTTGTGATGGTTCGTTGTTCCTGTGACGGTCCGTAGGTGGCATCGTAATGCAGCTGATGAAGGAAGATGGGGAATTCTGACCAAGTGTGTGGATACGGAGTGCGCGATGGACCGTCATTTACATGACGGTCCGTCCTGCTGGTTCTTCATGAAGATCAAAGAAGCAGTTCCAGTACCCAAATACCAAGAGCTCAAGTATTATGGAACGGAGACCGTCGACGGACCGTTCTGCCTATGACGATCAACCATACCTGCCATCGAGGATAATGAAAAGAGCATTATAAGAAATTGCACAAGTATGGGACGATGGAGTCCATGACGGTCCGTCGTGACCACGATGATCCGTCGCAAGGTCCGTCGATCAAGTCGCGTTTTGACAGATTTCTAGCAAATAGAGTCCTTATTAAATTAGGTTTTTATTTTTATAAATATGTCGAAAAACCTCGTTTTTGAGGGTAGACTCATTATTATTTTTAGACTCTTTGTTAGACTTTTTGTTATTTGAGCTTCTTTTGTGGATTATACTTTGTTATTATTATTAAAATTTTGGAGAATCAGTAGTCTTAAATTAATTGCAGTAATTGATTGTTGGTTATTATTGTTGATTAAGCAAGTGAACTTTTGGATTTTATTCTTTCTCATTGAAGTAAGTACATGATTTCTTATATTATATATTTGAATATTGTGATTATGACTATGGCTAACTAAACTCCATAACTAGGGTTATGGAAACCATAGCCGAATAATGAGGTATAACTTAACTAAAATAACAATTCTAGAATAGTGTCGTGCATGTATTGATAATTCTTTCGCTTAGAAGTCTTTTTAACGGATGGCCAACTTTAGAATTCTCCTTAGTGGTACTTTCCTGACAAAGGAGGTAGATAATAGGAAAATAATTATCAACATAGATTTAGTGTATACTATCTAATAGGTTAGTATAGATTGGTACGAGGTAATAATTAGTCAAATATCGAATACGATGCTTAATATAAGATAAAGATAAGGGTTAGTATAGAAACAGACGTAGCCAGACCACGGTGAGGAGTGAAATTTTCTAGATGCTGGACAAAGGATTTAGAAATACATAACTTATAACTTTGCATGCAAGATAGTAGAAAAGAATTGTTTTAGTTAGAATTATGAAGTTATGAACGTGTGGGGAACACGTAAACCCTAGTTACTTTGATAAATTGATTAAACTCAAACATTTTAAGCTATTAGTTGTCTCCTTTAATTTCGCTAGTTATTTTCATTTAGTTAGAAATAGAAAACCCCCCTTTTTATCATTTTTACTTTCCAAGGAAGTAATTGACCGAACAATAGTAATAGTAGACTGAAGTTACTTCTAAACTATTTTTTCGTGGGAACGATACCAACATCATTAGTTTGGTTATTTACTTAAACTGAACGCTTTACTTCTTATTTGAGAAGTAAGTTTGAGCGTACAATATTTGGCGACATTGTTGGGGAAAGTAACTTTTAGATTAATTCAAACTTATTACTATAGTTTCGTTGATATTGTCTTGATTTTTACTTTGTTTTATTGTTTTTGATTCTTGCAGAATCATCTTTCTTGTATGCCAAATACACGGAGAGGAAGAGAACCCTTGTTTCCCTACGATCATGAATTGGAGCATACACTGCGCAACATGTATCGAAACGTGGGAATGAATGATGATAATCCAAACTAGAATATCCCAGCTCCGATTGATATTCATGGTCAGTTGTTAGCCGATGCTCTGGGTGAAAACCAACAGAGGGGACACAATCCCGCTCCACGGCCCCAAGAATACTACAAAGGTTACGACAATATAACAGACTCCGATGGGCCAGTTATCTTGCCCCCTCTACCACCAAGATACACCTTTGTGGTAACTAGTAGCCTGATGCAAATGGTAACTGGCAGAGGTTTGTGTTCAGGGCTACCTTCTGAGGATCCACATGCCCATATAGCTAAGGTAAGGGCAATGTGAAAAAGTTGTGTAGGGAGGCTTGACTTGGACTTGGATGTAGTAGGTCTAAGAGTGTTTCCCCTGTCACTGATGGGAGAGGCTTCTATTTGGTTTATTGAGCTCCCGTATAACTCAACTTTCACTTGGAACAAACTAAGGGACGTTTTCTTAGCACGCTACTACCCGGTCTCGAAGAAATTAAATCACAAAGACAGAGTGAACAACTTTGTTGAACTACCAGGAGAGTTAGTTAGTAGTTCTTGGGATAGATTCACCTTGTTTTTAGAAGCTTCCCCAATCACCGTATAGATGATGAGTCACTAAAGGAATACTTCTATCGTTGATAGGATGATAATAATAAAGAGGTGTTGGACAATATAGCAGGTGGATATTATGGGGAGTGTCCTTATGCTAAGATTGCTGAAAAATTAGAGAAAATCTCCCTGAATAATAAAGCTTGGAGTACTAGGAAGTCAGATACCGGGAGAAATAACTTCGCAGTGCAATCGACTCATAACCCTTCCACAGATGATATTCATGAAGAAATGGCTGAGATGAGAACTGAGCTTGGGTTTGTATTAAAACATATCACTGGAGGTGCAGAAAAGAATAATGCAGTTAACTACTTGTCTAATCCACCACGACCAAATGATGAATGCTATTATGCGGATTCCTATGCGGTAAACGAGCAGACGGGGGGTTTCCAACCGAGTGGCCAAGGCTCTAATCAGGAGAATTGGTGCCAAGGTGGAGGGAACCATGGCCGGATGTATGGTTAATATAATCGTGAGGGTCATTATGTCCGAGATGGAAACTACAATCGCGATAACAACTTCAACAGGGGTAACTATGGTAAAAGAAATGATAGGAATGGGCCCTATGTCGCTCCCCAAATCATGAAGTTACTCCTAGGGATGGTGGAGATAGTATGACGCGAGTTGAGGATATGCTGCAGAAAATGATGAGGAGTTTCGATACTAATTATGAGCACATTCAAGAGTTATGAGTGATTTAGCGGGTATTCGGCAGAAAGTCGATACACATGCTATATCGATTAAGCAGATCGACTTGCAAATGGATCAATTATATGCGACTGTGAACACATGACAACCTGGCACTCTTCCTAGCAACACTGTCCAAAATCAATAAAATGATGCACACTGTATGGCAATCACTACTCGGGGTTGTAACCAAACCATTAACCCACCTATGCCGTCTAATGAGGAAAAGGTGAGAAAGGATAATGATAAGGTTGTAGAGGGTAGTGGTGAAGCAGAAGATAGTACTGGAAAAGATGCACATGTCCCTATAAAGGTAATTGCCATGCCTTGACCACCACCCCCTTTTCCTGAGAGATTAGTGAAAAACACTGAGGATGGTAAATATCGGCGTTTTATTACAATGTTGAAGTAACATTCGATCAATATCCCTTTGCTAGAAGCTCTAGAACAAATTCCCGGTTATACCAAGTTTATGAAAGATCTGGTTACAAAGAAATGATCGGTCACTTTCGAGGATGATGATAGAATGCAGCATTGTAGTGCTATTGCTACAAGATCTCTCGTACAAAAGAAAGAAGATCCGGGTGCGTTTACTATTCCTTATACAGTTGGGTCATTACATTTTGCGAAAGCATTATGTGATCTGGGGGAAAGCATAAATCTCATGCCCATCTCTATTTACAAGAAGTTGGGTTTGGGTGACCCAAAGCCCACTGCAATTCGGCTACTGATGGCTGATCGAACAGTGAAAAGGCCTATATGTATACTCCACGATGTGCTAGTAAAAGTGGAGTCATTCATATTTCCGGCAGATTTTGTTATTCTTGATTGTGAATTCGATTTTGAAGTGCCTGTTATTCTTGGGAGTCCATTCATTGCTACGGGTAGAGCCTTAGTTTATATGGAGAAGGGGTAGTAGATGAAATTTCAGTGGAACAATGAAGAAGCGACCTTCAACATTTGTAGGGTCATGAGGCAGAGTGGTGAGCTCCAATTGGTATCTGCTATATACTACAAAGATAAGATGAAGAAGGATAATGACCTAAAAAGTGAAAATGAGGGTTTATGGTTGGGGATTTGGTGCTTTTAGACAATTCAAGGTTGCGTTGGCTTCCGGACAAGCTCAAGTCCAAACGGAATGGCCCTTACTTTATTACCCAAGTATTCCCTCATGGAGCAGTTGAGTTATAAACAAAGGAGGGAGTGTGGTTTAAGGTGAATTGAGAATGAATAATACTCTATTTTGGGAATAATTCATCGGTGAATGAAGTGATAGAGGCATACCATCTTGATGAAGACTGAGTAATCAAGTTTCCTCAGTCGTTCCGCGACGTTAAATCAGGCGCTAGTTGGGAGGCAACCCAATACATAGACTTTTTTTCTTTTTAGTAATGGTAGCATTTTTCTACTAATGGGTATAAAATTTGCAGGCACATCACAAGGAAATTCTGCAGAAAATCCTATGCAACAGTCACCAAAGAACACATGCGACGGACCATCGTTCCCACGACGGTCCGTCTTGCACAACCGTTCTGGTTATCAGAGACCCTATTCTTAGGGATCTCTAGATTTTTTTAAGTGTCCTCCAACGGACATCTACGATGGACCGTCATACTCTCGACGGTCCGTCCTGCATAACTGTAATTACGGTTAAAGACCCCTCTCCTAATGGTCTCCATACTTTTTCCAAGTATACTCTGACGGACACCTATGACGGATCGTTATACCTTTGATGGTTCGTCCTGCATAACCGTCATGATGGTGAGAGACCCCTCTCCTAAGGGTCCTCATTTTTTTCTTAAGTGTCACACGACGGACAGTCATAATCACAACGGTTCATATTGATCGTCGGCGCTTTGCACCCCAGGTTTGCTTCAACTACCTCTCTTGTATTCAATTCTTTTATCCATTGGGGACAATTGTATGTCTTTTTGCTGGGGGTGGGGTAAATGGAAAGTGAGTGCCAGGGTGAAGTCAGAGTAGCCCAATTTACTATCCTCTTTTGGTGTTTTTTTACATGTGTTCTTTTTCCCCAAGACACTGATTTTTTTTCTGTTGAACCGGCATGTGTATATCTTGTGTACATAGTTTAACTCTGAAGCATGATGGCTACAATGATATCCTGATAAAATGAAAATGGTGCATGACTAGGCATATTAATTGATAAATGTGTGGCTCTAAGCATGACATAGAGGTACACCACTGCATGACCCTAAGTCTAAAGTTCGAACTAGGTGTCTGATAATCTGGTAGAGTAATGAGATGTCAAGTGAGTGTGAGGAAGATTTCAATAGTCCACTATATGTACTTAGCTAGAACTTGCCTGGTAAGTCCTGCTTAAAGTAAGTTGTAATAGACAATTAGGAAAGGATCATAGGCCCTTGTTCAATATAGGCTAATTTTACCCTAAATAAAAGAAAACCAAATGACATTAATCCTTTTTTGATCCAAATGATTTGATCTTAAACTAGACCTTTCTTTTTCACCCCAATTGATTTTTTCTGAAAATAATGTGTTGGCCCTGGTCACTCCTTGGACATGTGCACCTCAACTTACGCCAAAAGCATAAGTTGAGGGTGGCTAATGCAGTAAAAAACCCTTTTTATGGTCCTCGCCCAACTTTGGGTATTGTGTACTTTGACTCATGGCAAATCCATTAATTGAAGGTGGCTATTATGAGGAGTGCTCTGGAAAGTGGGGTTGAAAGAACAAAGAGAGTGAAAGAACAAAAGTAAAGTGACTCAAGAATCAGTTGAAAGAAAAGTGGGAAAAAACGCGAGAGAAAAATACAAGAAATACAAGAAAGAAAATAAGAGAGTAACTTACACAAATGTAGAAAGAAGGAAAAATAAAAAGAAGAATGAATATGAAAAACTAGGAGAGAAAAAATAATAAAAAGTGGTATGTTTAGCCAATATGTCAAGGAGGGAAAAAAGTCACTTAAGTATACCAAAATATACCCTACCTGACCATGAGCCTATGTTACGAGCTAAGAAAGTCCTATCGTGATCCTTCAAGTTGTACAACGAACTTAAAGCAATGAAAATATGGGCAAACTTACGGCAATACGTATGAATGAGTGTGAATTTTTTCTTATAGTGAGTGTTGAAAAGTAATCCTTATAGTAAAAATGAAATCATTGTGTGAAAAATGAGGATTTTGTTTTGAATTGAGGACACTATTCGCAATATCATAAATATTAGCACCTCGGTGAGAAATCGAAGAGGATAGGTGTTAGTGCATGTTCAGTCTGTGTCTTGTTCTAATTCCACATAATTCAAGCCTAATAGTGATAACATGCATAAACCTGATGAGACTTATCGGGATTGATAGCCAAATTGTTGCGAAAGATAAAACATGGATACTATTGTACAAAGATTTTGTATTGAGTCATAGTGCGTCACTTGAGGAAAAACAACGAATTTAAGTTTAGGGTGTTGATATACCGTGGTTTCACGGTATTCTTAAATCTTTTTCCTTAATTTTAGTGTGTCCAAAATCCTTTTTGTACCAATTTTTATGTAAGTTTCTCTTTAGTTGCAGGAAACCTGTCTAAAAGATTATTGCAGAGGTTTTTGAGCAAGAAATACAGAAAAGTACCACCTACAGATCTTGTTACGGTTTGTCATGCCCGTGACGGTCCGTAGGTGTCATCTTAGTGCATCTGCTGAAAGAAGATGGGGAGTTCTGACCAATTGTGGGGTTACTGAGTGCGCGAGGGACCGTCGTTCACATAACGGTCCGTCCTGCTGGTTCGTCATGAATTTCAGAGAATTAGTCCTAGTACCCAAATTCGTAGAGTTCAAGTGTTATGGAACAGAGAGCCTCGATGGACCGTTTTGCCTGTGACGATCCATCATACCTGTCGTCGAGGGTAATGAAGAGAGCAGCAGAAGAAATTGCACCAGTATGGGACGACGGAGTCCATGACGGTACGTCGTGACTACGATGATCTTTCACGAGGTTCGTCGATCCAGCTGTGTTTTGACAGATTTCTACCAAATAGAGTCCTTATTTAATTAGGTTTTTATTTTTTATAAATAGTTCAAAAAACCTCGTTTTTGAAGGTAGACTCTTGATTATTTTTAGACTCTTTGTTAGACTTTTGGTTATTTGAGCTTCTTTTAAGGATTAGAGTTGGTGATTATTATTACACATTTGGAGAATCTTTAGTCTTCAATTAATTGCAGTAATTGATTGTTGGTGATTTTGGTTGATTAATCAAGTGAACTTTTGAATTTTATTTTTTCTCATTGAAGTAAGTGCATTAAGTCTTATATTATATATTTGAATATTGTGATTATGACTATCGGTAACTAAACTCCATAACTAGGATTGTGGGAACCATTGGCGAATAATGAGGTAAAACTTAACAAAACTAACAATTCTAGAGTAGTGTCGTGCATGTATTGATAATTCATTTTTTAAGGGATGGCCTACGTTAGAACTCGCCTTAATGTTACTTGCCAGACCAAGGAGGTAGATGATAGGAAAAGAATTATCAACAAAGATTTAGTGTATACTATCTAATAGGCTAGTATTGATTGGTACGAGGTAATAACTTAGTCAAATATCGAATACGATGCTTAATATGAGGTTAAGATAAGGGTTTGTATAGCAACACACGTAGCCAGACCAAGGATTTAGAAATACATAACATATAACTTTGCATGCAAGATACTAGGAAAGAATTGTTATAGTTTACCAAGTTGTGAACCTGTGGGGAACACGTAAATCGTAGATACTTTTATTAATTGATTAAACTCCAACATTTGAAGCTGTTAGTTGTCTCCCTAATTTCGCTAGTTATTTTCGTTTATTTAGAAATAGAAAAAACCCCTTTTTATCGTTTTTGCTTTCCAAGGAATTAATTTATTGAACAATAATAACAATAGATTGAATTTAAGTTTAAACTATTTTCCTTGTGGGAACGATCCCTACCTCATTAGTTGGGTTATTTACTTGACACGGCCGCTTTACATCTTATTTGAGAAGTAAGTTTGAATGTATCATGTTTTATGTCGTAGCTTAGTTTTATAAATGATCTAGTGGATCATGTTCCACTAGCGTTTCTTTCCTGTTTTTATTCAAACTATGTATTGGTTCCATTTTGGCAACTGCACACTTAATAGGAATTGAACTATTTCTTTCAGTTGCTTATCTCATAATGTTAGATGGTTGATGGTGAACAATTACTTACTTATGAGAATCTTTTTATATGTATGTTACGAAATAAAAAGTTTCATATTTTTCGCTAAAATTAACCTATGTGAAGTAAGAATGAGGTAAGTAGGCTTGTCTGCACCTCTGATAGGTTTAAAAGAAAACCATTCGAACGTCATGGACATTTGACCTCCAAACTTCATGAAACTTGACACACTTCCTGTAACACCATAATAACTCTTATAATGACATCATTAAATCATTAAACACAAAAATTGGCACATAAATACATATGAGGCACATAGGTGACTTAGTAGTTTAACACCTTGGTGGTCCCTTGACGTTTTACTTTCAAATCTACTAAAACTATAGATACTACCTCCATACGACATTTTATACCATTTTACGACCTTATACAATCATTAAAACCATATTGTCTCTAGCTTCACCTAAGTCAATTGAAAGATGTTATACATAATAGCATTCAATAAGACCTAGGGCACTCACACACTAATATCTTGGAAGAATAGTCGTGCAATGTCTATATAGAATTTTATTCCAGTACCTACACTTCATAGAAATTTTATAACACTAGCATGTATCCCACATATGAGAATACGAAATAATAGACATAGACCATACTAGCTATGCATGGAATCCGACGTCATCAACCTACTCCGATGAAGGGAGTTCTACTTGGCAATGCTAGAACTAATACACACCCATGTAGGCACATAGTTAAGGAATATCAAGGGTGTCTTAGTTCTCGAATATCATCTTATTTAGAGCAACTCCCCAAGTGTATTCACTTATTTCTAGCCTTTTTTTTGATAGATTAATTCAAATAAAGGAGTACATGACAAGGTTCCATATCGATTTCATAACTTCATCACATTACACCATACGAAAGTGGTCGCCTAGGGTTGCCTTAAAATGGTTAAGACGATAGCTCAATGAATTTCCTAAGGATGATTTCATGTCTTTCAAGGCAATCAACCTTAATTCCATCATTCACACTAGAAGGATACCATTACGACTTTCAACTTAAATGACATCATAACCTTAATTCTTAAATGTTTCACATTGATGATATTCTTTGCTACATTAAAGATTGTATTCATTTCATACCTATACATTCATGACAAAGGGTGTTCTAACATACTAAGTCAAGGATTCATAATTATTCATCTATCAATCAAAGGAGATAGGTCTACCTAGAAAAAACACACGTCACTTTACATTGTCACATATAACACCTTATTCAAGAGGCACACATGAACTACTACGTATACTTGCAAGTCATCCTACCTACTTCTATAGAATCATCAATATGACTCATCATAATTTTCATATAGTCAATTAAGAAGATTCACACTTCCAGATCAAGTATACACATATTAGGAATCACTATAGCCTACCATGATCACTTATCATCAACTAGAGGAACACATACTTTGACTTCAAATGTACACATAAGTCATCAACACCTTCACAATACTCATATAATAAAGCCATAGCATGAAAATGTCATAATTTATAAAGTAATGGCGACGGGGACACAATATTCACAACTATAATACATAAGAACCACAACCATAAGTGGACCATACCAATCACCATCATATTCAAGACCAATACTATACAATATAAAGAAAGTTAGGTCAATATACCACCATTCCAGTTCCACCACTCTAATCCATAGCCAATTCAACCAACTCAATGCACAAAGGCTCTTACCAATAGCCATGATCACCAATTAAATCCAATAATAAGAATATACAATGATCCAACTAGACCCAATATGATAAACATAAAATTAGGACTGACTATATTAAATTCTACCACAATTTATACATAGATCAATATCCTAATATAATCTGCATAAGAAATCAATACAATTGAGACATAATCAAATCACCCATAAATGGTCACAATAAGGAAATCATAACTTTCATGGGTTCATGGAGTTTTCGACCCAAAATAATCAAATTAATCATCATTTCAATCATAATTTATTTATTATAAATATTTTGTGCAACAACCTATGGCTAGAATTTAAAATAGAAGAATTCATCTTTTTGATCACATTTGAAATCACAAAAATTGACTCCTTGATTGGAAGATAATTCAATCATGAAAAACTATACCATAATTGTGATGAAATACCCACTAAATTGATGGAGAAAAATATCGAAAATCAGTCTTCTTCATTGGAGCATCAAAGCTTCATCCAAGTTGGTTTTTTGAGAGAAGAGACGGAGAGGTTTTCTTTTGGAATTGAGGGTTTTTATTTTAAGGGTGAATTGAGGTTTAAAAAGGTATAATAACCTGCAATACTAGTCCCTTAAATACCCAAAAGACCCCTGGAATTACAGGACCCTTTAACGAAGTCAAACTCAACTTAAATTTCCAGAATTATCGTCGGGAAAAAAGTCCGTGACGCGGAGCTGCTCCTGCATGATTTTTGAAATTAATTTGTAGAACAGTAGATTATTCCTTTTTTGTACGAGGTAAAGGATAAATTTTTCCTTCTGAGGAACAATTCTACGACACAGACCTGTTTTTTTAATGAACAAATTCTTCTGCCTTCGGCAGCTTTGACCCATAAGTTGGGTCCTTCTTAACGACCCTTAATGTGGTCCTTGGGCATCGTTCTCGGAGGTTTTAAACCATACATGTCATAATATGTGTAAGAATCATGTAAACTCAATATTACTCTGAAACTTTACTCAAAAACTCTCTACAAAACATTACGACACACTAGTTCAACTTCGACTACTTTCCATACATTTTGGACGTTTGACCTCCAAATTTCACTAAACTTTAAACAATGCCTAGAAACCTCAATATAAATTTTTTTAGGACTTTAGAACCTCATCACACATGTGTTCGACACTATTTCAACCTAAGTCATTTTGGAGGTGTTACAAAGATAAACATTATGTAATCGTACTTTAATCATCTACTACCTCAAACAACGATTTTGGTATTAACACCCACATAATTCTACCTTTTTAGAATGTATAAAATTTATCTCGGAGTTGTTTGATAATATTGGAGGATTCTATGATCACACGTATCTCATTCATAGAGTTCCAACCACATTAACCTCTCTTGAGTTGAGAGAGTTTTTCATATTCTCAAAGAACCAATCTTATGAAGTTAGTAGGTTCCTAAACACATAGTTAAAAACTAAATTTATAATTCTATACTAAAAACTATAATTGAGTCATTTATAATTTATAAATATGCATTGAATCTTCTCCAAATTCTATCCCACCCAATTAAATATTTCTAAGGTTCAAATCCCATAAATTCCTATGATGACTATTTTCTTTGAATCTATAAGGAAATGGTTTAAACTATAGATAAAGAACATTTACCTATAGAAATAAAATTCCCTAGATGTGAGTAAAGTGCATATTCGATTCTCTAAGTGAATATTGTCAGATATGACCAAAATTGTGTAGAAAATAGATTTAAAGTCACATTACCCGTTTGTAACCTTTATTTTGGCAAACTTCGGCGAGATATAGACCTTTTCTATGTTAACATTGCTATAGCGGAAACCTCTATGATATAGTGAAGCCTTGACAACGATATAGAACCCAACTCCTATTTCCTTATAATCTTGTAACTCTTACCCCAACAAAACTCATATAGAGGTAATATGTTCCTAAAAACCCATAATAAGGGGACATGTCATTATATTAAATACTAATTGATCACAAATCATCCAAAAAATTATTACAAGAGAGGGATAATTAAAAAAAAAGGTACCTGATTCCATTTATTCGTATAATATAGGATATCATTAAACAACATAGAGTCCAACAGAATTACACAATATCCATTACCATGAAACTATTTCACTATAGACACATAAAAAAATTAGTGAACAAGTGACAAACATGGAGGTACAGCCAATACACAGGCTACCTCGCCCACTTTTCTAATGATCTTTAATGGACCAATTAATCATAAATTCAACTTACCTTTCCTCTCAAACCTCATCTCACCCTTGTGGGAGAAATGTTAACCAAGACTTTCTCTTTAACACCTCGGAAAATAGAAAATTGAATTAGAAGGAAAAAGTACAGAAATATTAGCGATACAATAATCTATCCCATCTACAAACTGTAGAAGGTTGTACGAGCAGTAGGAGGCAAGTCAAAACACCAAAGGTGAGTTTGTATATTTATGTTTTTGAGATTGAACCTACGACTTGAGTTGACGATCAATAGAAGATTTAACGAGTCATAGAGGACACTCATAGGATGGGTTACAGATTTGCTTTAGGACCTCAAGCCTATGAAAGGTTACAAAAGTTTGTAGTAAGTTTCAAGAGTTGTGGGAAGGGTCTCGTAGAAAGTTCCATACTAGGTAAAATTTTAGAGTTGAACTTACGTTCCGTGTATGGGGTCTATGGATCTTAGACGTGACGATAGACCGTAGAAAGGTCTCATGGAAAATTATTGAATTATGGGTTTTTGTAGTTGGTTCTATGGTTGATCAGTGCAGGTCGTAAGTCAAAATACTAGGACGATCCGTAGATATTTCTTAAGAGTATTTACGTCCTTTTATATTTATTTAATCCTTATATTATGTTTTTTTTACCATGATCCTAAGTCCTATAACTAACCTTATACATCTAAAAATATATAAACTCTCCCATTCGCTTAAATTTCCAAAACCCATCAGCATACATATCCTAATTCTTTGTCAAGTTCAAACAGAAGGATATGGTTTCCATTTGTCTAGTCTCTTATTGATAAAAATTTTTGGTCTTTCATAGTATAGGTTTGAAGAGTTTGAAAAATGGGTTATGTTCACTCATTGGCCCCAAGGATTTCTAAATTCCTCCAAGTTCAATGTTATCAGATTGATTAGCTTTTCATTCAATTCTTCATAGATTCTAATTGTATTTTTTTAACTATTTGATTTTTTTTATCTTACTATGATTATTTTGACTCAATTACATGCTATACAATTGATTTCATATGAAGCCATGCATTGATCATGACTTTTGACTAAGTACTCTCAAACACATGAATTTATGAACAAACTATGAATCTATGATTGATGTATTCATGAAGAAAGTATATTTTATGAGAAGGGAGGCATTATTGTATTGGTTTTAAGATAAGAAAGTATGAAATTGTGAAAAAAATTCTAATATATTAAGGGATAATAAATTGTGAATGATTTTCTCACATATACTTGATTCATTATTAAATGTGCTACTCTATTATATTTTAAGCTTGGATGCGTTACTTAATTGTTCTCTTCTTTGTATGATATTGATGTAACATCAATTACAGAATTTCTAATGCATTTAACTTAAGGGTTTTGTGTGTTTAGATCCTTTTTTTATTGGTTTTGATAGTTATATAATGTTTTTCTAGAAAGATGCTCAGGTGACAAATGAAAGGGACAATTGAGAAATTGCAGAAAAAGGCATCTGCGGATGTAAATGATGGATTGTAGATCCATTGAGGCCTCATAGAGGAGTATCATAGATGGGAAGCCGAGGATTGGATGAAATAAGGGAAAGTGAAAAAGTGTGGAACCACGATGAGCATTGACGGTCCGTCGATATATTGATGGACCCAACTAGTAGATCGTAGAATGATACTTTGAGGGTTCCAATACCTGATGTTTGAAGATGCTAAGTATGGAGTCACTGAGGGGAATTGATGGACCGCCGACTGATTGACTAACCATATTGGTGGTCCGTCTTTTGATTCAGAGATAGTGATTTTTGGAGGCTAAAATATTTTCTAAATCCTGGCTGACGGAAGAGAATAACGGACTGTCGATCCGTTGACTGTCCGTCAGTCTTGTACATCGAAGACGCGTGTCTAAACAAATTTCCATTATTCTATTTCCTTTTTAATTAGGAGTTTTTTTTTATATAAATAGGGTATTAAATCTCGTTTTTGGGGTTAGCAGCTATTACTATTGTTCTATCTTTTGGCTTAGGAGCTTAATTCTTTGAAACTTTAGCAAATGAGTGATTTCTGGATTTTATTTGAAGATTTTTGTTTCCAATTCAAGTTGGATTTCTGGGTTTCTCATTCTCAGTACTTAAGTTAATTATTTCTTCCTCTATGAACATGAATTGTATAGTTGGTAATATGGGTAACTAAATCCATGATTAGGGTTGTAGGAACCATGAGAGGTTAACAAAGTATTAATATTAATCAAGCAATTCTTGAATAGTGGTTTTGCATGGAATGCTAATTCTTTTGTTTAGAAGTCTTTTTAACGCGTGCACGCGTTAGAACTCGCCTTGTTGCTACTTGCCGGACAAAGTAGGTTGTTAATAAGAAAAGAATTATTAACATAGATTTAGTATAATACTATCTAATTGTCTAGTATCGATTGGGGAGAGGGTGAAAACTAAGCCATACATTGATAAGATGTCTAGTATAGGTAAAGGTAAGGGTTAGTAAATATTACACACGTAGCCAAACCAAGGTGTGGGGTTAAATTCTCTAAATGTCGGACCAAGGATATAACGATATATAACTTATCACTTTGCATGTAATAAACTAGGAAGGCGTTGCTATTACTAGTATTACCGCGTTATGAGCTTGTTGGAGACACTAATACCCTATTACTTTCTCACCTTATATCAACTGAATTGAGCTTTCCTTACTTACTACTCTTATAATATTAGGAATTTGTTTTACAAACCCTCCCACTTTACTTAATTGTTTCGAAAATACATTTCATAGAAAGATATAATTGTGGGTTAAAGCTAAGTCTAACCCATAATCCTCGTGGGATCGACCTCAACCTACTAGTTGGGTTCTTTACTTGATAACGATCGCTTATAGCTCTTCAGGCAGCTGTAATTTCAGCATATCAAACTTTGGCGCTGCCAGGGAATAAGTCTTTTGTATTTAGTTTAACTGCATTATTGAACTTTACTGAAATATTTTGTAAATTTTACTTTTTATTTTATTTTTTTCTCACTTAGGTTCTTACTCTAATGTATGCCAAGTAAATGTGAGGTGAACCACTCACTCTTTACGATACAGAATTAGGTGGAACCTTGTGTAGAATGAGTTATCAAGGAGTCATGATTAGTCCTACTGGAGGAGAATTAAGTGGTGGAGCAAGGATGCAACCACCCCTCGAAGTCAATGAGAACATCCAGATCCTACCTTAAAATAGAGTGGGAGAAACACAAAGGTACCAAGACCCCAAAGGAGCACTTATGAATGATAATGGAAGGATAAATATAAATATCGTCGAGTCTGATGAACTTCTTGTTTTTCAACCTCTACCTCTATGGCATACGTTTATGGTTAATACCAGTAGCTTGATGGAGATGCTTACACCAAGGGGTTATTTGTAGGGCTGCCAGTTGATGACCCACATGGTCATATAGCCATTTTTGCAACAGTTACATAGGTTGATCAGACTGAGATATGAATCTCATTGGGATGAGGGTGTTCACTCTATGATTAACTAGAGATGCTTCTAAATGGTTCATTTAGCTACCCTATAAATGTATATATACATTGGGATCAGTTGGGATATGGATTCCTCGTATGACTGTTTGCAGTTTCTAAGAAGCTGAATATGAAGGACAAGATCAACAACTTCATCGCTCAACATTGAGAGTCGGTGAATAATTCTTGGAAAAGATTCACTGCCTTCATGAGAGGTTTGGAAAATCACCATATAAATGATTTGTAATTGAAGGGGTACTTCTATCGGGGAAAGGATGAAAATGGCAAGGCAGTTCTTAATACTATTGTAGGAGGTTTGTATGGCGAATGATCATGGGCGCATATCGCTAAGAAAATGGAGAAGATATTTCACAACAACTAAGCTTCGAGCACTAGAAAGTCAGACACAAGGAGAAACACCTTTACTGTTTAAGCTACATACAATTCAACCACAAATGAGATTTGGGAGGAGATGGGGTAGATGAGAACTGAGCTAGGATTGGTGCTAAAACATGTGAATGGAGGGGCAGAGAAGATGAATGCGGTGAACTATTTGACTAGACCTCCACCACAGGGGGAGGAGTATTATTATGAAGAGGATATGTATGCAGTTAATGATTAGACAGGGGATTTTTGACCAAATGCCAAAGTTTCCAACATGGATAATTGATGCCAAAGTCAAGGAAAACAAGGTTTAAACTATGGAAATCAAAACTAAGAGGGCCAATGTGTCCACGATGGGAACTAGAATCGCGACAATAATTTCAACAAGAACAATTATGTCAACAAAAATGAGCGAGTTGGACGTTATATTCCTGGTCAAAATAGGGACGCTGCCCCTAGGGATGGTAAGGGTAACTTGGCAAAAATTAAGGATATGATGCAAAAGATTATCAAAAGGTTCGATGTGACTGATGATAATGTGAAGGAAAAGAGGAAAAAATAAATCGGTATTCATCAAAAGGTTGGCGCCCATGTAGTGTAATTCAAGAATCTTGAGCTATAGATGAATCATTTGTCCACCAAAGTGAACCCAAGACTACCAGGCACTCTCCCAAGAAACTCCATCAAAAATCCAAAGTACGATGGGCATTGTATAGAAGTGATCACCTGAGGGTGCAAGCAAACAAATGATCCACCTATGGGATGGATATTGGTACTAGAAAAGATACTAGGGTGACAGAGGGTAGTGAAGAGCATAGGAATGCTACTAAGAAAGAGGAGGTGGTGATAGAGAAAGTGGTTTCCCTGTCCATTCCTCCACCTCCCTTTACTCAAAGATTACCAAAGAAGAACAAAGAAGGAAATTACTGCAGGTTCATCAGTATGCTAAAAAAGCTATCAATCAATGTTCCGTTGATAGAAGCTCTAGATCATATGTGTGGTTATGCAAAGTTTTGACGTATATGGTTACTTAAAAGAGATCTACGAGTTTTGAGAATGATGTTAAATTGTAACATTGTAGTGCTATAGCTATAAGATCCTTTTTTACAAAAATGGAAGATCTTAGATCTTTTACTATTCCTTGTACCATTTGGTTGTTGTACTTTGTCAATGCAATGTGTGATCTTGGTGCTAGCATTAATTTCATGCCATTGTACATTTAGAAGAAGTGAGTATTAGGTAATCCAAAACAAACTACGATGCGGTTGCTCATGGTAGATCGAACTGTGAAGAGGCCTATCAAAGTGCTCCATGACGTGCTAGTGAAAGTGGATTCATTCATCTTTTTGGCCAATATTGTTATTCATTATTGTGAGGTCGATATTGAGATTATTGGGAGACCATTCCCTTCCACGGGGCATGCTTTGGTTGACATGGAAAAAGAACAGAAGAAATCATACGTACCAATGAAGAATCGACTTTTGATATTTGTAGGTCTATGAAGTAGTATGATAGGTCCAATCGATATCTACTATAATCGTTAGAATCAAGAGAGCTTCAAAGGTGCAACTGAGAAAATAATGGGTGTCGACGCTTTAACAACGATGATGATAAACTTTAAGAGTGATTTCATTGAAGGGTATATAGAGTTCGTGGGCATACTTAATAAGTATAAATATCGGTCAAAGCCTAAGAAAATGTATTCGATATGCAAAATTATCGGCTCCACTAGCGAGACCATTTGTGGATGAGGCACCAAAAGTGGAACTTAAGGCCTTACCCACATTTGAGGAATGTATTTTTAGGGATGTATGATAAACTTCCGGTCATTATAGCATTAGATCATACTGGGCGTCAAGTCACGTATTTGGTGTAAGTACTGAAGAGGTTTAAGCGAGCCATTAGGTGGACTATTCTAGTTGTTATCAAAATCTCATCAAGTATTTGTTCTAAAAAAATTTAGCTCATTCTAGATCATTAGAAAAGTATAGAACATTCAAGAAGATTAAATTTGCCAACGCAAGAGGTAGTGAATAAGGATATTATTATATGGTTGGATGATGAAGTCATCTACCCCATTGCAAACAGTAGTTGGGTGGCCGCTGTTCAATGTGTTCCTAAGAATAGTGGGATTACTATGGTTCCAAATTCAATAAACGAGCTAGTTGCACTGTGACCAGTGACCGGATGGAGAGTTTGCACATATTTGTAGAAGTTGAATGCATGACAGAAAAGTACCATTTCCCTAAGCCCTTCATGGATCAGATGCTTGATAGGCTTGCAGAAAAGGGATTTTATTGCTTTCCTAATGGCTATTCGTGCTACAATAAGATCTTATCTCTCTGAAAGACCCAAAGAAGACCACGTTCACTTTCCCCTATGGGACTTTTGCATTCAAAAGAATGTCATTTGGTTTATGCAATGCACACTCAAGGTTCTAGCATTGTCTGATGTCAATGTTCTCTAAAATGGTGGATAAGACTATTAAGGCGTTCATGAATTATTTCTTTCTGGTGGTCGATTCCTTTGATCGTTGTTAATACCACATAGCTGAGGTACCCAAAAGATGTGAATATTGTAATTTGCAACTGAATGGGAGAAGTGCAACTTTATTGTGAAAGAAGGTATTGTGTTAGGCCATCGAGTAAGGGTATTGAGGTTGATAGGGCCAAAGTTTAGGTCATTTAATGGATTACACAACCCATATACATAAAGTGTGATAGAAGTTTTCTTGGGCACGTTAGTTTTTATAGAAGGTTCGTAATAGATTTCTTGAAAATTGCTCACCCGGTTACACCTAGGAAGTTCAATGACCTAGTGTAGATACTCACTTGATAAAATATGACTTAAAATAGTGTTTCTAATATTAAAAAAAGGTAATGAAACAAGTTAGGAAGTATTAAAATCAAAACATCAACAAACGATCACGATATCCAAAGACTAGTGAAAGTGAAGTAGTGTGCATTTATGTGTTTCAAGTGGTTTTAAGAGTCGTATAACAGTCAACTTTTGTGAAAATGATTACAATACACCTTCTAGTGTGTTTAGGGTCGAAATTACAGTGTGCAACCACAAGGGGAAACGACAAGCCATCATTTGAAAGACTCTCCGTCGTGGGGTCTCTATAACTCTCCGGAAGTGCAATGCATAACATAGAGCCTAACATGTTGTTATAAGGTTGGTAAAACTATTTTTAAGCCTAAAATAATTTATATAAACCATTTAGGAATTGTAAGAGTCAAGACGTTAAGAAATGTCCAAGTCTTCCGGAAACTAGTGCACTTCAACTAGAAAAACATCCTTAGGTTGTGTGAAGATTTGGAGATGTTGTATGAATTATAGAACTTGATAAAATAGCATTAAATAGGTAAAAATATGTATATAGAGTAAAAAACTATAGGTTCCAACCCCCAAGGGTTGCCCTAGGGGTCCACGAAGGGACCCCAAACACAGCTAATCAAGCTGCCAAAGCAGCATCCAAATTGTACTTTGCTGAAATAGGTCTGCATCGCGGAATTGGTGTGCCTTGGGAAAAAATCAAATTTAACTCAGGGTAACGTCGCGGACTCTTCTATATAAAAAATTAATTTAAAAAATCTTCTGAGAGAAGCTCCACATCGCGGACTTGTTCCCCGACAAAAATCTAAAATTTGGAATTCAAGTTTGATTTTATTAAAAGGTCAAATTAAGTGACGGGTCTTTTGGGTATTTTATGTGAAGTTTATATATTGATATTAAATAAGTTTTACCTCTCATTCACTCACTCAAATAAAATTTCATAAAGAAAAACCCAAAAACACTTATCTCTTCCTACTTTCTCTTTCAATTCAACCTCCATTGAAGGAACAAGAAATATTGAAGAACAAGACCAAATTCTCTAAGATTTCACTTGAATTTCGTGGATTAAGATAAATTAAGGTATGAGTTCTTCATTCTTGATATTCCTTTACCCGATTCCAAGGGGTTTTCATTTTCTAATGGATTTTCTTATAAACTTGAAAATGAGGTTTGATTATGTCTAATTGTTACTAAACTTGGATGATTAATGATATATTGTTGAGTTATTTATGGTGATTAATGGAAATTTTGATAGATCATATCATTTTCCCAATATCCCCAAATGTTAGATCTTGTTATGAATTGATTGGTATTGAAGAATGTATTGATTGCTAAACTTGTTTTATATATTCTAATTCATTCATAGACTTCCTAGGGAAGTGTATTATTGGGATTGAATCTAAGTCCTATTCCCCTAGACCTAGGTTATAACATCATGTTGAATTGATTAATATTGATTCAATTGACTTATTTATTGTGTTAATTACTATTAAATGATGTTATTGAACCTATTGATGGATGAAATTTTATTGTTTGATGTTAATACCAATGATGATGGCTTTTTGAAGGAGAATTTGTAAGACCTTATGATTTTGAACCCTTTACTTCAATTATGATGAATTCTAACTGGTAATGAAGTTCAATTGAAGCATGCCTTATGATTATATTAAGTGGGTGTTGGTATGATGATGCAATTTAAATGTCTTTATTATGTGAAGATGTGATATTATGCTTATGATTAAATGATATAAGGTTGGTTATGAATTGCCTATGTTCCTTATTATGAAATAATGATATAATGTGTTAATCTTACATATGAAGGTTGTATTGAAAGTATATTCTCATGAAATTCCTGATGAGCTAATGATAGGAATATTTAAAGGGTAAGTATCCTAGCATATACTAAGCTATGATAATTAATAAAGTCTTATAGACATTTCAAAAAGGGACATTAGCTTAGCACTGAGACAACTAGAGAAGAGAGTCGTAAGGTAGGTTTACCATGATTCTCATGAAATGGTGACAATAATGCAATTGTGCATCAAGATGGTCCAAGTATATCTCCTAGTTCTTAAACTATATTGCCACCATAGTCATACTAGATACTGGATCTACCTAGAATGCTATGTTCATGTTTTACTACTACCTTGGCACGTAGTCTACGTTCTTTCGATGTAGGGTTTCATGTCACCGGATTCCACATTTGTCTCAAGTGGTTTATGTCATTTAATGAAAGAGTCACGAAAGTAAAATGAATTAATAAGGTGAACACTAACTAGGGCGACTTAAGTGGTTTGACTTAGTCTAAGTAGAGGTATGGGCCTCTACCTATACATTGCACTAGTTATCCTTGAGGGAAGTCCTAGAAGTTTGTTCTTATGTTATATAAAGTAAATGATAATATATATGTTGAGTTTACATGTTGATGATTCTATATGATGTTAGTTTCATTTATGAACATGCTTTTGGTCTTTATTGCTAAATATGATGATGACTACTCATGATTCTATGTTATATAAAGTTAGACATTGATTGTTATCAATTTATTGGTTTACATTGTTGAGTAAGGTTATGGGGCTTTACTTGGTCATTCTACTTGTAAACATGATGGTGGGTAATGTGTAAGGGTCTTGGATATGTTGTAATGTTATAATCTTTTATACATGCTTTGTTGTTATAACCTGATGTTGGAGTTAATTTGGTTATGTGGTAAATATTCTATGATACATGTTGACTTGGTTATACTTGTTGTTGGTCTTGTCTTGCATATGATCTTGGCTTAAGAAATATGTGATTATTGGCTAATATGGATTCTTTGTTGTGCATAAGTCTTTTCATAGTAACTTATCATTGTTTTGAACAAATGTCCCCTTTAGCATGATTTCAAATATTTTATGTGCATACTCCCATACTTGGTACAAGTGTGTACTAACCCATATTTCTATATATCTACAATTATGTAGGTTGTGACCATTGATCTTCTAGACGGGCCATTTGAAGATAACTTGGAGTCTCATTCTCCAAGTTTGGTAGGTCCTCACATTCTGAGGACGATGCCACTATCTAGCTATTTGATATCGTTTTAGTTTTAAAGACATTTAGTTCTTTCCCTTTCGTTTGAAGACGTTTATTTATATGCCTATATGTGTCCTTGTTACAAGGAAGTAAGGTCTATGCCAGAATGTTGTATTCGATTTAGATGGTTTAAATGTGAGACTTATCCTAGACTACCTATGATATTATATTGTTAAACTATGTCTGTGAAATGAAAGTAGGAACTTATGTAGTGCTTCATATGTGAGGAGTCTATGGAAACTCCCTACGTATTTATTATCTTTAACCGTGAGGTTTATGTAAACCCCAATGTAGAAGCAGATGATATTTTTTAAATTTTCTGCAATTTATCGTATGAAATAAAATGACGAATGCTAAGAGGTTAGTCATAATCCTCTCCGAGGATGATGACAACGGTTACTTGTAGGGGCTGCACCGCGGATGTGACACTCTCGTTGGTCCACACTTTGAAACCTCCCCAAAAATCCCCCATAACCAGCCTCTGATAAAAACCACGAATGAGATGGATGGTCTGTGCTATGGTCAATGGCCATTGATGTGGACTTGTCGTTTGGACCCCCGAGTTACTGTCCAATTTTGATTAAATTAGAGGTGATTATATAATTAGTTAGTTAATTAATTTATGGTTAGGCATAGTTTATATTAGTTAGTTTAGGACTATATAATCCCCCTAAGTCATTACACTAATCTAACACCTCATAAATCCCCAAAACCAATTGGCTCTAAAATTTCTTTGGTTTCTTTCACTACTCTAAGACACCATTAAATAATAAAAACAAGTTCATACTACGGCATCAAGATTAAATTTTTCCACCATCATTCTTTAAGAACAATAAAGTTATAAAGCATGTTCAATCTCGAGACTCATTTCCCCAAGAACTCTTCAAAGTTCGTTTTCAAAGATCTTAAATTTCCATGTTTGCATCCAATTTCGTTGGTTACTTTCAATGTTTAATTATGTTGTCTAAATTCTATCATTATTGATGATTTACATGTTTTTATGTGTGTACTGATGTATTACTTAAATATTTTCCCTTAACTTCTGTCAATGTTCATGAACACCCATATTCCCCTAACTCTAGTTTATGAATAATGTTTATTAAGATTGAAGGGGGTTGGAATTGAATTTTTTCTTGATAATTTACCCACATGTGATGATAATGTCTAAATTAAGGGTTGAATATTATGGAATTGATAGTGATATGCTTGATGAGATTCTTTAAAGCCATATTTAAAACTTCTAAGATCATGAATACTCTATTCTTTTGATGTTGACCTATACTTGATGTTGTTATTCAATTAAAGTGAATGTGATGACTCTATGAATGTATGATTTGTCTTTGATTATCATTAATGTCAGATCATGATAAGGTAAGGTTATGGAGGACGGAAAGGAATTCTCTTGTGCAACTTATTAATGTGACTATGATGTAATGTTCTCACTTATTATTGGGTTGTGATGTAAGGTAGTTCTCATTATATAACCTAAGACACATAATCATGTTATACAAGGAGTTACTTTCCTAAGAACTATGATATAATCTTATGATTAAGGAAGACTCTAAGTAACTTCAAAAATGGAACAATTAGCTTACCACCGTATAAACTTGACAATGAGAGGGGTACCTTCCAATGAGTAAGGTAGGTTCACCTAAAGTCTCATGAGGTTGAAACTACAATACTAATAGGCATAAAGAGGGTTTCTAGCAACAACCACCTAGTTCCTTAACTATGTTCTCTATGGGAAACCTAGCTAGTTGATCAACGTAGACGCTATTATGATCTTTATGTATTACCTTGGCTAGTAAAATACCCTTCTTTCAGTTTGAGGGGTTGACACAGGATTCCATGTTTAGCTCATATGGTCTATTGTCCATTATGGAAAAAATTTTCCGGAGGTACAATGAAAGAATGAATAAAAATAAAAGATGCATAATAACTAGGATTACTTGATAGGTATGATACTATAGGTAAGAGTATGGAAATTTACCTATACATTGCACATGTATACCTTGAGGGAAGTCCTAGGGTGATATATCTACATATATATGTTATGAATGAAATGTTTAATGATGATTCTATATAATGGTGACGTCATATGAAGCTGCATTCACTTGACATAGATGTTGTTTGTTTAGGTTGATATATATGAGATTTTAGGTACTTAACATCAATTTATATGATGTAAATACAATGCTTATGGTTTATTTACTAGTCGACTAAGTTTATGTGGGGCTAGCGGGCTTTACATAGGCATTACAATAGATGGCTTGATTTGGAATTGTGAGTAATGTATTATGATTTGGTGATGAGATATGTTTTATACATGAGTTGTTCATTATGACTTCATAATAATGTATTGTTGAACATGAAGGTAAATATTGTTCATTGTTGTGATGTTGGACTTATATGTATGTTTGGAACGTGCGTAAAGTCCTTTTAAAGTGATTGTAACACTTCGAAATTGTAAGACGTTTTCTAGAGTGTAACATAAGTGTCAAAAGGTTTAGACACTGTTTTAAATACTATTTTAATGAAAAAAGTCATTTTAGGATGTTTAATAAACAAAACGTCAAAGAACTTCCATGGCTTCCGAAAACTATTCCAAGGAGGTGCTACTGTGTCTTAGCCTATTTGACTAAGTTTACGAGTCAGAAAATGATGAAAATCGGTGGAAGGGTGTCTAGATCGTATAATAGTTGATTCATAATTGAAACAGCTAGGCATGACTTCCTAAGGACAAACCAAGGGCCCTTGAGTTGGACCCTTACATTTTGGGGTCAAAGGCTGCCCATGGCAGTGTCCACAAACAGATGCAACCCACGTTCCATTGTGAAATTGACGGGGTGTGGACTGATTTGGTCAAAGGAAATTTATACAAAATTTTGGATTATTTCAAATGGAGTGCCTCTGAACTTATCGATCAGTCTGCTGCACATAGGTGAACAATGCTTGTCGATGGACACATGATCCGTTGATCGTGGTCTTGTCTTTGGCGCCAATGTTTTGCTGCACGTTTCTATTTAATTCATTGGCTTAGTTAGGAGGTTAATTAGAGATTAGGGGAGGTATAATAAAGATAACTAACAACATATATAAAGACCCTAACCTAATTAGACTAACCTAAGCTCTCATAATTCCCAAAAGCCAAACTCTCTTCCTTCTATCTTCTTTATCTGTCCAAGTTGAAGAACACCTTAGGAGGCCAAATTCAAGAATTTCTAGGGACGTAATCACCTAATTGTTCTCCATCAATATTCACCAACACCAAGGTATAATATTCCTTTAACTTTTGGGACTTCTTTCCCCAAAGGGTTCGATCAAATTGATTTCTAAAGTATGAAATTCAAGTGGGTCTTTTCCAATCTCAAAAATTGATCGCGTGAATTGATTTTTTAATTATTTTATTTGGATATTATGAATATAATAACATGTATGATAACTCAATTATGTTATTTCTTTATGTATTGGTCTTGTTTGTACAAGGTGACCTATTCCCCTTAACCGTGAGTTATGATCTTGATATAAATTATGTAGTATTAGTGCAATTGACTTGGTTATTGGTTAAATAACTAATCTATGATGTTATGGTATCAATTATTAATAAATTAATATGAATTATAGTCATATCATTCTAGTTCTTGAGTAATTGATCTAGATTATGACTTTAACCTAAGTCTCTTAGCTTAAGCTATGAACTAATGATGGACTATGATGTAATGGTTCAATTATCTTCGTTATTATTTTGGTTATAATTGTTTCATGATAATAAAACCTTATTGGGTTGATTTAAGGGATGATTGTAAGACCTCGATGGTGTATTATGAAGGAGACTTGGTAAGTCTTGTGATCTCTTTACTTTAAATATGGTTAATTGTGATTAAGTGATGATGTTGTATTGAAGTATACCTTATGTTAAGATTGATACGGTTGGTATGATTTTGAATTTAAATGTCTTGACTATGGTTTTTGACTTGTTGTCTAAGATGTATATTTCATAAGGATGGTGTTAACTTACTAATGTGCCTTATCATGATGTGATTATGCAAATGTGCGAATCTCCCTTCTATGAATTGTAATGAAAAGACTAGACTCATGCAATTCATATAGAGATATGATGAAGATGATTATAAAATGGATAGACCCTATGACCTACATAAAGAGGGTCCCAATTATATATCCTTGTTCTTGAAGTATGATTCTATCATTAAAATACTTGCTAGTGGATCCACGTAGTTGCTATGTTCATGTTTTGGTACTACCTTGGCAAGTAGTCCACCTTCTTTGGGTTTAGGGTTCCATGACACCGTATTCCACATTAGCTCATGTTGTGTATGTTGGTTAAGGAAAAATGTTCCCAAAAGGTAAAATTAACTAAATATATGAATCCTAACTAGGAAAACCTAAGGGGTTTAGCTTATTCTAGGTAGGGGTATGAGACTCTACCTAAAACATTCTAGTTAGACTTGAGGGAATTCTTAGGAGGATGTTTATTTATGTATATGCATTTAATTGTACATGATATGTATATGGTAATCTGGCACATTGGTGATACTATATGATGATTGGTTTCACTAGTGAATACGTATTTCGTCTCTAATTCTAAAGTATAATGATAGGTATACTTAAATGTCATGCTATTTGATGTTAGATGTTGGTCATGATTCTTATTGGGTTGACTTGATTGAGTATGTTTATGGGGCTTTGCTTGGTCATTGCACTAGTTTACATAATGAATGTGCATAAGGCTTTTCAAAGTAAATTGCATACTCTAATGAATTGTCCGGTTTTAGCATGATTTCATGATGTGTGTGCATATGGTCTCATACTTAGTAGAAAAGGTGTACTAGACCCATTTTATCCTTTTTCCCTAACATTTTAGATTCTAATCGTTGAGACTATGCTACATCTTTTATATATATGTGCAATAGAAGTAGAAGACTAAGTAATCTTCCTAAAATAAGGATCTCTATATACTCAATTTAAGTATTATGTGTATGTAGAGGTCTATATACACCTCAATGTAGAATTAATGAAAATGTTCTTTGCTTTTTTAACCTAAGAATGTAATTATGTAAGATAAGAGACTAGTCTTAGTCCTCAAAGAGGACGACGATGCCGGTTACATTTAGGGGGTGCTTCCCGGATGTGACAAACATGGTATCAGAGCACGAGGTTCTAAGACCCCAAAAATGACTTAGGTAAAACAAGAGTCTAACATTATTGTCATGATGGTATAAATTCATAAAATGGTTTATAATGTGGGTTTGACGTAGTGTCTAATAGTTAAGGTGCATTGGAAATAAAAAGTCAAGGAATTACCATTACGTTGGACGACAAAGTCACCTTTGTGCATCATATGTGGTTTTATGTGTGATTAATGAGGTTATAAAGTCCTTAAATGATTTTTTTAGTATATATAGGTTGTTTTTCAAGTTTTATGAAGTTTGTAAATCAAACGTCGAAGAAGGTCCATAACGTTCAAATTGTTTACCTGGAAACGACCTGTGTGTCTACGTATGTTTCATCAATTTTTACGTCTTCATTTTTTATGAAATTCATGTGGTAGGTCAAAAACATGTATACAAACATATTTGGTTTGGAAATATCCGGGTACGATACAATGTAGGACCTACAATGGGCCCTAAAGAGGACCCCTACTAAGAACTCAACAATGCAAGGCAGTGCCAAACGATGGCCTGTCGACTAGGCAATGGCCTATCGATGGATCTGGCCGATGGATCCTCAAAGGTGGAAGTTAGACGAGTTGCATGAGAAACCAGTGAGACCCCATCGATGGGGCGTGGGTTAGACTACTAACCGTCGATGTGGGCATCGATGGTGCTGTGTATTTCCTTCTAGCCTTACCGTTAATTTGAGGGGTGAACTTGTAAATTAAACCCAATACCCTATAAGTCTTTGGATGGTTTTTTGGCGTATTTATAGGTATTTTAAGAGTATATAATTCATTAAACTCTTATTATAACACTAACACCTAAATAAAAACATATTCCTTCCAAAAGTTTCTTCAAAAACCTCCATGAGAGTTCAAGGTGAAGATGTAGCTTGAAGATGGTTCATCAATGGAGTTTCTTCTTAAATTTTGATTGGGTTCTTCAAATAAGGTGTAGGAGTTCTTCATCTGAGGATCTCTATCTCCTTAGATCCAATTTCAAAGATAATTTTCAACTATTTCAAAAAGATTAAAAAGTCCAATTTCTACTCTAAGTCTTGTGTTTTTTCATAAATGGTTTTCAAACGTTAAGATATGATGTAATTGACGTATAATTTAAGTTCCCAATTGAATTATCCATGAACCCTTTACCTTGACAAATCTCTCAATTTGTCTAAAATATGGATTATGTGATCATGCTTTCATATTGATGAATTCTAGTGTAGATAGTTGTGGGATTTTAATTCATGTATATATTATGATTGATTGGTTTATAGTATGATTCAATTTTATCAATTGAATATTGAACATTCTTAGATCTATTTAATGTTGAGATTATTTAATTGATATTGATTTAATACTTGTGATTTCTAATGTAGTTTCTATAGGTTATCTAATGATGCAATAATTGTATCAATTGTTATATATGTTGTAGTTCATTGATTATTCATATAGTTGTATTGATATGTGGGTTATTACTATGGGTAAAGGCCTTATGATATCAAATTGGATGATTTAGCTTCAAAATTCAATTTTTAATATGGAATGGTGGTATGTTTCCCTAATTCCTTTTTATTAATGTTAATAAGACTATAAATATCTTATGATTGGTATGTTCCACTTATGGTGTCAGTGTTATGTTCTTTAATTGGAACTGATGTGACCTTGTTGGCGTTTCTTTATGAAATGCGATGATCATGGCCTTATTGGCACTACTTTGAATATCATGATGATTTGTATGGCTTATATTATGTGAAATATGATCATATTTATCTATATGTGAAGTAATGTGAAAGCATGTATTCTCTCTATAATGTTAAGAAAACATGTAGACTATGACTATGTGCTTATATGTATAGTATTAGGGTTGATGCACATTTGTTTCTACTTGAGTATATGAGTCTATAATTGTTATATTTATAATGATATGATATTTTATAAAATGGATTAAGGATGGTAATGGTAATTCCTATGTGCTTATTCAAAAAAATGTAATATGTGTTCAATTGAAGTATGTGGTGTCTTGTCTTTATTGATATGTGTCCCTTACTTGATGCTTCTATGAAAGTGAATATGTGATGTCCTGACTTAGGATGCTAAACTCTTTTAGTCTTGAATGTATGAATGGTATGTGATACCTTTAATGATGTTTAGAAGGTCCTTTATGTAAAACCTTGAACCTAGTGGTAATTTTATGAATGTTGAAGTCAAAAGCCGTAACACTATCATTCAAGTAAAAGAATGACGGACTTATGGTTAATTGGCTAGAAAGACATTATATCAAACCTTAGGAAAGTCATTATCAGATTCTTGACTCCATTGAAAGGTATCCTTAGGAGGACCTCTTTGGTAGGGTAAATGTGATTGGGTTATGAACTTGATATGGGAAATTTTTTTGAACCTTTAATTTGAATTACTCTTTGAGAACGAAGGATAGAATCGAGTGAGCATGGTAAAGGGAGTAGTTCTAATTAAGTATGAGACTAGATTACAAAGCATGTCATTCATATTCCTTAACTATGTGCCTACATGAGATGTGTCCAAGTTTTACCATTGGCAAGAAGAACACCCTCATCGAAGTAGGTTAAAACTCTGGATTAAATGAGTTGCTTCCATGATCTATGTCATTTACTGCCCATTCTCATCATATGGGATACCTACTAGCATTAGATAAGTTATATGAACTTTAGGTGGTGGTATGGGACGCTATCTAAATATCGCACAATAGGCTTTGAAGGTGTTAGTGATAGTCCATAGGTTTTGTCCAAGACCATTACTTTAATGTCATTTATTTGATGAATGTCTCTTAATGAACAAATGAATGTAATGACATAAGTCAAGTGTAACGTTCCTGAAAAAGTACTTGTCTAGTGAAGAGTCTATTAGGCTTTAAGAATATGTATTGGGGTACATAGGCATCCCAGTGCCTAATATTGAGTAAGATTGGGCATGTTAGAGAATATTGGCTTAAGGTGTTACCTAATTTCTATGTATTAACAAGTAACTTAAAATACACTTTGATGTTCAAATGCTCCAATCCAAGCTTGTTTAGGAATTGTACCTGCAATGAAGACCATTAGCTAAAATTTTTGTATTCTTTACACATATTAGGTACGAGACATCCAAGAATCAAGCCTAGGTACCATAAAAAATGATCATGTAGATTAATTAGTGCCCAAGGACATAGTGAGGATCCTTTGGAAAAGAAGTGAACTTTCAAATTGTCAACTACAAAGTGCACGGTTTTGAAAGTGCCCATAAACACATGTGCAAGCACATGTGCTACCGGCCAAGAGACCAAGCGACCAAACCCAACCGATTCAGTTTGGGCGGTTAGGGGGCCGTCACGCCTTGGGACAAGCAATGTGCGGCCGAGCTTCCTAACCAATCCTAGAATCTAACTAACTTACTTAATTAGAGAACTAACCTAGGACTAACATAAATTAACTAACTAGTGTTCCCGAAATCCTAAGACTTAAACGTGCGACACTGCCAAGTAGCTAATTAAAAAAATATCCTAGACCTAACCTAGGATAGTCCAAAGGGGTTGGTTCTGGTCCTAGTGTGTTAGGGTTACTTTAGTAATTACAGTAGGTCAATTAATTATATTAGAAACTTAATTAATTAATTTAAGTTCATGGTCCAACCCGAAACCATTAGGAAATTTTAGAATTTTGCTATGTCAAATGCTCTCCTATTTTAGTCAATTTAGGAGGAGCATTTTGGTAAATACATAATTGATTTATTTAATTTAGTTAATTAGCCTATGTTTAATTAGTCAATATCAGTAATATGACTTACACTCACGTTTATCCAGTAGAAACTCACGATTGAAATTAGTGAACAAACGTAAGAAAAGCAGAAAAAATACTCCCAGTTCTCCCTAGGCTATTTCAACGCAACTCTTCAACATTTTCGTGCCGTGTACAAGGTTATATTCATTGATTAAATTATAGACTAATGTATAGGTTTCTCTCTTGGATTCCTTAACCCTTGAGGCTTTTCAAAGGTTTTGAGATCAAGAAAACCGAAACTAGGATTGTTCCCAATAAATTGTCGAATGTTCATCTCTCTAGTTTTCCCTATTTTCGATTCTAGTAGTATGTATAATGCAAATATCGACCATGTTGGTATATGGTTCTAACTGATCATTATGTGTAGGTTTGGTCATTTGATAATGTCGAATGTGACCTATAGGTTACATCCATATGAATAGAGTATCATTTACATGAGATAAGAAATGTTCTAATGTCTAATTGTGTTCGAGAAGATGAAATTTTTATAAGTCATTTCTGAAATTCAGGTTATTGTTTGAAATGAATGAAGGTTTAAATTGTTGTGTGTGCTTACAATAGATATGTTTGTAAGTGTTTAGAATGCAATGTTTCCAAGAAGAAATAAGAATGAGAATCAAAGCTAGTTAATGAATCTTCAATGCCAAATTAACTTTATAGCTTGGCCAAACTAAGCACTGAATTGTTCTTATATGCTAATTAAATGTTAAAATTTGGCTTTCTTAAAATGATGACATTATTATATAATATCCATGAAGTAAATTGACCTATCTAGTTATAATATCATGACAAGTGTTTAGTAAATGTTTGGTTTATGAATAAATTGGGCAGCAATATTATTTCGAAAATACGTAATAGAATTGGCCAATCACGAAGTCATACCAATCTTATATGGAAAATCTAAATTATAATGTTTCTTGTAAGGACAAATACATGTTAAAGATTGACTTGACAAGATGTAACTCAATGAACTCAAAACCAAGGGTATGCCAATGTTTTGGACAAGACCTAACATACCCTATCTAAATGAACTTTTTAACATAGTAGCACATTGAATAATTCCTTATAACTTTCATGAAGAAAGGTACTAGACTACTAAATAACATTGAATGAGCTAAGGTGAGTAATGAAATAACTAAAAGCTTATGAGTTATCAAATTGACCTAGAATGGGGTGTTAAAAGAAGTGAGACAAGTCTCACTTGCATCTAAACATTATGTAAAATATATTCACATAAAAGGGTGTTAGAAATAGTGAGACAAGTCTCATTCGCAATATAATGATAGTGTAAGATTTAAGTTCACATTCATCAAATATTTATAGGTATGACAAGTCAACCATTGATCTAAGAATACCTAATACTAGAACAAATCTTCCATAGTGTATGAGTCAACTCTAATAGTTTTAAAGTATAATAAATTGAGTTGTGCATCGATAGACTAATAACGAGCTTATGCAAACACATGTAAGCCTCACGATATAAGACTACCGCCAAGGTGTACAAGGCTCTCCAAATTCTCATAGTCTTTGATCTATGTCGCCAGCTTAGGTTACTAGCTAGTTGATACACCTAAGAAAGCTAGGAAGTACTCTGTTTCACTTTGGTCGGTGAACCACCTCTTTTCAGTGTGTGTAAGACACTGGATTTTGTGTTAGCTCACATGATCTATGTCGGTTAAATCCTAAAGATTTCTTTAAGAAAGTAAGAAAGAGAGAATAAAGAACTAGGAAGATGAGGGGTGTTTGGATAGGATGACCAAAGGGTGAGGTCAGACTAAGTAATGATGCAAGTCATTCTCAGTCATTGCAGAAAAATATCCCAAAATAAGTATTAAAATAATATCCTAAGTCAACCTAGCATGTTCAATGTAAAATGAGATCAAAGAAGAAGAAATGTAAGTTCAAAGTGAACTAAGTAAGCAAAAGCATAAGTATAACAAATCATCTGTGTTTGATAAGAATGAAGTTTTAACAGTTATTGGCTTATTCTAATAAAGGGAGCAAAACATAATGACTCATTATTTAAGAGTATAAATATATGTCCCAACATCTTTATATGATGCAAATGATCAAGGAATGGACATATCCAAATAGATTGGCTTATAAAGACGTCATGCCCAATTTAAAAATAATAGAAAGAACAACTTATGATTAGGGTAGTCAAGTCATTTCTTTAGTCTTTCGGATTACTTACTTGATTAATTGTATCAATGGGATTACAATGAATCATTAACTCGTAAGTAAATCATAGGATCGATGGAGATTATTGAACTACACAACAAAAAGAAGAAAAGTTTGAAAAATAAACTATGTCTAAGACAGGGAGCTCTCGGCTTAAGGGGAGCAAAAATATTAAATTTTGCTTGAGTTGTTCTAAAAATTATGTTCAAAATTCCAAGGTCTTATGTTCATATATTAAACAAGTTGTGTGCTTTAAATGCCTTAAAATATGTCATATTCATAACATGAATCATAAATAACGAATTACGAAATTGAAGTGACTTCACTTTCCAAAAATGGAATATTGCAATAGGAAGGCTTTCCTTGATCATTCATAGTCCTAATGTTATTATGTGCATACACCTATACTTAGTTAGAGTGTGTACTAACCCATATACAATAACTATTTTTATAGGTGCATGTCCTTGAAGAAGATTGAAGATTATTGACGCTATTTTTACTAGTACCTCCAAACTTTGGTAGGTCCTCTTGAGTTCGAGGATGCCTACCCTTTATTCTCTAGCATTAGTAGATTAGGCATAGCTAGTGGATATTTCCCCTAGTGTTTCCTTTTAAACATTTGTTCAAGCTTTTGTATTAAGGTTGATTTGGCAACTATTTATGATATTATGAACTTTTGATTTCAATTGTTCAAATTGTTAATAGATGGTTGTTTATTTTTACTTGTCAGTATATCACTCTTATGCAAGAATTATATGAATTCTAAGTACAATATAGTAAATTGAAATTTTTTTAACTGTTCTCCTAAATGTAACAGTATGATTGTGATAAAATCTAAGAAGATACTTTCTGCAACCTCTAAGAGGAAAATGATGCCGGTCTCATCTAGGGTCTAGGACTCGGGTGTGAAAAACATTGTATCACAGCACAAGGTTATATTACCTAGGAACTAATGCTCAAAACAACCAGATTTCTTAGTTTGTAGCATATTATTGTAAAGTGGACTACAACCATGACTTAGAGACTTAATGATGTAAAGAATTTTCACTTCTTCTACTCTTTACCGTGTTATGTAGAGTTTGGACATTTTGTGTTATTCTAGTATGTAACATCCTTCTTGTGTGTGCGTGTAGAAACGCAGGCAGGAGAGTTGTAGAAGTAGGTGTTGGGGGAAAGCAAGCTCCTCCTCAAGGCCCTACTTCGGGAGTGCAAGTGCCTGTCGACCCCTGTGCATTGACGGATTGAGAAGTGAGAGCAGCACTAGATGAGATTGCCCAAGCCATCACTGCCCAGGCACATGCTATTATATCCCAGGCCACTAGAGAGGATGCTCCCAGGCAGAACCCACATGCTAGCACCATTACTAGCATACCGATAGATTTCACCAAGATAAATCCTCATGTCTACTATGGGTCGAAAACAAATGAGGATCCGCATGAGTTTGTTGACGAGATCCACAAGAGTTCTATACTATGGTATTAATGAAGAGGAAAACGCTGAGTTGGTTGCATAACAGCTCAAGGATGTGGCTCAGGTATGGTACAAGATGTGGGTAGATGGTCGAGTACTAGGAGAAGTCCCCATCACTTGGGACATACTTAAGACTGCATTTCTGGAGAGGTTCTTTTCCATAGATCAGAGAGAAGCTAAGGTTGAGGATTGTATGTTAGTCAAGGAATACTCCTTGAAGTTTGTTAAACTTTTCAAATATGTTTCTTCCCTGTTGTTCATAAGTAGAGATGAAAGGAGCAGGTTTGTGGCTGGTGTATCGAAGGATTTGGAGGAGGAATGTCGAGAAACCATGTTGAATTAAATAATGGACCTTGATATGATGATGGTACATGCACAACAGGTGGAGGAGAGTCATCGGAGGAAGAGAGGCTGAGAAGGCAAGAATCCTAGTCCCTCGGATCAGACTGGTTCTTCCAATTGTAGGAGTTCGTTTACAGTCTAGGACAGGACCAAGTTCAAGTAGGGGCACAAGCACTTATGAAATCCAACTCCTTCAAGGAACACTAATACGAAAGGGGAAAAGTCTGGGCCCTTGAAGGGCAAAGATAGAAATGCCGAGCGTGACAGAAAGTCATGTGGTAAGTGAGGTCGTTTGCTTTGAGGTGAGAGAATGGTAGGTTGTAATGCCCTACTATGGGTGCGTCAAGAAAGGGCATATGATCAGGGACTACCCACATGTGAAAATTCAGGACTAGGTTTATAGTCATCCTCGTCCTAATCCTACTGTTGCAACCTAGCTTCCCAAGAGGAAGAAGTTATATGCTTTGAATGTTACAGAGGAGAAGGAGAAGTCAGCTAATGTGTCACTTGTACCTTTCATGTATTTTCTGTTCCTGTGTATGCATTTTTAGAAACAGGATCCACATTGTCTTTTTTTTCTTCTTTAATAGCTAGTATATTTTACTTGATCATGAAACTTTTCTAGTTAGTACTACCATAGGAGACAACATTAGAGATGAAAGAGTATATGGAGATTGCCCAATAACTATTCATGATATAGTTACCTATGCGGACCTTATAGAATTAACCATGCATGACTTTAATATAATTTTGGGTATGGATTGGCTCCACAAATGTTGTGATACCATAGACTTTCGAAACATGATGAGTTAGAGCTGAATTGGAAGGGCGTACTTCAAATCAAACAGGACAAATACTTTCCCATCATAAAGACAATAGGTTGTATTTAAGGGGTATTTGTACCACTTAGTAAGAGTCAATGACATAGAACATGAAATTCCTTCCATAGACTCTGTGTCCTTTGTGATTGAGTTTCAAGATGTCATTCTCAAAGAGTTGAAGGTGCAGTTAAAATATCTACTTTATAAAGGTTTCATCCACCCGAGCATATCCCCATGGGGTGCACTAGTGTTGTTCGTATAGAAAAATAATAAGACCATTAGAATATGTATCGATAATCCAAAACTCAACAAAGTTACCATAAAGAAAAATACCCTCTTTCAAGAGTTAATGATCTATTTGATCACCTCCAAGGTTCAACTATCTTTTCTAAAATAGATGTATCACCACATAGGGTGAGAGGTGAGGATATACCAAAAATGGCGTTTCAGACTAGATATGGCCGCTATGTGTTATTAGTAATATAATTTATTCTCACTAATGACCCGACGAAATTTATGGATCTCATGAATAGGGTTTTTCGAAGTTACTTATATTTATTTGTCATAGTCTTCATTGTTGACATATTGGTATATTCGGAAAATGAGGGTGATCACATGGACTATTTGAGGGTGGTGCTGAAAGTGCTTAAGGATAATCAATACTTGACAAGCATAGTAAATGTGAGTTTTTGTTAAGGTAAGTGGCGTTTCTTTGTCATGTCATCTCTAGTAAGGGAGTTGAGGTTGATCTAAGGAAAACAGAGGCGGTTAAAAATTGGCCTAGACCATTTACTCCAACCGACAATAGAAGTTTCTTAGGTCTAGCGGGTTAATATAGGAAGTTTGTTGATGATTTTGTGTTCATTGCATGTCCCTTGAATACTTCGACAAAAAAGTGTAAGAAATTTGAGTGGTCAAAGGCATTTGAGAGAATCTTCCTAATCTTGAATGATAGGCTTAGTTTTGCTCTTGTGTTGACTTCACCATAAGCTACAAATGCTTTCGTTGTGTATTGTGGCCACGACCCACAAGTACACTCTATAATTTAGGGCATCCTTCTATCGTCACACAACAAATGAGACTTCAAAAAGTCTCATCTAAGCTGCTCATATCGTTCATTGCATAATAAACATACTAAAATAAGTAAGAATTTAAAACTTTCTTCATACACAAATAACTCTTTCATAAACATTACACAAGCGGAAGACTTTTATTTAAAAAATTAAATCTTTGCAACATCTACTTAAATTATCTAAAGTTTGGAGTCTAAAACACTTGGGACTAAGCCCATACCAGACAATAAAATAAAGACTATGACATTAGGGACATGTGGATATTGTCCTCGAATCGATGAAGACTCACCAATACTTCATCTTGAAGCCATAGAAACCTATCAATCCTTCATGGCACATCAAGACATCCAATTCATTACACTTTAGTTAAAAAGGTAAAAGAAGAGGTTAGCACATTATATGTACTAAGTATGGAAGATATGAAAAAACCATGTAAAAAGGACATTGAGTAAATACCATTCGTTTCGTGAATTACGATTAAAACATCATCTATAAGCATAAGAATACATTTAATAACTTAGAAACACATAAGAAATCAATTAATCAAAGAAACTAATTTTTAGAAACCTTATAGTAAATTCACTTCACTGTAGAGTGAACTCAATTCACTGTTACAGTGAAGTTCCTTCACTTCACATTAAACACCCTTTATCATGTAATCTTCTCACTCAAAGCTATCCTAAGATTCAATTAAGTCACACAAAGAAATACCTCCCATACACCATCTCTAGATGTCTTTAACGACCCTCAAGATTACTTCTAATGTGTCACATACACACTAAAGATACATTAACATAAGAAAATGAGATTCTTAAACAAAGGTGACTCTAAGGTTCACTTGAGTGAGTTGTGAAGCGACCGGCCATATAATCCCTTACACACACAATTAAGATATCCTATCCACTACCAAATATAGAATCATTCTGACTTAACACATTATCATATAGGTGATATGACGTTCTCCTTCCAAAGGCTATGAAAATACTTACTTAAGTTAATAAGGAAGATAGCGTCCATGATTTACCTCTTCAAGATTACCTAAGTAATCCTTAAGAATACTTAAGGCTTAGATAATGTCCACATAATTAACCAATTACCCTAACTAGAGACATTGTTAAGACTTACCTAGGTAAGATAAAACGTGACTATTCCTCTGCCCCCTTAACACCTTAACTAGACAACCCTTAATTACTCTAGATAAGTACTATTTTATTTTAACATACTTTCTTAATTTAAGTCATTACATTCATTAGTTCATTTAAGACTCATTCTCTACATAAAGGACATTGAAGTAATGATCTTGAACAAGACCTATGGACTCTCACTAACACTTTCAAAAGCCTATTGTAAAATGTCTACATAGCGTCCCATACCACCACCTAAACTTCATAGAACTTCTCTAATGCTAGTAAGTATTCCATATGATGAGAATAGGTAATAACCGACACAGACCATGGTAGCAGCTTATGGAATCCGGAATCCTAACCTACTCCAATGATGGTGTTGTACTTTCCGAGGTTAGAGCTAGGACACAATCCACGTAGGCACATAGTTAAGGAATATGAAGGGTATGCTTTGTAATTTAGTCTCATACTTAACTATAGCTACTCAACTTACCATACTTACTTGGTGCTAACCTTCGTTCTCATAGAGTAATTCATATTAAAGGTTCACATAAAAGGGTTCAATAACAAGTTCATAACACAATCACATTTACCCCACCAAAGAGGACCTCTTAAGGCTACCTTCCAATGGAGACAAGAAGCTCATGATGACTTTCCTAAGGTTTGATATGACGCCGTTCGATGAAATAAACTTTAAATCCATCATTCCTTTACTTGAAGGATACCAGTACGGCTTTCGACTTCAAAATACGTAACCTTACCACTTGGTTCAAGGTTTCACATTAAGGACTTTTTTATCATCATTTAAGGTCACATGTTATTCATACATACAAAACTAAGAGAATTTAGCATGTTAAGTCAAAAAATAATATTTATATTCATACAAAACTAAGAGAATTTAGCATGTTTACTCAAAAAAAATATATTTATATTCAAGTAAAGGACACAAGTTAATCAAGACAAGACACCACATACTTCACCATAACACATATTACTAGTCATTCTATAAAAACCTAGGAATAACCATTATCATCTTTAAGTCATCCTACACACTAAAATATCATTATCAATATAACTATTATAGACTCATACAACCAAGTAGGAAAAACCATGTATCAACCCTAATACTACTTATATAAGCACATTGTCATAGTCTACTGGATTTCCGAACATACATAAAAAGAATACATAATTTCACATTTCATCACAAATAGATATATATACTCATACTTCACATAAAACAACTGTACAAAACATAATAGTTCTTCAAGTAGTGCAAACAGTGACATGACCATCATATTGCACAATGTGACGCCGACAAGGCCACATCAATTAACATAGCACCGCCACCATAAGTGGACCATACAGATCAAAACATAATTAAAGTCTAATTAACATAAAATTAATTGAATTAGGCCAGTATACCCCCACTCCATCTTATCACTATGATTCCTAGGCTAAATCATCCAATTCGATGCCATAATGCACTTACCCATTGCCATGAACATCAATTCAATACATAAACCATAATATTCAATGAAATCTAAGTTAATTCAATATAGATTGATAAATCTAAAACCAATTAGATATCAATTGAATATATTTCATACATTGATGGTACGTGGTGTCACCCACGTCCTATCGATGAGGTCTCGTTGGTTGCACGTATAACCCCCCAACCTGTTGGAGAAGTTGCTCCATCGATGAGACCTATAGACGGGCACTTTCCTGGTATACTGTCCATCGTTTGTGTCGCCAATTGCCACTGCCTCGTAATTTGAACTTCAATATTAGGGTCCTCCTTTACGGACCGTTGTGGGTCCTACAGAGTCGTGCCCGGATTTCTACACCTCAAATATGTACATATATGAGTTTAGGACCTATCACCTGAGTTTAATCCAAAAATAACACATAAAATTTGACGAAAAATACATAAACACAAAAGGTCGTTTGAAGGCAATCCTTTGAACATCATGGATGTTCTTGGACATTTGACCTCCAAACATCATGAAACATGACAAACTGCATATATAAAATATAATAAATAAATTTAAGGACCATATTAGCTCATGAATCACACATAAAAAATACAACCACATATGAGGCACGTAGGTCACTTAGTCGTCGAACGTCTTGGTCGTCCCTTGACGTTTGACTTCCAATGCATCTAAAACCTTAGACACTGCTTCTAACCCACATTATAAACAATTTCAAACCTTAGACCACTATGAAAACCATATTTGTCTCTATCTTCATCTATGTCATTTTTGGTGTCTTACAATTGTGATGCATCTCTAGTGGGTTTAGGGTGTGTACTTATGCAACCTATTAAAGTAGTACCCTATGCTTCTAGAAAACTAAAGGTGCATGAGAGGAACTATGCAACTCATGATCTTTGGTTAGTGGTTGTGGTATTTTCATTGATAAGATGGAGGATTACTTGTTTGGTGTCTATGTTAATATGTATACCGACCACAAGAGTCTCTAATGTGTTTACTCAAAATGAGTTGAAAATCCAAAAAGAAGGTTGTTGGAATTGTTAAAAGATTACGACATGAGTGTTCTCTATCACCCCGGAAAGCACAATGTGGTGTTTGATGCTCTAAGTCATATGAACATGGGTAGTGTGTCTATTGTAGATGAATCTAAGAAAGACCTAGTGAAAGATTTTTATAGGTTCGCTAGACTGGGTGTTAGATTTGAAGATTCTCCGAATGGTGGTTTTATGGTGAATTATGATTGTGAATCATCTTTGGTGGTTAAAGTGAAAAACAATCAACTCCTTCACCAACCATTGATGGAGTTTATGTAATCGGTTTTTGGTAAGGTTAATGAGTCATTCTCCTTAGGGGAGGGATGGTGTCTTGAGGTATTAAGGAAAGTTATATGTTCCCAATGTAGATGGTTTGAGGAATAAGATTCTTGAGAAATATGATGGGTCCCGTTACTCCATTCATCCGAGATAGACAAAGATGTACCATGACCTTAGGGAAGTATTTTGGTTGGAAGTTTTGAAAAAGGACATAGTGGAATTTGTTGCAAAGTTTCCAAATTGCGAACAAGTACAAGCCGAACATCAAAAGTCTTGTGACTTTTTTCAAGAAATCCAAGTCCATACTTGGTAATGGGAAGACATATATATAAATTTTGTGGTAGGTTTGTGTCGGACACAAAAGCAATATGACTCTATATTTGTGGTTGTGGATAGGTTGACCAAATCCGCTAACTTTATTCCCTTCAAGTCTACTTATTCTGCTGAGGATTATGCAAGGATCTTCATAGATGAGATTGTTTGTCGCCATGGTATTCTGTTATTTATCATATAGGTTAGCGGTTCACAATTCACATCTAGGTTTTGGATGTCCAAGGATTGGGATTTTCTTCATCATTCTCCATCAATTAACAATGTATGATATTCCTTTAACTTTTGGGATTCCTTTCTCCAAAGGGTTCCTCCAAATTGATTTAATAAAGAAGAGTTTTAGATGGGTTTTCTTCTATTACAAAATTGATCTTTGAATTTTCTTTGAGTGTGATTTCATTACATAATTTTTATTATATTGTGATGTATTATAATTAAGTTATGATAGGTCTTTATTAATTACCTTGGGTTGTGAAGTAGATCATGAATTCGTCCTAAGTCCCTAATCCTAAGTATGAACTAGTGATAAATTATAGTGTAGGGATTCAATTGACTTCCTTATTGTGTTTATTACTATTTTGTGATGATATTGCACCCATTGTTGGGTTGAATTGGATGGTTTATGTTAAAACCTTTATGATGGCTTGTGAAGGAGTTTGGGGCAAGTCTTGTGATCTTAATCGTTTGCTTCAAATATACTTAGTTGTGTTTAGTGATGAAGTTATATTTACGTATACATTGTGATAATATTGGTTAGGGTTTATAAGTTATGTTTAATTGGAATGTATTGAATCACGAGTTGTGACTTGTTGGTTATGATGTAATTGTGTAATTGTATAAGAGTGGTGATGACTTACCTAAGTGCCTTATCATAATGTTATTTTGTAAATGTGATGATATTAAATGTATGAATTGTAATGAAGAGAAAATACTCACAATTCCTATTGATCTATAATGATGACTATATAAGGGGTAGAACCTATGACCTAAACTAAGTTAAAATAATTAATAAAGGCTTAAAGACATTTCAAAAGTGACTCTAGCTTAGCTTCGAGCGAACAAGAGTGAGTAGTGTCCCTTCCCACCTAGAGAAGGTAGGATCACTAACGTACTCATGAGATTTGAGACGTTAATGCATGTAGCAAAAAGGGGGTCTCAACTACATGTCCTAGTTCTTGACTATCTTTCCCCCATAGGAATACTAACTAGTGGATGAACTTAATATGGACTTTGTTGTTGGGTTTCCTCTAAGCTGGAGATAAAATGACTCAATTTGAATTATAGTGGTGAATTTAAAAAATACACTACTTTATTCCCCCTAAGTCTACTTATATTGTGGGGGATTATTTAAGGATCTACATTAATGATATTGTGAGTCTTCATGGGATCCCTTTGTCAATTATATAGGATAGAGGTGCTCAATTTACTTCGTGTTTTTGGAGGTCTTTTCAAAAAGGGTAGGGTACTAGAGTGAAGCTTAGTACCGCTTTTAGTCTCGAAACAAATCTTCAAGCAGACCGTACTATTTAAACCCTAGATGATATGCTAAAAGCATGGGTGATATACTTCAACGGTAATTGGGAAAATAACTTGCCGTTGATTGAATTCTCCTATAATAATAGCTACCATTTGAGTATTTCCATGGCTCCATTTGAAGCACTTTATGGAAAGAGATGTAGATCTCTAGTTTGGTGGTTTGAGGTTCGTGAGTCTTCACTCCTTCTTCCCATATTATCTATGAAGCTTTGGAGAAGGTTCGTGTACTAAGGAATATTGAAAACTGCCGATAGCCGACAAAAGTCCTACGCCAACAATAGAAAAATGGATCTTGAATTTAAAAATAGGTGATATGGTGTATTTGAAGATCTTACCTATGAAAGGTGTCCTGAAACTCGGAAAAAATGGAGAGTTAATTCCCCGATATGTTTGTCCGTATGAGGTTTTGCAAAGGGTTGGAAAGGTTGCATATCAGATGAGACTACCTAGTGAAATATGTTCGGTTCATCTAGTCTTTCATTTTGCCATGATCAAGAAGTGTATTTTGATTCCGTATACATTTTTCATATTGAAGGGTTAGGTATGGATAAGAGACTTTCTGAAGAGGATTCGGTGTAGATACTTGATATACCGTGGTTTCACGGTATTGTTAATACTTTTTCCTAAAGTTTAGTGTGTCTAAAAGCCTTTTTGTGCTAATTTTTATGTAAGTTTCTCTTAATTTGCAGGAAATTTGTCTAAAACAGGAATGCAGATGTTTTTGAGCGAGAAATATAGAAAAGTACCACCTACGGAACTTGTGACGGTTCGTCGTGCCCGTGTCGGTCCGTAGGTGACATCGTAGTGCAACTGCTAAAGAAAGATGGGGAATTCTGACAAAGTGTGGTGTTACGGAGTGCATGACAGACCGTCGTACCCATGACGGCCCGTCATGCTGGTTCGTCATGAAGTTCAAAGAAGTAGTCCCAGTACCAAAATTCGAAGAGTTTAAGTTTGGAATAGAGACCCTCGACGGACTTTTGTGCCTGTGACGATCCGTCATACCTACCATCAAGGGTCATGGAGAGGGTAGCAGAAGAAATTGCACAAGTATAGGACGACGGAGTCCATTATGGTCCGTCTTGACAACGACGATCCGTCGCGAGGTCTGTCGACCCAGCCGCATTTTTACAAATTTCAAGCTAATAGAGTCCTTATATTTTTAGGTTTTTATTTTTTATAAATATTTCGAAAAACCTCTTTTTTGAGTTTAGACCCTTGATCGTTGTTAGACCCTTGATCATTGTTAGACTCTTGAATGTTTTTAGACCATTTGTGAGACTCTTGGATATTTTAAGACTCTTGTAATTGATTGTTAGTGACTTTTGTTGATTAATCAAGCGAACTTTTGGATTTTACTCTTTCTCATTGAATTATGTATATGAACTCTTATATCATATATTTGAATATTGTGATTATGACTATGGGTTACTAAACTCCATAACTATGGTTGTGGGAACCATAGGCGAATAATTTGGTAAAAACTTACTAAAATAACAATTCTAGAATAGTGTCTTGCATGTATTGATAATTCTTTCGCTTAGAAGTCTTTTTAACGGATGGACAACGTTAGAACTCGCCTTAATGCTACTTGCCAGACCAAGGAGGTAGATAATAGGAAAAGAACTATCAACATAGATTTAGTATATACTATCTAATAGGCTAGTATTTATTGGTATTAGGTAATAACATAGTCAAATATCGAATATGATGCTTTATATGAGGTAAAGGTAAGGGTTAGTATAGCAACACACATAGCCGGATCTAGGTGCGGAGTGAAATTTGCTAGATGCCGGACCAAGGATTTAGAAATACATAATTTATCACCTTGCATGCAAGATACTAGGAAAGAATTGTTATAGTTAGAATTATCAAGTTATGAACTTGTAAGGAACACGTTAACCTTAGTTACTTTTATTAATCGATTAAACTCCAACATTCGAAGATGTTAAGTGTCTCTTTTAATTTTGCTAGTTATTTTCATTTATTCAAAAATAGAAAAACCCCCTTTTATCAGTTTTGCTTTGCAAGGAAGTAATTGACTGAACAATAGTAATAATAGATTGAAGTTAAGCCTAAACTATTTTCCTCGTGGGAATGATCCCAACCTCACTAGTTGGGTTATTTACTTGACACGACTGCTTTACTTCTTATTTGAGAAGTAAGTTTGAGTGTTTCACATTTTGGCGCCGCTGCCGGGGAAAGTAGCTTTTAGATTAACTTAAAGTTATTACTATATTTTAGTTGATATTTTCTTCATTTTACTTTGATTTATTGTTTTGGTTACTTGCAAAACCACCTTCCTTGTATGCCAAATACACAAAGAGGAAGAGAACCCTTGTTTCAATACGATCACAAATTAGAGCGTACACTACGTAACCTGAATCGAAACTTGGGAATTAATGATGATGATCCAAACAAGAACATCCGAGCTGCGGTTGATTTTCATAGTCAGTTGTTACCCGATGCTCCAGGTGAACACCAACAGAGGGGACAAAATCCCGCTCCACAGCCCCAAGAATACTAAAGAGGCTATGAGTATATAGCAGACTCCGATGGTCCACTTGTCTTGTCCCCAGTACCACCAGGCCACACTTTTGATGTAACTAGTAGCCTGATGCAAATGTTCACTGCCACAGGTTTGTTTTCGGGGCTACCTTGTGAGGATCCACATGCCAATATATCTAAGGTAAGGGCACTGTGTAAAAGCTGTGTAGGGAGGCCGGACTTGGACTTCGATGTAATAGGGCTAAGAATGTTTCCTCTCTCATTGACGGGAGAGGCTGCTATATGGTTCACTGAGCTATCTTAAAACTCAATTTTCACTTGGAACCAACTAAGGGACGTTTTCTTAGCTCTCTACTACCTGGTCTAAAAGAAACTAAACCACAAAGACAGAGTGAACAACTTTGTGGCACTACCAGGAGAGTCAGTTAGTAGTTCTTGGGATAGATTCACCTCGTTTTTGAGAAGCGTCCCATATCACCATATAGCTGATGAGTCATTGGAGGAATACTTCTATCGGGGACAGGATAATAATAATAATGCGGTGTTTGACACTATAGCAGGTGGATCTTATAGAGAGTGTCCTTATGCTGATATTGTTGAAAAATTAGAGAAAATCTCCCAAAATAATAAAGATTCGAGTAATATGAAGTCAGATACCGCGGAAATACCTTTGAAGTCCACTCCACTCATGTAACGACCTGTTTAGTCGTTTTGAGCAGCAGATTGAAATTCTGGAAAAAAAACTGGCTGGGACGACGGAAGTAGTGACGGACCGTCGTAGCCACGACGGCCCGTCATGGATGTTTCGTCCCATGACACTTAGAATTCTGAAATTGGGTACTGAAAATCGACTCTCTGTAAATTGTGACGGACCTGCAGGACGTGCCGTCACATCCACGACGAACCATCGTGAGGTTCCGTTGCAAAACACTTCAACGTTTGAGAATTTGGTTCGAGAAACGAGTTTCTGACCGCCATGACGGACGTGCAGGACGGACCGTCACAGGCGTGACGGACGTCACAGCGTCCGTGGTAACGACGGGATTCTGGGTAGGTGCGACGACCACCGTGACGGACCGTCGCAGGCACGACGGCCCGTCACAGGTCACGCAGTCCCAGACAGTTTAGGATTTCTCCACACGTTTTAAGGGTCGTTTTTGACTATTCTTTCCTTAAATATAAAGATTGAGGGTTAACATTAATAAGTCTAATTACTTAGGGGTTAAAAGGGGTAACCTTAAGTGAATTAGTGGGGTTTTATTGTCCTTTTTCACACTTAATTATATGATTAATTAGGGTAAAGGAAAGAGGGTTTGAATAAAACAAAAGAGAAAGAACAGAAAGAGAGAGAGCAGATCGATCGAATTGGTTGAGGAGAATAGCAAGCTTGGGAAATTTCTTGTGGATTCCAATTCTTCGGTGGAGGTAGGTTATGGTTTATATTACGATACTCGTAGTGAACTCTTAATAGTGAATAATATGTGTTGATGATATTGTAAACCTGTCTATATGCTTAATTGTATGCTTGCATGAACATGATTATGTGATTTTGATAAAACAAGCATGATGAAAACCATTGAATCCCAAATCTTGAAAGAAACTTTAATCTATGATATTAATGATAATGCCTTGGTATAAAAGAAGGCTTGATGGATTAAAGTGATTGGGATTGATGATGCCTTGGTATAGAGAAGGCTTGATGAACGGATATAATGAGATTAGTGGATCGGAGTGTCACGTTCCGACACATAGAATTAGTGGATCGGAGTGTCACGTTCCGACACATAGTATTAGTGGGACGGGTGTCACGAACCGACACGTAGATGTAGGGGATCGGAGTGTCACGTACCGACACATGTAGGGGATCGGAGTGTCACGTACCGACACATATAGGGGATCGGAGTGTCACGTTCCGACACATATAGGGGATCGGAGTGTCACGTTCCTTCACATATAGGGGATCGGAGTGTCACGTACCGACACATAGTAGTAGGGGATCGGAGTGTCACGTACCGACACAAGAGGAAGAAAGATAATGAATCTCGAAAGATGTTAATATACTCAACGTAATGAACTTAATCCCCAAATGAGTATGGTATTGAGGCTTGAGTCCTCATGGATGAACTTGATGGTATTTATTGACGATTATACTACTTGTTGCTACATGTTGAGTTTATAGTTGATTTATAATATTACTTGATATGTATTATCGCCTATTTTGAGTTAACCGATGATATCTACTCAGTACGTGTGGTTGTACTGACCCCCTACTTTTATGTTTTCCTCTTGTTATTTGTGTTATGCAGCAAACGTTCCGTCAACTTCGACTCAGCAGTAGATCAAGCCAGTCTTCACTCCATCGGAAATTCAGGGTGAGCTAATGCGTCTAGCTTGGACTGGATCTTCTTCTTCAAGTCTTGATGCCTTGAACTTCCGGCATGGACTAGTTTTACTTGTTTTTAGCTTTTTAGACATTCTTAGATTAGTAAATTGAGATAGATGTTCTTGTGATGATGACTTCCAGATTTTGGGGAAAATAATAATAGTTTTGATTTGTTTTTATTAATGAGTTAAGTCTTCCGCATTTCTTTCGTTGATATTGTATTAAAATGTTAAGGGTTAAATTGGTTGGTTCGCTCACATAGGAGGGTAAATGTGGGTGCCAGTCGCGTCCCCGATTTGGGTCGTGACAGACTTGGTATCAGAGCATTAGGTTCATTGGTCTCATCACACAAGAACAGGTCTAGTAGAGTCTTAAGGAACGGTAGGGGGACGCCTTTACTTTTCCTTGAGAGGCTATAAGACTTTAGGAAAATTCCATTCTTTCATTCTTTCTTTCGTGCTACTACTTGAGTCCAATTGGTATCTAGGTGATACAAATTGGTATCTGACCATCTTCATTCTATTTCGCAGATTGTTAGAACTAGAGCAACGACCGCACCAGCAGCAACAACGGAAAGACAGGAAACTACTGAGCCAGCCACTGGGGCTGTGGCTCGAGGAAGAACAACGGCAAGAGGCCGTGGGAGAGGTCGTGGGAGGACGTCCTCTAGAGGGAGAGGACGAGCCCCTAGCCCATCTGATGCTAGGGCGGTGACTCCTCCACCGACTGAGGAGGTAGTTAGAGAGGGTGAGGAAGGGGAAACTGAACAAGGGCAGAATGAGGAAATGCCACCCCAACCTACCCCAGAGATGATCAACCAAGTACTTGCTTATCTTAGCGGGTTGTCTGATCAGGGTCAAGCACCTCCAGTGGTTTCTGCACTAACACCTCCGGTTTCAGAGATACGACATGCGGCTACTATGGCTCCCCGCATGGATGCAACATTGGGAATAGGCACATTTCCACGTCTGACTACTGGGCCTATTATGACAAACGATCAACATGAACTTTTTAGTAAGTTCTTGAAACTGAAACCTCCAGTCTTCAAGGGTGCAGAATCTGAAGATGCTTATGATTTTCTGGTTGATTGTCATGAGCTACTACACAAGATGGGGATAGTAGAGAGGTTTGGTGTCGAGTTCGTGAGTTATCAGTTCCAAGGTAACGCCAAAATGTGGTGGCGTTCACATATTGAGTGTCAACCAACCGAGGCACCACCTATGACTTGGGAATCATTCTCTAGTTTGTTCATGGAGAAGTATATCCCAAGGACTTTGAGAGATAGGAAGAGGGATGAGTTCTTGAGTCTTGAACAGGGAAGGATGACAGTAAACGCGTATGAGGCTAAATTTCGCGCACTATCCAGATATGCCACCCAACTTTGTTTCAGTCCACAAGAACGGATCCGCCGTTTTGTGAAGGGGTTGAGGTCAGAATTGCGGATTTCAGCCTTACAGATAGCGGCGACAGCAACATCCTTCCAAGAGGTGGTAGACTTTGTGATAGAGGTGGAAGGAGTGAAACCGGATGACTTCACCTCAACGTCTACATCAAAGAGGTTTCGTAGGGGAGGTGAGTATAATGGTTCTTATTCTAGAGGACAGAACTCCGGAGGACACTCAAATCGACCAATACAGTCTTCACTACAGACTGTAGTTGGGGGTCCACCTCAGAACGGTCAACACTACTCCGAGAGACCCATGCCTGACTCCAGAGAGTGCTATGGATGTGGGGAGATTGGACATATTAGGAGGAATTGTCCGAAACAGAGTTACAGAGCCCCAATAGCTAGAGGAAGAGGTGGTAATGGTAGAGGTCGTTATTCTGGAGGGCGTGGTGGCCGAGGTAATGGTGGTCACCAAAACGGCAGAGGTGAAGGGCAAAACGGAGTCACTACTACACAACATGGTAGGGGCAACGGACAGACAAATAATGGGGCTCATTGCTACGCTTTCCCTGGGAGATCTGAAGCGGAGGCGTCTGATGCTGTTATCACAGGTAATCTCTTGGTTTGTGATTGCATGGCATCTGTATTATTTGACCCTGGCTCCACGTTTTCATATGTATCTTCCTCATTTGCTAATGGTCTAAATTTACATTGTGAATTACTTGACATGCCTATTCGTGTTTCTACTCCAGTGGGTGAGTCTGTGATAGTCGAAAAAGTGTATAGGTCTTGTTTGGTGAATTTTGTGGGGAGCAACACTTATGTAGACTTGGTTATTTTAGAAATGGGTGACTTTGACGTAATTCTGGGTATGACTTGGCTTTCTCCAAACTTTGCGATTTTGGATTGTAATGCTAAAACGGTAACGTTAGCCAAGCCTGGGGCAGATCCGTTAGTGTGGGAGGGTGACTACACTCCCAATCCGGTGCGTATCATCTCCTTTATTCGTGCTCAGAAGATGGTTAGTAAGGGTTGTCTAGCTTTCTTGGCACATCTCAAGGATGACACTACCCAAGTACCTTCGATCGAGTCGGTTTCAGTGGTCTGTGAGTTTTTGGATGTGTTCCCTGCAGATCTTCCCGGTATGCCACCAGATAGGGATATAGACTTCTGCATTGATTTGGAACCCGGTACTCGCCCCATTTCTATACCCCCGTATAGAATGGCTCCCGCCGAATTAAGAGAGTTAAAGGCTCAACTTCAAGAGTTGTTGAGCAAAGGGCTTCATTAGACCAAGTGCATCTCCTTGGGGTGCTCCGGTGCTATTTGTGAAGAAGAAGGATGGGAGTTTCCGAATGTGCATAGATTACCGACAGTTGAACAAAGTAACTATTAAGAACAAGTACCCCATTCCTCGCATTGATGACTTGTTCGATCAGTTACAAGGTGCTTGTGTCTTCTCAAAGATTGACTTGAGGTCCGGTTATCACCAATTGAAAATACGAGCAACGGATGTTCCAAAGACTGCTTTTCGAACTAGGTATGGGCATTATGAATTTGTGGTAATGTCATTTGGTCTTACAAATGCCCCTGCTGCCTTCATGAGCTTGATGAACAGGATTTTCAAGCCATACTTGGACCACTTTGTGATCGTGTTTATTGATGATATACTGATATACTCCAAGAGTAAGAAGGAACATGAGGAGCATTTGAGAATGGTGTTAGAGTTGCTAAGAAAGAAGAAGCTCTATGCGAAATTCTCCAAGTGTGAGTTTTGGTTAGATTCAGTGTCCTTCTTGGGGCACGTGGTTTCTAAGGATGGAGTGATGGTGGATCCATCTAAGATTGAGACAGTGAAGAATTGGGTAAGACCTACAAACGTGTCAGAAATAAGGAGTTTTGTGGGGTTAGCTAGCTACTACCGCCGATTCGTCAAGGGATTCTCTTCCATTGCTTCCCAATTGACGAACTTGACCAAGCAAAACGTCCCATTTGTATGGTCGGATGAGTGTGAGGAAAGCTTTCAGAAGCATAAGACTTTGTTGACTACCGCACCAATTCTTACCTTGCCAATAGAGGGTAAAGACTTCATTGTTTACTGTGATGCATCCTATTCTGGGTTGGGTGCAGTGCTAATGCAAGAGAAGAATGTGATTGCTTATGCTTCAAGACAATTAAAAGTGCATGAACGTAACTATCCAACTCATGACTTGGAATTGGCCGCGGTAGTGTTTGCACTAAAGCAATGGAGACATTACTTATATGGGGTTAAGTGTAAGGTCTATACGGACCATCGTAGTCTACAGTATGTATTCACTCAGAAAGACTTAAACTTGAGACAGAGGAGATGGATGGAACTACTGAAGGACTACGACATCACTATCTTGTACCATCCGGGGAAGGCTAATGTTGTAGCGGATGCTCTAAGTAGAAAGGCCGGAAGCATGGGAAGTCTAGCTCATTTGCAAGTTTCTAGACGCCCATTGGCTAGAGAGGTGCAGATTCTGGCTAATGACCTTATGAGGTTGGAAATAAATGAGAAGGGAGGATTGTTAGCTTGTGTAGAGGCAAGATCTTCTTTTCTTGACCAGATTAAGGGGAAACAGTTTGATGATGAGAAACTAAGGCGAATTCGAGATAAGGTGTTGCAAGGAGAGGCTAAAGAAGCAACAATCGATGAGGAAGGTGTTTTGAGGATAAAGGGAAGGGTATGTGTACCCCGCATCGATGAATTGATCGCCACTATTCTGACAGAAGCTCATAGTTCCGGATATTCTATACATCCTGGTGCAACCAAGATGTATCGCGACCTAAAGCAACACTTCTGGTGGAGTAGAATGAAGCGAGATATTGTTGAGTTTGTTGCCAAGTGTCCAAATTGTCAACAAGTAAAGTATGAACACCAAAGGCCCGGAGGAACACTTCAGAGAATGCCCATTCCTGAATGGAAGTGGGAGAGAATCGCGATGGACTTCGTGGTTGGTCTTCCCAAGACATTGGGTAAGTATGACTCTATTTGGGTGATTGTTGATAGGTTAACTAAGTCTGCTCACTTCATTCCTGTCAAGGTGACTTACAATGCAGAGAAGTTAGCAAAATCTACATCTCAGAGATCGTTCGATTGCATGGGGTTCCACTCTCAATCATATCTGATAGAGGTACGCAGTTTACTTCTAAGTTTTGGAGAACCTTACATGCTGAATTAGGTACTAGGTTGGACCTTAGTACTGCGTTTCATCCTCAGACCGATGGTCAGTCTGAGCGAACGATTCAAGTGTTGGAGGATATGCTTCGCGCGTGTGTGATAGAGTTTGGTGGCCATTGGGATTGCTTCTTACCCTTGGCAGAATTTTCATACAATAATAGCTATCACTCCAGTATTGATATGGCTCCATTTGAAGCATTGTATGGGAGGAGGTGTAGATCTCCCATTGGTTGGTTTGACGCCTTTGAAGTTAGACCTTGGGGGACCGATCTGTTAAGGGATTCTATGGAGAAGGTGAAAGCTATTCAAGAAAAGCTTTTAGCGGCTCAAAGTAGACAAAAGGAGTATGCAGACCGAAAGGTTAGAGACTTGGAGTTCATGGAAGGTGAACAAGTCTTGTTGAAGGTTTCGCCCATGAAAGGGGTGATGCGGTTTGGAAAAAGAGGTAAGTTAAGTCCAAGGTACATTGGACCATTTGAGGTACTAAAGCGAATAGGGGAGGTGGCTTATGAATTAGCCTTACCCCCAGGGCTGTCCGGAGTGCATCCGGTGTTTCATGTATCCATGTTGAAGAGATATCACGGAGATGGAAACTACATTATCCGCTGGGATTCAGTTTTGTTGGATGAGAACTTGACTTATGAAGAGGAACCGGTTGCTATATTAGATAGAGAAGTTCGCAAACTGAGGTCGAGGGAGATTGCATCCATCAAAGTGCAATGGAAGAATCGACCGGTTGAAGAGGCTACTTGGGAGAAGGAGGCAGATATGCAAGAAAAATACCCACATCTGTTTATAGATTCAGGTACTCCTTTTCGCCATTGTTTTTCTTCTTTTGATCGTTCGGGGACGAACGATGGGTAAATTGGTATCTATTGTAACGACCTGTTTAGTCGTTTTGAGCAGCAGATTGAAATTCTGGAAAAAAAACTGGCTGGGACGACGGAAGTAGTGACGGATCGTCGTAGCCACGACGGCCCGTCATGGATGTTTCGTCCCATGACACTTAGAATTCTGAAATTGGGTACTGAAAGTCGACTCTCTGTAAATTGTGACGGACCTGCAGGACGTGCCGTCACATCCACGACGAACCGTCGTGAGGTTCCGTTGCAAAACACTTCAACGTTTGAGAATTTGGTTCGAGAAACGAGTTTCTGACTGCCATGACGGACGTGCAGGACGGACCGTCACAGGCGTGACGGACCGTCACAGGCGTGACGGACCGTCACAGCGTCCGTGGTAACGACGGGATTCTGGGTAGGTGCGACGACCACCGTGACGGACCGTCGCAGGCACGACGGCCCGTCACAGGTCACGCAGTCCCAGACAGTTTAGGATTTCTCCACACGTTTTAAGGGTCGTTTTTGACTATTCTTTCCTTAAATATAAAGATTGAGGGTTAACATTAATAAGTCTAATTACTTAGGGGTTAAAAGGGGTAACCTTAAGTGAATTAGTGGGGTTTTATTGTCCTTTTTCACACTTAATTATATGATTAATTAGGGTAAAGGAAAGAGGGTTTGAATAAAACAAAAGAGAAAGAACAGAAAGAGAGAGAGCAGATCGATCGAATTGGTTGAGGAGAATAGCAAGCTTGGGAAATTTCTTGTGGATTCCAATTCTTCGGTGGAGGTAGGTTATGGTTTATATTACGATACTCGTAGTGAACTCTTAATAGTGAATAATATGTGTTGATGATATTGTAAACCTGTCTATATGCTTAATTGTATGCTTGCATGAACATGATTATGTGATTTTGATAAAACAAGCATGATGAAAACCATTGAATCCCAAATCTTGAAAGAAACTTTAATCTATGATATTAATGATAATGCCTTGGTATAAAAGAAGGCTTGATGAATTAAAGTGATTGGGATTGATGATGCCTTGGTATAGAGAAGGCTTGATGAACGGATATAATGAGATTAGTGGATCGGAGTGTCACGTTCCGACACATAGAATTAGTGGATCGGAGTGTCACGTTCCGACACATAGTATTAGTGGGACGGGTGTCACGAACCGACACGTTGATGTAGGGGATCGGAGTGTCACGTACCGACACATGTAGGGGATCGGAGTGTCACGTACCGACACATATAGGGGATCGGAGTGTCACGTTCCGACACATATAGGGGATCGGAGTGTCACGTTCCGACACATATAGGGGATCGGAGTGTCACGTACCGACACATAGTAGTAGGGGATCGGAGTGTCACGTACCGACACAAGAGGAAGAAAGATAATGAATCTCGAAAGATGTTAATATACTCAACGTAATGAACTTAATCCCCAAATGAGTATGGTATTGAGGCTTGAGTCCTCATGGATGAACTTGATGGTATTTATTGACGATTATACTACTTGTTGCTACATGTTGAGTTTATAGTTGATTTATAATATTACTTGATATGTATTATCGCCTATTTTGAGTTAACCGATGATATCTACTCAGTACGTGTGGTTGTACTGACCCCCTACTTTTATGTTTTCCTCTTGTTATTTGTGTTATGCAGCAAACGTTCCGTCAACTTCGACTCAGCAGTAGATCAAGCCAGTCTTCACTCCATCGGAAATTCAGGGTGAGCTAATGCGTCTAGCTTGGACTGGATCTTCTTCTTCAAGTCTTGATGCCTTGAACTTCCGGCATGGACTAGTTTTTACTTGTTTTTAGCTTTTTAGACATTCTTAGATTAGTAAATTGAGATAGATGTTCTTGTGATGATGACTTCCAGATTTTGGGGATAATAATAATAGTTTTGATTTGTTTTTATTAATGAGTTAAGTCTTCCGCATTTCTTTCGTTGATATTGTATTAAAATGTTAAGGGTTAAATTGGTTGGTTCGCTCACATAGGAGGGTAAATGTGGGTGCCAGTCGCGTCCCCGATTTGGGTCGTGACAACTCACAACCCAGCCACAGATGAGATCCGTGAAGAGATTGCACAGATGAGAACTAATTTTTGGGTGGTATTAAAACATATCATTGGGGTGAAGAAAACATAAATGCATTTAACTACTTGTCTAAACCACCACCACCTATTGATGAATGCTATTATGCGGAGGATTTTTAAGCAGTAAATGAGAAAATAGGGGGTTTCCGACCGAGTGCCCAAGGCTCAAATTAGGATAATTCGCGTCAAGGTCAAGGGAACGAAGGTCGGATCTATGGTAACTATAACCGTGAGGGTCATCATGTCCGAGATGGAAACTACAACCGCGACATAACTTCAACAGGGGTAACTACGGTAAGAGAAATTATAAAAATGGTGCATATGTCCCTCCTCAAAATCGTGATATTACTCCTAGGGATGGTGGAGATAGTATGGCGGGAGTTGAGGATATGATGCGCAAAATGATGAGGAGGTTCCATGATAGTGATGAGCACATGAAAGAGTTAAGGAGTGATTTAGCGGGTATTGGGTTAAAAGTTGATACACATGCAATTTTGATTAAGAAGATCAAGTTGCAAATGGCCCAATTATTTACGACTTTGAACACACGGTAACCGGGCACCATTCCTAGCACCACTATCCAAAATTCAAAAATGATGCACAATGTATGGTAATCACTACTCAGGGTGGTAAGCAAACCATTGATCCACCTTTGCCGTCGAATGAGGAAAAGATGAGAAAGGATAATGATAAGGTGGGAAAAGGTAGTGGTGAAGCAGAAGATAAAAATGGAAAAGATGCAGAAGTCCCTACTAACGTAATTCCCATTCCTAGACCACCCCCCTTTCCTGAGAGATTAGTGAAAAAGACTGAGGATGGTAAATATCGGCGTTTTATAACAAAGTTAAAACATCTTTCTATCAATGTCCTTTTGGTAGAAGCTCTAGAACAAATGCCCTGTTATGCCAAGATTATAAAAGATCTGGTTAATCGGTCACTTTCGAGGATGATGATAGAATCCAACATTGTAGTGCTATTTCAACAAGATCTCTCTCACAAAAGAAAGAAGATCCGGGTGCATTCACTATTCCTTCTACAGTCGGGTCATTACATTTGCGAAAGTATTATGTGATCTGGGGGCAAGAATACATCTCTTGCCAGTCTCGATTTACAAGAAGTTAGATTTAGGTGTCCCAAAGCCCACTACAATGCGGCTACTAATGGCTGATCGAACAGTGAAAAGGCCTATAGGGATACTGCACGATCTGCTAGTAAAAGTGGAGTCGTTCATAAAACCGGCATATTTTATTATTCTTGATTGTGAAGTTGATTTTGAAGTGCCGATTATTATTTGGAGGCCATTCCTTGCTACGGGTAGAGCCTTAGTTGATATGGAAAAGGGGCAGATGAAATTCCGATTGAACAATGAACAAGCGACCTTCAACATTTGTAGATCCATGAGGCAGAGTGGTGAGCTCCAATCGATATCTTGTATATCCCACAAAGAAAAGATGAAGAAGGATAATGACATAAAAAGTAAAAAAAAAAAGAGTTTATGGTTGGGGATTTTGTGCTTTTAGACAATTCAAGGTTACATTGGCTGCCGGGCAAGATCAATTCCAAACAGACTGGACCTTACTTGATTACCCAAGTATTCCCTCATGGTGCAGTTGAGTTAAAAACCAAGGAGGGAGTGCGGTGTAAGGTGAAAAGTTAATGAATAAAACTCTATTTTTGGCATACTACATCGGTGAATGAATTGATTGAGTCATACCATCTTGATGAAGGCTCAGTAATCAAGTGTCCTCAGTTGTGCCGCGACATTAAATCAGGCGCTTGTTGGGAGGAAACCCAATAGTTATATTTTTATTCTTTTTAGTAATGGTGGCATTTTCTATTAATGGGTTTTAAATTTGCAAGCACATCAGCAGGAAATTTTGCAGAAAATCACTCTGCAGCAGACACTGACGGATACATCGACGGACCGTTGTGCCTGCGACAGACCATCGCATGAATCGATCATGCCAGGTACGTCTTTCTGTTATATTCAAACTAGGTCACACACGACGGAACTAACAACGTACCGTCACAACTGAGACGGACAATCGTCGAGGAATCCTCGCATCATTAATGAAGCCTACCTGACCGGACCCGGCTGGGTTTTTTTTAAAAAATCAACATTTAAAACTCCTACCCCTTCATTTAACCCCATTTCTTCACTCTTTCTCCCATTTCCCTCCATTTTCAACTTCCAAAGATCATAACCCTCTCTCCCTTACAACCGATCATTTTCCCCAAATTCTCCAAATTCCTAATATTCATCATCTACTAGTCGGGGCTGCTGCTGTGCGTCTGTAGAAATAGGTGCTTTAGCATTGCTAGTTTACTAGGTATTTGGGTTAGACAAATGTAGGTTACAACACTACCAATTCGATTTGGGTCATAGGGGATGAATGGGGCATCCCAGTTTTTTCACTGAGTTAGAGAATGAGACCCCGATGATGGCCTGTACAAGTGTGTACTAACTCATATACAATTACTATTATTATAAGTGCAGGTCCTTGAAGGAGATTAAAGATCAGTTGAAGCTGTTTGGACTAGTACCTCAAATCTTTGGTAGGTCCTCTTGAGTTCGAGGATGCCTACCCTTTATCTCAAGACTTTGGTAGGTCCTCTTGAGTAAGAGGATTCCTACCCTTTATTCTCTTGATTTAGTAAATTAGACATAGCTACTGGATGTTGTCCCTAGCATTTTCTTCCAAATATTTTTCCAAACTTTTGTATTAAGGCTGGTTTGGAAAATATTAATGATATCATTAATTCATCATTTCAATTGTTCAATCTTTTAATAGATGGTTTATTATTTCAAGCTGTTAGTATATCACACTTATTCAAGAATTATATGAAGTCTAAGTACAATTCAGTAAATGAAAAAATTTATAAATTTTCCGTTAAATTTAACTCTATGATTGTCATGAAAGCTCAGAAGAGGCTTGTCTACAACCTCTAGGAGGTTACCAACGCCGGTCTCATCTAGGTTCTCGGACCTGGGTGTGACATTTATAATGTATGTTAAGTGAAGTAGTACTTTTCTAAAGTAATTAAGAGTTGTCTAATTAAGGTGTAAAGGGGGCATATGAATTGTCACTTCTTATCTTACCTAGATAAGCCTTTTGAATGACTCTTGTTAGGGAAGTTAATTGATTACGTAGACATGATCTAATCCTTAGGTAATCTTGAAGAGGTCAATCATGGATACTATATTCTTGATTTACTTAAGTAGCTCTTTGAATATACATTGGACGGAGAATGTCATATTATCTATATGTATGCGAATGTGTTATGTGAGAATTATTCTATCATGGAAAGTCTACAGTATCTCTTAAGTGTGTATGTAAGGGATTATATGGGAGGTCTCTTCACAACTCACTCAAGTGAACCTTAGAATCACCTTCGGTAAGAGGATCTCATGTTCATATGTTTAATGTCTTGTAAATGTATGTTGATCTAATTATGGGTTGTCAAAAAGATCTTTAAGGTGTGATTAAAGAGGGTGTATGTACGCTCTCTTTTTGTATTACTTAAGAGAGTATTAGGACATCTTTTAGTGAGGGACTTTTATGCAAAAAAGGTGTGCACAGTGAATCCAAATAAATTCACTGTAACAGTGAATTTAGTTCACATTACAGTGAAGTGAGTTCACTGGAAAGTGTTATGAAAATGTGACTTTTTTCTCAATGATTTCTTATGTGTTTCTAAGTTGTTATATTTTGTAACTATTTCTAGTAGTATGATGTTTTAATCGAAATTCAAGAAAAACATGTTATTTACTAAATATCCCATTTTTCATGGTTTTTGCATGGCTTCCATACTTAGTACATATAATATGCTAACCCCTTCTTTTCCCTTTTTGACTAAAGTTTAAGAAATTGGAATTCTTGATGTGCCATGGAGGATGGAAAGGTTTCTATGTCTTTGAAGATAATTTATAGGTGAGTCCTCATCGATTTGAGGACAATATCCACAAGTTCCTTATGTAATAGTCTCTTTTTTATGGTCTTGTATGGGAATAGTCCTAAATGTTGTATACTCTAAAGTTTTCGTTCATGTAAATATTTTAAAATTTTAATGTTTTTAATGGAAGTCTTCTACTTTCCTATTGTTTATGTAAGAGTTCTTTGTGTGTAAAGAAATTTTTAAATTTTTACTCATTTTAGAATATTTATTATGCAATGAATAATATGAGAGGCTTAGATGAGACTTCTTGAAATCTCATTTGCTATGTGACGATGCAAGGATGCTCTAACTTCTAGGGTGTACTTGCGGGTTATGATAGAGGTTGAATTTCTTTAGAGTCGATCTCTCACTTAACCATGTCTATGTAGATACATATTCATAATTGTGAAGCGCACCACACTTATGATGAAGAATGTATAAAATGCTTAGTAAACTCTCACTTCTTTGGGAATCCGATATCGTGCCTCTAGACTCTTGACACTATGTACCTTTAGCATCTACACTTTTTATTGTGAATATAGGAAATGAATATTCTAAGGAACATGGAACAAAGACTTGAGGAAGAGATTGACAATGCGGGAGCTCCTCACTGAGGCAATCAAGTCCCTCATCTAGAAGAAGAAGTAAATGACGATCAATATATGGTCAATCCACTTCCTTTGATGAATGGTGACATAAGGGATTCTCTTATCCACATGGACCAATCCATTACTACTGAATCATTTGCAGTCACTACCCATGCTAAAGCCATGAAGGCCAAAGTTTATCGGGAGGGTGTACCCTGAGCAAACCAACATGTTTCTACCATGGCCTCCCATTTTAGGGATTTCACTAGGATTAATTCCCCCTACATTCTACGGGTCCAAGGTTGAAGAATACCCCAAGAGTTCATTGATTAAATCTACAAGATACTCTATGCTATGGGTTTGACTTCTAGTGAGAAGGCAGAGTTAGGCACTTACCAACACAAGGATGAGTCCCAAACTTGGTACGTCAAAATGGAGCAACAATACGACTTCGAGAGGTGGACCAATGACTTTGAAGGTGGTCAAAAAGTTTTTTTGATAGATTCTTTCCTAGGGAGAAGCAGGAAGCTAATGTGGTGGAGTTCATTAACCTTATTCAAGGAGGTATGAATGTAATGGAATAATCTTTCAAATTCACTAAATTGTCAAAGTATGCTCCTTCTTTTGTTTCTTATCTTAAGGATTAAATGAACCTCTTTGTGACGGGAGGTTGTATGAAATGCAAGAGGAATGTCATTCGTCTATCCTACATGTGAATATGAAATGTTCTCATCGTATGGTTCTTGCCCAACAAGTGGAAGGTACAAGGGACAATAGTAAGAGTAGAGATGCATAGAGGGCAAGGTCGTTCCATGGTTGATCTTCAAAGGGTAATCTTGATATGCAAAACTAGCCTAGGTTCAAGAAGAGGGTTTACAACCAAGTTCCTTCATTGTTTCATAAGGATAGAATTATAGCGTGTCTAAGTCTTACTCTCAAAAGAGTAAAGGTACTATCTCACCAACCAAGAAGCTAACTTGTGGAATGTGTGGGAAGAAGCATTATGGTGATTTACTTAAGGGAACGGATAATTATATTCGTTGTTGTAAAAGATTGCACAATGTTTGAGAGTGGACAAATGTGAAGAGGCAAGACAAGAAAGAGCGGGTAATAAAGTGTTTTTTTAATGATGCTCGGAAGAAAAAAATTTTATGCTCTCCACTGTAGGGGTGAGAAAAAGACTTCCCCCGACGTGGTTACCACTATTTTTTAAAGTCTTTTCCATTAATGTATATATTTTATTTTATCCCGGTGCAACCTTGTCCTTTGTTACACGTCTAGTAGCTAAAAAGTTTTACATTTTGCCCTATATCTTGAATGAACCTTTTATGGTGTCTATCCCGGTGGGTGAATCGGTGGTTTCAAAAAGAGTATATACAAATTATCCTACAATGTTTCCCAATAATGTTACTCATATTGAGCTTGTAGAACTTGATATGTTTGATTTTGGTATCATACTGGGTATGGATTGGTTGCATGCTTGCTTTGCCTCTATAGATTGTAGAACAAGGGTGGTGAAGTTTTACTTTCCAAATGAGCCCGTTTTAGAGTGGAAGGGGGGAATTCTATTCCTAAAGGTTGTATCATTTCTTGTTTCAAAGATTGTATGATGATCCCTAAAGGGTGCTTATACCATATAGTAAGAGTCCAATATATAGACTCCGAAATTCCTCCCATTGAGTCGGTCCCCGTAGTGAGGGAATTTAGGAGGTCTTTCTTAATAATCTTCTTGGTATTCCTCCCTAATGGAAAATTAATTTTGGTATAGACTTGTTACCACATACAAATCCCATTTCAATTCCTCTTTATCGGAGGACTCCAGAAGAATTGAAAGAGTTGAAGTCTCAAATTAAAGATTTACTAGATAATTGTTGCATTATACCTAGTATATATCCATGGGGTGCTCCAATTTTTTTGTGAAGAATAAGGATGGGTCTCTTAGAATGTGCATTGATTATCGCCAACTCAATAAAGTCACTTTTAAGAACAAGTATCCTCTTCATCAGATTGTCGTCTTGTTTGGTCAACTTCAAGGGGCTAGCTACTTCTCTATGATTGACTTGAGATTGGAGTATCCCCACTTAGGGTGAGAGGTAAGGATATACCAAAAATGGCGTTTCAGACTAGATATGGCCGCTATGAGTTATTAGTAATATCATTGATTCTCACTAATGCCTCGACGAAATTTATGGATCTCATGAATAGGGTGTTTCGAAGTTACTTATATTTATTTGTCATTGTCTTCATTGTTGACATATTGGTATATTCGGAAAATGAGGGTGATCACATGGACTATTTGAGGGTGGTGCTGAATTTGCTTAAGGATAATCAATACTTGACAAGCATAGTAAATGTGAGTTTTGGTTAAGGTAAGTGGAGTTTCTTTGTCATGTCATCTCTAGTAAGGGAGTTGAGGTTGATCTAAGGAAAACTGAGGCGGTTAAAAATTGGCCTAGACCATTGACTCCAACCGACATTAGAAGTTTCTTAGGTCTAGCGGGTTAATATAGGAAGTTTGTTGATGATATTGTGTTCATTGCATGTCCCTTGAATACTTCGACAAGAAAGTGTAAGAAATTTGAGTGGTCAAAGGCATTTGAGAGAAGCTTCCTATTCTTGAAAGATAGGCTTACTTTTGCTCTGTGTTGACTTCACCATAGGGTACAAAGGTTTTCGTTGTGTATTGTGGTCACGACCCACAAGTACACTATAAAAGTTAGGGCATCCTTCTGTCGTCACACAACAAATAAGACTTCAAAAAGTCTCATGTAAGCTTCTCATATCATTCATTGCATAATAAACATACTAAAATAAGTAAGAATTTTAAACTTTCTTCATACACAAAAAACTCTTTCATAAACATTACACAAGCAGAAGACTTTTTTTTAAAAAATTCAATATTTACAACATCCACTTAAATTATTTAAAGTTTGGAGTCTAAAACACTTGGGACTAAGCCCATACCAGACAATAAAATAAAGACTATGATATTAGGGACATGTGGATATTGTCCTCGAATCGATGAAGACTCACCAATACTTCATCTTGAAGCCGTAGAAACCTATCCATCCTCCATGTCACATCAAGACTTCCAATTCATTACACATTAGTTAAAAAGGTAAAAGAAGAGTTTGGCACATTATATGTACTAAGTATGGAAGATATGAAAAAACCATGAAAAAAGGATATTTAGTAAATACCATTCTTTTCACGAATTACGATTAAAACATCATACTATAAGCATAAGAATAAATTTAATAACTTAGAAATACATAAGAAATCAATTAAGCAAAGAATCTAATTTTTAGAAACCTTATAAAAATTCACTTCACTGTAGAGTGAACTCAATTCACTGTTACAGTGAAGTTCCTTCACTTCACGTTAAACATTCTTTAGCATGTAATTTTCTCACTCAAAGCTATCCTAAGAATAACTTAAGTCAAACAAAGAGATACCTCTGATACACCCTCTCTAGATGTCCTTAACGACCCTCAAGATTACTTATAATGTGTCACATACACACATAAGATACATTAACATAAGAACATGAGATTCTCCTACAAAGGTGAATCTAGTTTAACTTGAGTGAGTTGTGAAGCGACCTCCCATAGAATCCCTTACACACACAATTAAGAGATCCTATACACTACCAAATATAGAATCATTCTCACTTAACACATTATCATATAGGTTATATGACATTCTCCTTCCAAAGGCTATGAAAATACTTACTTAAGTCAATAAGGAAGATAACGTTCATGATTGACCTCTTCAAGATTACCTATGTAATCCATAAGACTATCTAACGGTTAGATAATGTCCACATAATTAACCACCTACCCTAACTAGAGACATTGTAAAGACTTATCTAGGTAAAATAAAAAGTGACTATTCCTATGCCCCCTTAACACCTTAACTAGACAAACCTTAATTACTCTAGATAAGTACTATTTTATTTTAACATACTTTCTTAATTTAAGTCATTACATTCATTCGTTCATTTAACACTCATTCACCACATAAAGGACATTGAAGTAATGGTCTTGAACAAGACCTAGGGACTCTCGCTAACACTCTCAAAAGCCTATTATAAAATGTCTACATAGCGTCCCATACCACCACCTAAACTTCATAGAACTTCTTTAATGCTAGTAAATATTCCATATGATTAGAATAGGTAATAACAGACATAGATTATGGTAGCAACTCATGGAATCCGAAAACCTACCCTACTCCAATAAGGGTGTTCTGCTTGCCGAGGTTAGAGCTAGGACACAACCCATGTAGGCACATAGTTAAGGAATATGAAGGGCATGCTTTGTAATTTAGTCTCATACTTAAGTATAACTACTCCACTTACAATACTGACTTGGTGCTAACTTTCTTTCTCATAGAGTAATTCACATTAAAGGTTCAGATAAAAGGGTTCCATTACAAGTTCATAACACAATCACATTTACCCTACCAAAGAGGACCTCTTAAAGCTACCTTCCAATGGCGACAAGAAGCTCATGATGACTTCCCTAAGGTTTGATATGACGCCGTTCCATGAAATCAACTTTAAATCCATCATTCCTCTACTTGAAGGATACCATTACGACTTTCGACATCAAAATACATATCTTACTACTTGGTTCAAGGTTTCACATAAAGGACATTTTTATCATCATTTAAGGTCACATGTTATTCATACATACAAATCTAAGAGAATTTAGCATGCTAAGTCAAAACAATAATATTCATATTCATACAAGGATCAAGTAAGGGACATAAGTTAATCAACACAAGATACTACATACTTCACCTTAACACATTTACTAGTCATTCTATAAAAACATAGAAATAACCATTATCATCTTTAATTCATCCTACACACTAAAATATCATTATCAATATAACTATTTTAGAATCATACAGCCAAGTAGGAAAAACCATGTATCAACCCTAAGACTACGTATATAAGCACATAGTCATAGTCTACTTGATTTCCTAACATACAAAAAAACAATACATACCTTCAAATTTCATCACAAATAGATATATATACTCATACATCACATTAAACAACTATACAAAAAATAATACTTCTTCAAGTAGTGCCAACAATGACATGATCATCATATTGCACAATGTGACGCCAACAAGGCCACATCAATTTACATAGCACCGCCACCATAAGTGGACCATACAAATCAAAACATAAATAAAGTCTAATTAACATAAAATTAATTGAATTAGGTCAGTATACCCCCACTCTATCTTATCTCTTTGATTCCAAGGCTAAATCATCCAATTCGATACCATAATGCACTTACCCATTGCCATGAACATCAATTTAATACATAAACCATAATGTTCAATGAAATCTAAAGTAATTCAATATAGATTTATAAATCTAAAACCAATTAGATATCAATTGAATATATTTCATACATTGACGGTACGTGGTGTCACCCACGTCCTATCAATAAGGTCTCGTTTTTTGCACCTATAACCCCCCAACCTGTTGGACAAGTTGCTCCATCGATGAGACCAATCGATGGGCCGTTTCCTGGTATACTGGCCATCGCCTGTGTCGCCAATTTCCACTACCTCGTAATTTGAACTTCAATATTAGGGTCCTCCTTTATGGACCCTTGTGGGTCCTACAGAGTCATACCCGGATTTTTACACCTCTAATATTTCCATATTTACAAAAGGTCGTTTGAATGCAATCCTTTGAACGTCATGGATGTTCTTGGATATTTGACCTTCAAACATCATGAAACATGACACACTGCCTATATAAAATATAATAAATAAAATTAAGGACAATATAAGCTCATGAATCACACATAAAAAATACAACGCATCTAGGTCACTTAGTCGTTGAACTTCTTGGTCGTCCCTTGACGTTTGACTTCCAATGCATCTAAAACCTTAGACACTGCCTCAAACCCACATTATAAACAATTTAGAACCTTAGACCACTATGACAACCATGTTTGTCTCTATCTTCATCTATGTCATTTTCATTGTCTTACAATTGTGATGCATCTCAAGTGGGTTTAGGGTGTGTACTTATGCAACATGTTAAAGTAGTAGCCTATGCTTCTATTCAACTTAAGGTGCATGAGAGGAACTATCCAACTCATGATCTTTAGTTAGCGGTTGTGTTATTTTCCTTGAAAAGATGGAGGATTACTTGTTGGGTGTCCATGTTAATGTGTATACTTACCACAAGATTCTCTATAATGTGTTTACTCAAAATGAGTTGAATATACAAAAAGAAGGTGGTTGGAATTGTTAAAAGATTACGACATGAGTGTTCTTTATCACCCCGGAAAGGACAATGTTGTGTTTGATACTCTATGTCATATGACCATGGGTAGTGTGTCTCATGTAGATGAAGCCAAGAAAGACCTAGTGAAAGATTTTTATATGTTCGCTAGATTGGGTGTTAGATTTGAAGATTCCTTGAATGGTGGTTTTATGGTGAATTATGATTCTGAGTTATCTTTGGTGGTTGAAGTGAAGAACAATCAACTCCTTCACAAACCATTGATGGAGTTGAAGGAATCGGTTCTTGGTAAGATTAATGAGTCATTCTCCTTATGGGAGGGAATGTGTCTTTATGTATTAAGGAAAATTATGTGTTCCCAATGTAGATGGTTTGAGGAACCAGATTCTTGAGAGAGATCATGGGTCCCGTTACTCCATTCATCCGAGATAGAAAAAGATGTACCATGACCTTACGGAAGTGTTTTGGTTGGAAGGTTTGAAAAAGGACATAGTGGAATTTGTTGCAAGGTGTCCAAATTGCGAACAAGTACAATCCGAACATCAAAAGTCGTGTGACTTTTTTCAAGAAATCCAAGTCCATACTTTGTAATGAGAAGTCATATATATGAATTTTGTGGTAGGTTTCTGTCGGGCACAAAAGAAATATGAATCCATATGGGTGGTTTTGGAAGGTTGACCAAATCCGCTCAGTTTATTCCTTTCAAGTCTACATATTCTGCTGAGGATTATGCAAGGATCTTCATGTATGAGATGGTTTGTCGCCATGGTATTCTGTTATTTATCATATAGGTTAGCGCTGCACAATTCACATCTAGGTTCTGGATGTCCAAGAATGGGGATTTTCTTCATCATTCTCCATCAATTAATAAGGTATAGCATTCCTTTAACCTTTGGGATTCCTTTCTCCAAAGGGTTCCTCCAAATTGATTTAAAAAAGAAGAGTTTTAGATGTGTTTTCTTCTATTACGAAATTGATCTTTTGAATTAGCTTTGTGTATGATTTGTTTACATAATTATGATTATATTATGATGTATTATAGTTAAATCATGATAGGTCTTTATTAATTAACCTAGGTTGTGAAGTAGATCATGAATTCGACCTAAGTGCCTAATCCTAAGCTCTGAACTAGTGATAAATTAGTGTAGTGATTCATTTGACTTCCTTATTGTGTTTATTACCAATTTTGTTATGACATTGCACCCATTGTTGGGTTGAATTGGATGGTTTATGTTAAAACCTTGATGATGGCTTGTGATGGAGTTTTGGGCAAGTCTTGTGATCTTAATCCTTTACTTCAAATATACTTAGTTGTGTTTAGTGATGAAGTTATATTTACGTATACATTATTATAATATTGATTAGGTTTTATAATTAATGTTTAATTGGAATGTATTGAATCATGACTTGTGAGTTGTTGGTTAAGATGTAATTGTATAAGAGTGGTGATGACTTCCCAAAGTCCTTATCATAATGTAATTATGTAAATGTAATGACCTTAAATGTATGAATTGTAATGAAAGGAAATACTCAGAGTTCCTATTGATCTAAAATGATGACTATATAAGGGGTAGAACCTATGACCTAAACTAAGTTAAGATAATTAATAAAGGCTTAAAGACATTTCAAAAGTTACTCTAGCTTAGCTCCGAGCGAACAAGAGTTAGTAGTGTCCCTTCCCACCCAGGGAAGGTAGGATCATAAATGTACTCATGAGATTTGAGACTTTAATGCATGTAGCAAAAAGTGGGTCCCAACTACATATCCTAGTTCTTGACTATCTTTCCCCTATAGGAATACTAACTAGTGGATCAACCTAGGTGCTATGTTCATGTTTTATTACTACCTTGGTAAGTTGTCCACCTTCTTTCGGTATAGGGTTTCATAACACAAAAATCCATATTGTCTTATGTGGTCTATGTCGGTCAGTGCAAGATGTTACCAAATGTAAAATGAAGTAATTAAGTGGACTCTAACTAGGACGACATGAGTGGTTTGACTTAGTCTGGGTAGGTTTATGGGAATCTTCCTATACATTTAAGTAGTTAGCCTTGAGGGAAGTCTTAGAAGGTTTTTGTAATATAATTATATTCTTATAAGTGAAAATGATATGTACATAATGATCGTACATGTTAATGACACAGTGTGATTATTGGTTTCACTTATGAACATGTAATTAGTCTCAATTGCTAAAGTATGATGATGTTTACTCTTAATGATATCATATGTGAAGTTGGGCATTGCTTATAGTTCTTGTTGAGTTACTTCATTGTGTGAGGTTATGGAGCCTTACATAGTCATTGCACTAGTGGACTTAATTGGGGTTCATGAGTAATGGTCTTGCTTTGGTTATAATGTTATGAACTCTAATACATGTTTGTTGATATTATAACCTTATGATATGGTTGTCTTGATTATGTGGTCAATTGTGTTTAAATGCATGCTTACTCGACTAGACTTCAATTTTGTCTAGTGATATCACGAACAGAGACCACACCCTAGAAGATATGACACTCTCGGAGTGCAACCGACATACTTTACCTCTCGGAGGTCTTGTACAATCCATTATCGTATCGTTCATATCATATGAATAAAGAAAAGCAGTGCGGAATTAAAAAATTTCACAAACATTAAAATATCTCTAATAACATGTTTAATTAGAAATCATAGGAAATACTAAGTTTCAATCTCATAAAAACTTAGATACTAGAATACTTGGGACACGGCCCATACAATACTAATATAGAAAGTACTTTGTATATCACAATACTTCAAAGAAAGTAAAAGACATCTATATATGCCCTCGAGTCAATTGAGGATATACTTAAACTTTGCTTGAGTGACTCTAAAATCCAATCTCTCCTTCACCATACTTCTTACCTTTCACCTAAACCTTTAGAGATAATAAAATGTATGGAATTAGTACAATCATTTTTACTAAGTATGGCATTATGCTAAAATCATGAAGACAGACATTTATTAGAAATATGCATCTTTCCATCAAAAGTCATATCATAATCATAAGAATAAAATTTATCAACTTAGAAACACAAAAAAATAACTTAGACCATTTATCATATTTTTCAAGCAACATTATAGTGAGTTCAACTCACTGTTGATTTAATTTCTTCATTGTTACAGTGAAGTTGCTTACCTTAACCTAAGACACCTTCTAGCATATAATTCTCCCACTAAAAGCTATCTTAAGACAAAATTAAGAAACAAAAAGAGAGACCGCCCATACAACCTCTCTAGGCACACCTAAATGACCCTTAAGACCACATGGAATCAGATCAACGTGCACTTACAAGACATCAAACATATGAACATGATATCCTCCTACCAAAGGTGATTCTAAGTGTCATCTGAGTGGGTTTTGAAGCGACCGCCCATACAATCCATTATACACACATTAAGATATCACTCTAACTTAATACAAACAACACATAGATAATGTGACATTCTCCTTCCAAAGTCTATCAAAAGACATATATAACTAAATCAAGAAGATAATGTCCATGATTGACCTCTTCAAGACTACCTAAATAATCCTTACAACTTCCTAAGGCTTAGATCATGTCCAAATAATCAAAATATTCCCTAACTAGAGTCATTCTTAATACTTATCTATGTAAGATACAATGCGACCATTCCTATACCCCATTCACACCATAACTAGACAACCTTTAACTACTCTATATAAGTATTTATTTATTTAATATGCTTTCTTATCTTTAACTTGTTACATTCATTAGTTCATTTAACACTCATTCATCATAGAACGACATTCAAGTAATGGTCTTTGACAATACCTAGGGACTCTAACTAACACCTTCAAAACCTATTGTGCAATGTCTAGATGGCGTCTTATACCACCATATAAACTTCATAGAACTTCTCTAATGCTATTAGGTCTCCCATACGATAAGAATAGGATATAACACACATAGACCATGATAGCTAGACATGGAATTCAGTGTTCTAACATACTTTGATGAGAGTGTACTAGTTGCCAATGGTAAAACTTTGATAGATCCCATGTAGGAACATGATTAAGGAATATGAAGGGTGTTCTTTGTACTCTTGTGTCATACATTAACTAGAGCGACTTCACTTATCATACGCACTCAGTGCTAGCCATTGTTTGCACAGAGAATATTTCCATTAAAGGTTCATATAAAGGGGTTCCATATTTAGTTCATTACCCAATCACATTCACCCTACCAAAGAGGTACACTAGGGATACCTTACAAAAGAAGACAAGAAGCTCATAATGAATTTCATAAGGTTTTATATGATGTCGTTCTAGCTAACGAACCTTAAGTCTAGCATCCTTTACATGAAGGATACCACTACGACTTTGGACTTAAATATTCGTAACCTTACCACTAGATTCCAGGTTTCACATAGAGACCCTCTTAACATCATTTAAGGTCAAATTTTATTCATACATACGAGATTAAGAGGTATTTTCATCCTAAGTTAAGACGTCTCGTATACATATTCATGCATGAATAAATTAAGGGACACAAGTCAACCAAGAAAAGACAGAACATACTTCGCGTTATGACATATTACATGTCAATCTAGAAGCACATTGAAATAACCATTATCATCTATAAGTCATCCTATACACTACCATATAGTCATAAATATGAACATTATAGACCATATAGTCATGTAGGAATAACCGTGTATCAACCCTAAGACTTTACACACAAAGCCATAGTCTTAGTCTAACATGATCATCTAATTTGCTTCAATAAAAGAACACATATACTTTAACATTAATTATGATGTAGATAGATATTATCAAAAATTCCATAATCAACTACACAAATCATCATATTACTTCAACTACTGACGATAAGGCCATGATCATCATATTACATAAAGTAACGCCGACAGGACCACATATATTACGAGTAAAGCACATAACACCTCCACCATAAGTGGAAAATACCAATCACAACATAATTGAAGTCTAAGTAACATTCAATAAAAGTAACTAGGGAAGCGTACCACCACTCCATCCTTAACACTTCAATCAAATGCTAGACCATCCAAATCAATACCATAAGGCCCTTACCCATGGCCATGAGCATAAATTCAATATAAAAACTATCATACTAAATGAAACTAAGTTAATTCAATATAAATTCATCAATATAATAAAACCTAGATATAAATTGAATACAATAATTACATCAATCAATATCCCATAGAAAACTATACTAAAATTCATAAGCATTAGATCAAAATATTACTTAACTCATAAAGTAGTCAAAACTAGGGTTGATCAATTATATGGGTTCATAGGTTAATTGAGTTAAAATCATCTAATTAAAAACAACTAAATCAATATTCAATTCTTAATATCCTTTAATGCAAGAACCCATGGATATATCCTGATATTGGACAAATCATCTTTGAAAACATTAGAAAACATCTTCAAATGTTTGGTCACGTGATGATTAGATTTTCAAGGATTGAAATCACACATCAATGAATCTAATTATTCAATTTAATGAATAATCTCAACTCATTTCTTCAATCGAAGCCCTTTCTTGAGTTTTGGCTCCAATGTAGTTATAGGAAACTTCTATTGGATTTTTGATTTTAATGTTCAAGAATTAAATCTTGTAAGTGTTAAAGGATTATTAACCTATTTAAAATGCCCAAAAGACTCTTTAGGAACCTTACTTTCTCTGAATTTGGACACTGGTTGAAGTAAGAACATCACCCCTAAAATTATAATGAAGCTGCGCAGAAACAGACCCATCGACGGATGGACTATCAATGGCCCGTTCCTTGACCAACGGGCCGTCCTGCAGGTCCATGGACTGGGACTGAGGCTGGTATTTGGTCTTTCTTCCCCAAGCCTAAGTTTTCATTGAATATTCCTCACCCAAAGGGTGTGGACTGAACCACTAGGCGTCGATTGCCATCCGTAGGTGGCTGTCTTGGGCAATCATGGCGACTAACATGGGTCCTTCCTCAAAGACCCATAGATTGTCCTTGGGGATATTTTCCTGGATATATCAAACCAAACATGCTCTTATGCAAGTGTATGACCTCTTACATGAATTTCATCAAAAATGAATACATAAAACTCGATGGAACATGCATAGCCACACACGGTTGTTCCAAGGCAAACCTTTGGAAGGTCGTGGACGTTCTTGGATGTTTGACCTCAAAGTTTAATGAAACTTGAAAAACGTCTATATACACCATAATAACTAATTTAATGACCTTAAAACCTCATTTATCACATATAAACACATAAAAAACACATGAGGCACGTAAGTGACTTAGTTGTTGAACGTCTTAGTCATCCCTTGACGTTTAACTTTCATATCACCTAAACTCTTATATACTGCCTCAATAAAATATTATAGATCTTTTTAGAACCTTAAACTATCATTAAAAACATGTTATTATCTATCTTGACCTATGTCATTTTTGGGATCTTACAAGTGATGTACATGGTCTTGATTTAATGAAATGTGTTATTGACTTGTAGTTGTTCTTGAATGTGTATCATACTTGTCTAAGTAAATTAGCATTTTTTAATGAAATGTTCTTTTGAGAGTGATATCTATGGTGTATGTTCATATCAATTCCATACTTAGGTCAAGTAATGTGCTAACCCTATATATCCCTCTTTCCCAAACATTTTAGGTTGCCATCGTTGAAGGCTTCGTGACGACTTTTAAGGATGACTTGGACAATACTTTCCCAATTTAGGTTGGTCCTCACCACTTCGTGGAAAATGACACTTGTAGCAATGGATTTTGATTAGTCTTAAAAACACTTTGCTCATTCTCTTTCATTTGAGTAATATGATTGAAAAGGCTATATGTGGCTTTGTTGGTATTCATGTATAAGCTATGCCCAGTTGCTATACTCTTGTTTAGATTGGTTAATATAAAACATCCATTTTAAGTCTATGTAATATATTTTATATATATAATACCCCATAATGGTAGAAGACTTTGCATTCTTTATATAAGAAGGGTCTATGCGAAAGGAATAAATAAACCTCATGAAATAGTGTATATGAGATCTTTGAAATAATACACGTTTTTAACCTATGATATGTGATGACGAATGATAAGAGGATAGTCTTAGTCCTCTTCAAGGGCAACGATGCCGGTGGCGTCTAAGGAGTACTTCTCGGATGTGACAGGTCATGACAAACTTAAATCACATCATCACTTTAATAAAATCTTAGGATTGATGTCTCATTTAACCACATTTACATAAAGTCTTGTTCATGAGTGTGAAGCGCACCACACTTATGAATGAGAGGCTATCTGACGCTTAGGAATTCTCTTTGTTGGTAATCCTGAATGTTGTCCTTGAAGAGTTGAAACTTTATGTGTCCTTTTTCTTCTAATCTTGTTCTTGTGGATATAGGATATCTACACGATTTGCAGCCGCAAGAAGAGTTGAGAAATATTTGGCTAATGTAGGAGTTTCTCCCAAAGGCAACCAAGTCCATCCACAAGACACCCAAGTGCGTCCTCAAGAAAAAGCTTCGGTCATTCCTCCAACTATGGCTGACGGAGAGATAAGGTCAGCATTTTTTATTTTGGCTCAAGATATGACTCTGCAAGCACGAGCGGTATCCACTCAAGCTCAACCATGGTGGCTCAAGAAAATAGAGAGATTGGATCCCGTACACAAAAAATTGCTTGTAGCACGATTTCCCCCTTGAGGGACTTCATAAGGATTAACCTTTCTATGTTTTTTGGGTCGAAAGTGAATGAAGATCCCCCAAAACTTCATTGAAGAGGTCTACAAGATTTTTTATGCTATGGAGTTTACTTCGAAGGAAAAGGCAGAACTAGATTCCTATAAACTCAAGGATATAGCTCAAACATGGTACACCATATGGAGAGACAATAGGGCCTTTATAGCAGGTCCTATCAATTGGGAGGTGTTTAGAAGGGATTTTCTTGATCTCTTCTTTCCTAGGGAATAAAGGAGGACAAAGTGAAAGAATTCATCAACCTTCGTCAAAGAGGTATGAGTGTGAAAGAATACTCCTTGAAGTTCACCAAATTGTCTAAGTATGCTCCTGCCTTGGTGTTTAATCGAAGGTATGAGATGAGTCGTTTTGTGACGGCAATGTCCGAGGATTTTGTTAAAGAGTGTCATTCGGCAATGCTCTATGAAAATATCGATTTTATAGGTTCATGGTTCATGCTCAACAAGTTGAGGATATTTGACTCAATAGGAAGAATAGGGAGTAAAAGAGGGCCAAGGCTTATGAGGGGGGTACTTTAAAGGTATACTTGAGATTCAAGACAAGACTATGTTCAAAAATAGGGTTTCTAACAAAGTTACTTCAAACATTCCTAAGGCAAACAAAGATAATGTGCCTAATCCTAAGTCCCAAATGGTAAGGAGTGGAAATTCACCAAGTGATAATCCAACTTTTTCCAAGTGTAGTAAGAAGCATTGAGGAGAGTATGTATTCGCGACGGGAGATTACTCTGGTTGTGGAAAAGAGGGCCACGAAGCTACGGATTTCTGTAATGTGTGGAGTCTAGAGAATAGAAGTGGTCAATCTCAATCAAGTGTTCCTATTTCCGAAGTTCCAAAGAGGAAACACTTTTATGCTCACCACTATAGGGTTGAACAAAAAGAGTCCCCTGATGTGGTCACCGGTATGTTACAAGTCTTCTCTATAAATGTTTATGTTTTACATGATTCTGGTCCAACATTGTCATTCATAACTCCTATAGTAGCTAAAAAGTTTGATGTTCTACCTGATATTTTAAGTGAATGTTATAACCCTGGTGGGTGACTATGTTGTGGCTTGAAGAATCTTTACCAATTGTCCTATATCCTTGCCCAATAGAGTTACTTGTGTGGATGGTAAGAAAATGATATGGTCGATTATGATGTTATTTCGGGAATGGATTGGTTTCATGCTTAGTTTGTTTCCATTGATTGTCGAAAAAAATCTGTTAAGTTAATTTTTCATAATAAACCCGTCTTAGAGTTGAAGGGGGGTAACTCAATTCGTAGAGGTCGAATAATTTATTGTCTACATTCATGTAAAATGAAATCTAAAGGGTGTATTTACCATATCGTATGAGTCAAAGATCTTGAGTCCGTCATCCCCCTTATTTAGTCGATCCCCGTACTAAAGGACTTTCTATAAGTCTTTCGGGATAACTTGCCCATAATTTCTTGATTTTTGTAATAACATATAATCGCAAGGCTCCGATGGAATTGAAAGAGTTAAAGTTTCAACTGAAGGAATTTTTAGATATGGGTTTCATTCAACCTAGTATTTTACCATGGGGAGATCTGGTCTTTCTTATTATTAATAAGGATAAGTCCCTAAGGGTGTGTATTGATTATTGGTAACTCAATAAAGTCACCATTAAGAACAAGTATCCTCTTGCTCGGATAGACAACTTGTTTGATCAATTCCATGGGGCTAGCTACTTTTCTAAGATTGACTTGAGATCAGGGTATCACCTACTTAGGGTAAGAGGTGAGGATGTACCTAAAACATCATAGCAAACTAGATATAGGCATAATGAGTTCTTAGTGATGTAGTTTGGTGTACAAAAATGCCATGGAGGATTTCATGGACCTAATATATAGGGTGTTCAAAAATTTCCTAACCTTTATGATTGTCTATAATGACGATATCTTAGTGTAATCGAAAAATAAGAGTGATCATATGTGTCATTTGAGAGTTGTATTATAAGTCCATATGGAAAAACAAGTTTTTTACAACTATAGAAAGCGTGAGTTTTGTTTGAGAAAGGTGGCATTTCATGGTCATAAAATCTAATGTGAGGGTAGAGAGGTTGATCCAAAGAAAACCCAGGCAATTTAGATTGGCCTAGACTATTTACTTCAACCGACATTAGAGGTTTCTTGGGTTTAGCCGTGTACCATAGGAGGTTTCTAGATGGATTTGCTTCCATTGATTCTTCTTTGAATACCTTGACCCAAAAGTGTGTGAAATTTGAGTGGTCGAAGGCATGTGAAAGAAGTTCCCAAATTTTGAAAAATAGGCTTACCTCAACTCTAGTGTTGACTCTACCTAAGGGTACCAAGGGTTTTTTTTGTATATTTTGATGCATACTAAGTGCGTTTATGTGTGTTCTTATGCAACATGGGAAGGTAATAGCCTATGCCTCCAAACAACTAAAGGTGCATTAGAAGAAATATCCAATTTATGTTCTTAAATTGGCGGTCGTAATGCTTTCTTTACAAATATTGAGACATTACTTTGATGTTGTTAATGTAGATGTTACTGACTATAAGATTCTTCAATATGATTTTATCCAAAATGAGTTGAATCTATATCAAAGAATATGGTTTGAATTGTTGAATATTATGACATGAGTGTTCTCTACCACCCTAGCAAGGACAATGTGGCAGCGTATGCGTTGAGTCGTATGTCCATGTGTTGTAAATCTTATGTAGAAGAAAGAAAGAAAGCCCTGGTGAAAAATATTCCTAGGTTTGCTTGATTGGGTGTTCTATTGGTAGATTTTCGAAATGGTATCGGATGTCGATGGTTTGAGGAATAGGCTGTTAGAGGATGATCATGGGACCCGATATTCCATTCATCCGGGTTCCATATACATGTATCGTGACCTTGGGGAGGTATATATGTGGGATGTCCTAAAGAGGGACATAGTGGAGTTACTAGCTAGGTGTCCAAATCGTCAACAAGTGAAAGTAGAGCATCTAAAGCTTAATGGTCAAATTCAAGAAGGATGTTCCTACTTGGAAGTGGGATGAACTTAATATGGACTTTGTTGTTGGTTTGCCTCTAACCTGGAGATAAAATGACACAATTTGAATTATAGTGGTGAATTTAAAAAATACGATACTTTATTCACCCTAAGTCTACTTATATTGTTGAGGATTATTTAAGGATCTACATTGATGATATTGTGAGTCTTCGTGGGATCCCTTTGTCCATTATATCAGATAGAGGTGCTCAATTTACTTCGTGTTTTTGGAGGTCTTTTCAAAAAGGGTAGGGTACTAGAGTGAAGCTTAGCACCGCTTTTAGTCCCCAAACAAATCTTCAAGCAGACCGTACTATTTAAACCCTAGATGATATGCTAAGGGCATAGGTGATAGACTTCAAAGGTAATTGGGACAATAACTTGCCATTGATTGAGTTCTCCTATAATAATAGGTACCATTTAAGTATTTCCGTGTCTCCATTTGAAGCACTTTATGGCAATAGATGTAGGTCTCTAGTTGGGTGGTTTGAGGTTGGTGAGTCTTCATTCCTTTTCCCATATTATCTATGAAGCTTTTGAGAAGGTTCTTGTAATAAGGAATATTCAAAACAGCCTATAGTCGACAAAACTCCTACGCCAACAATAGAATAAAGGATCTTGAATTTGAAATAGAAGATATGGTGTATTTGAAGATCTCACCTATTAAAGGTGTCATGAAACTCGGCAAAAATGGAGAGTTAATTACCCGATATGTTGGTCCGTATGAGGTTTTGTAAAGGGTTGGAAAGGTTGCATATGACATGAGACTACCCTGTGAAATAACTTCGGTTCATCTAGTGTTTCATTTTGCCATGATTAAGAAGTGTATTTTGATTCCGTATCCATTTTTAATATTGAAGGGTTAGGTGTGGATAAGAGATTTTCCGAAGAGGATTCAGTGTAGATACTTGATATACCGTGGTTTCACGGTATTATTAATACTTTTCCTAAGGTTTAGTGTGTCCAAAAGCCTTTTTGTGCTAATTTTTAAGTAAGTTTCTGTTAATTTGCAGGAAATCTGTCTAAAAGTGGAATGCGGATGTTTTTGAGTGAGAAATATAGAAAAGTACCACCTACGGAGCTTGTGACGGTTCGTCGTGCCCGTGACTGTCCGTAGGTGGCATCTTAGTGCAGCTGCTGAAGGAAGAAGGGGAAGTCTGACAAAGTGTTGGGTTTCGGAGTGCGTGACAGACCGTCGTACCCATGACGGCCCGTCCTGCTGGTTCGTCATGAAGTTCAGAGAAGTAGTCCCAATACCGAAATTCCAAGAGTTTAAGTGTTTTGGAATAGAGACCCTCGACGGACTGTTGTGCCTGTAACGATCCGTTATACCTGCCATCGAGGGTAATGGAGAGAGAAACAGAAGAAATTGCACAAGTATAGGATGACGGAGTCCATTACGGTCCGCCGTGACCACGATGATCCATCGCGAGGTCTGTCGACCCAACCGCATTTTGACAGATTTCAAGCTAATAGAGTCCTTATTTAATTAGGTTTTTATTTTTTATAAATTTTCGAAAAACATCTTTTTTTGAGGTTAAACCCTTGATCGTTGTTAGACCCTTGTTCATTGTTAGACTCTTGAATGTTTTTAGACCATTTGTGAGACTCCTGGATATTTTAAGACTCTTGTAATTGATTGTTGGTGACTTTTGTTGATTAATCAAGCGATCTTTTGGATTTTACTCTTTCTAATTGAAGTAAGTACATGAACTCTTATATCATATATTTGAATATTGTGATCATGACTATGGGTAACTAAACTCCATAACTACCGTTGTGGGAACTATAGGCAAATATTTGGTAAAAACTAACTAAAATAACAATTCTAGAATATTATCTTGCATGTATTGATAATTCTTTCGCTTAGAAGTCTTTTTAAAGGATCGACAACGTTAGAACTCGCCTTAACCAAGGAGGTAGCTAATAGGAACAGAATTATCAACATAGATTTAGTGTATACTATCTAATAGTCTAGTATTGATTGGTACGAGGTAATAGCTTAGTCAAATATTGAATATGATGCTTTATATGAGGTAAAGGTAAGGGTTAGTATAGCAACACACATAGCCGGACCTAGGTGCGGAGTGAAATTTGCTAGATGCCGAACCAAGGATTAAGAAATACATAACTTATCACTTTTCATGCAAGATACTAGGAAAGAAATGTTATAGTTAGAATTATCAAGTTATGAACTTGTGAGGAACACGTTAACCTTAGTTACTTTTATTAATCGATTAAACTCCAACATTCAAAGCAGTTAAGTGTCTCTTTTAATTTTGCAAGTTATTTTCATTTATTAAAAATAGAAAACCCCCCTTTTATCATTTTTGCTTTCCAAGGAAGTAATTGATTGAACAATAGTAATAATAGATTGAAGTTAAATCTATTCTATTTACCTCGTGGCAACGATCCCATCCTCACTAGTTGGGTTATTTACTTGACACGACCGCTTTACTTTTTATTTGAGAAGTATGTTTGAGCGTATCAAATTTTGGCGCCGCTGCTGGAGAAAGTAGCTTTTAGATTAACTTAGTGTTATTACTATAGTTTAGATGATATTTTCTTCATTTTACTTTGATTTATTGTTTTGGTTTCTTGCAGAACCATCTTCCTTGTATGCCAAACACACAAACAGGAAGAGAACCCTTGTTTCAATACGATCGTACACTACATAACATGAATCGAAACTTGGGAATTAATGATGATGATCCAAACTAGAACATCCCAGCTCCGGTTGATGTTGATGGTCAGTTGTTACCCGATGCTCAGGGTGAACACAAAAAGAGGGGACAAAATCCCGCTCTACAGCCCCAAGAATACTAAAGAGGCTTTGAGAATATAGAATACTCTGATGGGCCACTTTTCTTGTCCCCTCTACCACCAGGCCACACTTTTGTGGTAACTAGTAGCCTAATGCAAATGTTCATTGCCAGAGGTTTGTTTTCGGTGCTACCTTGTGAGGATCCATATGCCCATATATTTAAGGTAAGAGAACTGTGTAAAAGTTGTGTAGGGAGGCCTGACATGGACTTCGATGTAATAGGGCTAAGAGTGTTTCCTCTCTCATTGACGGGAGAGGCTGCTATATGGTTCACTGAGCTACCTTAAAACTCAATTTTCACTTGGAACCAACTAAGGGACGTTTTCTTAGCTCTCTACTACCTGGTGTCAAAGAAACTAAACCACAAAGATAGAGTGAATAACTTTGTGGCACTACCAGGAGAGTCAGTTAGTAGTTCTTGGGATAGATTCACCTCGTTTTTGAGAAGAGTCCCATATCATCGTATAGATGATCAATCACTGAAGGAATATTTCTATCGGGGACAGGATGATAATAATAAAGCGGTGTTGGAAACTATAGTATGTGGATCTTATGGAGAGAGTCGTTATGCTTAGATTGCGGAAAAATTAGAGAAAATCTCCCGGAATAATAAAGATTGGAGTAATATGAAGTCAGATACCGGGAGAAATACATTTGCAGTGAAGTCCACTCACAACCCAGCCACAGATGAGATCCGTGAAGAGATGGCACAGATGAGAACTGAGCTTGTGTTTGTATTAAAACATATTACTGGGGTGCAGAAAACATAAATGCATTTAACTACCTGTCTAAACCACCACCACCTATTAATAAATGCTATTATGCGGAGGATTGGTAAGCAGTAAATGAGAAAACAGGGGTTTTCTGACCGAGTGCCCAAGACTCAAATAAGGATAATTGGCGTCAAGGTCAAGGGAATGAAGGTTGGATCTATGGTAACTATAACCGTGAGGGTCATTATGTCCGATATGGAAACTACAACCGCGACATAACTTAAACAGGGGTAACTACGGTAAGAGAAATTATAAGAATGGTGCCTATGTCCCTCCTCAAAATTGTGATGTTTACACCTAGGGATGGTGGAGATAGTATGGCGCGAGTTGAGGATATGTTGAACAAAATGATGAGAAGGTTCCATGATAGTGATGAGCACATTAAAGATTTAAGGAGTCATTTAGCGGGTATTGGGTTAAAATTTGATACACATGCAATATCGATTAAGAAGATCGAGTTGCAAATGGCCCAATTACGTGGGACGGTGAACACACGGCAACCAGGCACTCTTCCTAGCACCACTGTCCTAAATTTTAAAATGATGCACAATGTATGGCAATCACTATTCGTGGTGGTAAGCAAATTATTGATGCACCAATGCTGTCTAATGAGGAAAGGGTGAGAAAGGATAATAATAAGGTGGTAGAAGGTAGTGGTGAAACAAAAGATAGCACTGGAAAAGATGCAGAAGTCCCTATAAAGGTAGTTCCCATGCCTAGACCAACCCCCTTTCCTGAGAGATTAGTGAAAAATACTGAGGATGGTAAATATCGGCGTTTTATAACAATGTTAAAGCAGCTTTCTATAATGTCCTTTTGGTAGAAGCTCTAGAACAAATGCCAAGTTATGCCAAGTTTATAAAAGATCTGGTTGAAAAGGAAAGATCGGTCATTTTCGAGGATGATGATAGAATGCATCATTGTAGCGCTATTTCTACAAGATCTCTCGCACAAAAGAAAGAAGATCCGGGTGCATTCACTATTGCTTGTACAGTCGGGTCATTACATTTTGCGAAAGTGATCTGGGGGCAAGCACACATCTCTTGCCCGTATCGATTTTCAAGAAGTTGGGTTTAGGTGGCCCAAAGCCTACTGCAATGCGGCTACTAATGGCTAATCGAACAGTGAAAAAGGCCTATGTGGATACTCCACTATGTGCTAGTAAATGTGGAGTCGTTCATAAAACCGGCAGATTTTGTTATTCTTGATTGTGAAGTTGATTTTGAAGTGCCTATTATTTTTTGGACGCCATTCCTTGATACGGGTAGAGCCTTAGTAGATATGGAAAAGGGGCAGATGAAATTCCGGTTGAACAATGAAGAAGTGACCTTCAACATTTGTAGATCCATGAGGCAGAGTGGTGAGCTCCAATCTATATCTTGTATATCCCACAAAGAAAAGATGAAGAAGGATAATGACCTAAAAAGTAAAAAGGAGAGTTTATTTTTGGAGATTTTGTGCTTTTAGACAGTTCAAGGTTACATTGGATGCCTGGCAAGATCAATTCCAAACGGATTGGACCTTACTTGACTACCCAAGTATTCCCTCATGGTGCAGTTGAGTTAAAACCAAGGAGGTAGTGCGGTTTAAGGTGAAAAGTTAATGAATAGAACTCTATTTTTGGCATACTGCATCGGTTAATGAAGTGATAGAGGCATACCATCTTGATGAAGGCTGAGTAATAAAGTGTCCTCAGTCGTGGCGCGACGTTAAATCAGGCGCTTGTTGGGAGGAAACCCAATACTTATATTTTTTTTTTCTTTTTTGTAGTTGTTGCATTTTCTATTAATGGGTTTTAAATTTGCAGGCACATCACCAGGAAATTTTGCACAAAATCACTCTGCAGCAGTCACTGACGGATACATCGACGGACCGTTGTGCCTGCGACAGACCATCATATGAATTCATCATGCCAGGTACCTCTTTCTGTTATAATCAAACAAGGGCACACGCGACGGAAGTAATGACGTACCGTCACAACTGAGATGGACCGTCGTGGGGGAATCCTCCCGTCATTAATGAAAGCGTACCCGATCCGACCCGGCTGGGTTTTATTTAAAAAGTTCAACAATTAAAACTCCCACCCCTTCATTTCACTCCATTTCTTCACTCTTTCTCCCCTTTCCCTCCCTTTTCAACTTCCAAAGATCATAACCCCTCTCCCTTACAACCGATCATTTTCCCCAAATTCTACAAATTCATAAAATTCATCATCTACTAGTCGGAGCTCCTGTTGTGGGTCTCTACTTGATCACCAAGTACCTTTATCTTTTGTTTTTATAAAATTCTCAGGTATGTGTCTCTAATTTCTACTCATTTATATTGCATTTTAGTGTATCAATTAGTATTAGCCTAGTTATTCTTGATAGGTTCATTCTGTAATAAAATTCTGTCTGACCTAGGTTTAAAATTCTCAAAATTGTCGTGTTAAAACTCTAGAAATAGGTGCTTTAGAATTGCTACTTTACTAGGTATTTGGGTTAGAAAAATGTATGTTAAAACACTACCAATTCGATTTGGGTCATAGGGGATGAATGGGGCTTCCCCAGTTTTGTCACTGAGTTAGAGAACGAGAACCCGATGACGGACTATCATTGGGTCCATTCCAACAGCCCTAACAACCCACTATCCAATTTTCTACAAGTGTCCCCCAACAGCAACGTGCGACAGACCATCTTTTCCACGACGGTCCGTCCTGCACAACCTTTCTGGTTGTCAGAGATCCTATTCCTAAGGGTCTCTCACTTTTTCTAAGTGTCCTCTAACAAGCACATGCGATGGACCGTCATTCCCACGACGGTTCTTCCTGCACAATGGTTCTGGTTGTCAGAGACCCTATTCATAATGGTCTCTCACTTTTTCCAAGTGTCCTCCAACGGACATCTACGACGGACCGTCATACTTACGATGGTCCGTCCTGCATAACCGTTATGACGGTCAAAGACCCCTTTTTTAAGGGTCTCCTTACTTTTTCTAAGTGTCCTCTTAAGGACAACTATGACGGACCATAGTACCCTAAACTGTCCGTCTTGTATGAATGTTATGTTGGTCAGAAACCCCTCTACTAAGGGTCTCCATATTTTTTTAAGTGTACTCTGACAGACACCTACAACGGACCGTCGTATCTATTACGATCTGTCCTGCATATACCGTCATACTTGTCATAGACTCTCTTTCATGGTTATCCACATAAACAAAGTCTAAATAATACACGAATGACCCTATGACGGTCCGTCATTCTCACGACGAGCTGTCACTTGGCCCGTCGTGTTTCGATGTGACTATACAAATGTCATTACATCTTAAATCTTTTATTTATTTTGTGTGGTTTTGCTAGTATTTTTTGCTCCTTTCAATACTAATATTGAATCTTTACAGGTAATATATATTATGGCACTAAAACAAGATCGATTTTACGCATGCGCGCGATTAATGTCTGTCACCCCCGTCTTCCCGCCTGGTCATTGGCTCTGATGATGAGCGTGACCCCGATTACATGCCCCCGAGAACTTCCACCCCATCCCGAACTGCATGTGCTGCCAGAGCCACACCCAACAAGGTGGCGTCTTGCGTAGTCACTGCCTCTCAGTCTGATGAGGAGCGCACACTTACCGGCACACCTTCTAGGTCAGCTACTAATGAAGAAGGAGCGTCTGGCTCCTTAGGCGGTCATGCACGAGAGGGATTTTAAGGTCACAACTACTTACCCTTTCTCATGCATGAGAGTTTCTCTATACAGGTCTGCAGGTGTGCCTATATGGCACGTTGATCAGCTCAAGACCCCACTGGGCACTGTTGATATAGTCCTCATTAGAAATGAGGCCAATGAGTTTGCTCCACGCAGAGGGCCCCGTCACAAATTGCCTCCACTTTGTTATAATCTTGCTGATACGGTAGCATAGGCCCGCACGGCTACGCTAGAGGCTTTCACTTATACTACCCCGGTCGAATCTATCCCGGGTTGTAGCACTCCCCCGAGCTCCTCTCGCTAAGCACCTTTACCCGCTAGGGTCCAGAAATAAAAAGCACAAATTGCTACACTTTTTTATCATATACAACCTTAAATTCAGAGGTCCATTGATAAGGCAAAAGATCTCTTGGAGCGGAGAATTGACCAGCACACAGAGCGGAAGATCGCTGAGGTTCTTTAGTGCTTGTACACTTTTGACTTGCGGGTGCTAGCCCGTCAAGCCCCTCCGATGCATGTGTCGACCAATCAGGCTGCGGTCGACATTCTTCGCGCAGATATTTATATGATCTTACAGGCTAGGGTGCCTGAGTTTGAGGCCCCTTCTGTAGAGCCTGCTGAATACATAGTGATGGCGGCCCTATTCGCCACATAAGAGATTCCCCCACTTCCCCTTGAGAGCATGCCAAGAGGCTCAAGGGTCGAGAGGAGGATGAGGTGCGGACACGAAAGAGGCTACGAGGAGAGACTCGCTTGTCAATGAGGAGTGGCGTCGGTCGAGAGCAATAGAGTTAGCTGTTGGGGCGTCTATCTCTAGAAATGTGGAGATAGCGTGAGGCACTTCTGATAGTGCTATTGATGCTGAGGACATAACAGAGGGTGTCCAGATTACTGAGCTAGTGGGTTCCGGTAAAATGGACCTACCATCTTGCTGATCGTCAGTGCTTTGCGCCCTAGGTTTGCTTCACCTACCACTCTTGTATTTCAATCTTTTTTTAATGCATGGGGTCAATTGCATGTCTTTTTGTTAAGGGTGGGGTAAATTGAAAGTGAGTGCTAAGGTGAAGTCTGAGTATCCCAATTCACTATACTCTTTTGTGGTTTTCTTGCCTGTGTTCTTTTTCCCCAAGAGACTGATTACTTTTTCTGTTGAACCGGCATGTCTATATTTTGTGTACATTGTTTATTTCTGAAGCATGATGGCTAAAATGATATCGTGATAAAATGGAAAATGATGCATGACTAGGAATACTATTTGATAGATGTGTGGCTCTAAACATGACATAGAGGTACACCACTGCATGACCCTAAGTCTAAAGTCAAACTAGGTGTCTGATAATCTAATAGAGTAATGAGATA